>JACXGJ010000042.1:0-113545 GCA_016801105.1 Esox niger | reverse complement strand
TTCTGTTTCTACATTTATAAGTTGGATAACAATGACATGGCATTTTGACCTGATATGAAAGAACTAGCATCTTCACTCTTTGATGATCAGATTGCACGTTTTATATTTTATTTTATTGGTATTTTATTTAGTGTTTTGGTATGCCAAACGTTGTGTACATGGACCAAAGCACATATCTACCTGTTTGACATTAAAGTTGTCCAAGCAACACACTTGTCAATATCAATATGAATATTATATATAATAATGATTTTGGTAGGCAATAGCAGGCAAGTGTATACATTTTCAATTGTAGTACAGTCAATTTAATACATGTCAAGTTTTAACCATGTATTAATCACATACATATTAGTAGATATTTTTGCTGGTGTAATATAAAAGCTTCTATATCTCATTTGGTTAAATTAAGTAACTAGTGATTTAAAAAATATACAAAAACAAATGCTTGCTTATGCCGTGATGTAGCACACTACTTCATAATTTGGCCACAAAATCAAATGGTTGTAGGCAGCTAGCCTAGACCTGAGGCTATCTGCAGAACTCAGTGTACAAGTTAATGAAGGCAAAACAGCAACTGCCAAATCAAAAATTATAGGTCTAACTTTACTACATTTTGACTTGTGAAGTGAGCATTAAGTGTGTGCAGTTATCCATTGGGATGGAAAGTTGTAAGCTGAACTAACAACTAAGCTGTTCACTGCAAGTTTTCAAACACATTTAGATACCTTTTCTATTCATATTGAAGCTACAAACACTGTACTCCTGCATGGCAGAACTTGTACATGCTCAGAAAGAAAATATCACAATTTTCCTAATATTTGTTTATTGAACAAATTATTTAAGCATGAATGGAGGGTTTATTAATTAGGTAATCTCACCTTGGTATGTTCTTTTCATGTCTCGACAGCATACTGTAGCCAAATTGCCTTTTGGGTTATCCAGTGTGTTTTTGCAAGTATCCAGACAGATCAGTGCAGACATCTGTCACATTAGCTGATGTAAGACAATGGGCCTGAGGTAGGAGGTTTTTTTCAGTATTTCTGTATTGCTAGTGATGTTCCTGTAGAATCTATGATTTAAATCATAGCAACTAGACAGCCCATCTCCCAGGTTGGTTGAGGTCCATTATGTTTTTTGTGGTCTTTGTATGTTGTACATTTCCTGGAGGGCAGGCAGTGTGCCCCCAATTGTCCAACCAATTAAACATTGTCTGGCCAAGTTAATAATTATGCTGTTGACGATGATGTCTTAAACAACCCAGACACATCAAAAAACATACAATAATCTAGCTGCACAGAATGCCAGAATAAAAGTGAAACTACTCATAGTAGTCACCATGAGGCCATTAATGACGTTATAATGGCATCAGAAAACCCTGGATCAAATTGTTGACTTAAGGTGTCAAACCATTATTGAGAGTTTCAACAGTCATGACTGGCTATGCAATTAAGTCTGCCCATCCTACTCTTGATTCCAGTACTGCCCCTTCCACCTGTAGAGTATTTCCTGAGATCAGCCTCCATTTCTCCATTCATAATATACTGATGAACAGAGGTGTTGCTAGGATCACAATACATTGGGCCTTAGCTACCCCCTCCAGTGACAGAAAGTGCAGGGTTTTGAATGTGCATGAGTAAAATGTTGATGTACATGCAGCCTACTCGTCTACATTGTCATAATGCGTGATCGGAATTATAGATGAATAGATCAAGGACTAGGATGCCCAGGCCTAACAACGCCACTGCTGGTGAAGCAGTTGCAAAGGAGTTTGCTTAATTTGAACCTGATTAAGTAAAGTATATAACCCTGGATGCTTTTGTGACTTTATTACTTAAGTTTTCAGTTATAATGATTATATTTTCAATATACATGTGCAGAATGGGGACTGTCTTGCTCTGGCGTCTGGCAGTCACGCAGCAGTTGTATATTAAAAGGATGAATAATGAAAATGTAACATGGTTTTTACATTACATAAACACAAAGTATGATAAGGGTTAAATACCCTTAAGGAGTGGACAACATGCATGTGTTTTAGCTTGTTTTCTTATAATTCTGTTGTACATTAAGTGCATCCTCCAGAGGTGTCCGATTCTGATTCTGTTGGAATCCCTGATTTGATTTGGCTGACTAACTGAGATAAAATTGATCTTATCAGACTGTAACCATTCAGCATGGCTCAATGATCTGGACTCCTATACTGTGGGGCTATCTGCTTCCATTTTCTCAGCCTCTATCATTTGCCTGTTAAACCTCTTATTACAAACATCAGTAATCCAACAGGATTGGAAAAGTGCTGCCATCATTCCAACTTTGAAAGGTGACAAATTAGATACTGATTGTTCTAAATCCTGGCTTGCCTGGCTGAAGTTTTTGAAAGTCTAGTCAATAAACAAAAAGCCATAGTGTCATAGATTTCTCTGCAGCGTAGTCAAACTGGCCATTGGTGTATCTCAGCATTTATAAAGATCTTAAAAAGATCTATGGATCTATGCTATGGATAAAAGCAGTATGTGTAGTTCTTTTACTTTTTATATAAATAAATAATATATATATTATATACTATTATATAATGTATATACACTACCATTAAAAGGTTTGGGGTCACTTAGGAATGTTTTCGAAAGAACATTGCCTAGATGCGGCAGGGGTAGTAGGTATTTTAATAAACAAACTCGGCTGAAAAACAAAAGCTAAAAATGGCAGGAACAAGCAACAGCAACAGCAACAATGACCAACAAGACACAGCAGCAGGAGGAACATAAATAAGGACATAACAAGGGGGCAAACAAGACACAGCTGAATTCCATACCACAGAGGGCATGGTCAAAATCAAAGGACAAAAACCAAACAGAACAGGCTACGTTCCAATGGAAAGCAAAACCCAAACAGAACAAAAACAGAACCCAGCAAACAGCTAATTTTGGGTCCAGTAAAATATTATCTAATTGATTAGAAACACAGTGTAGACAATGGTTCAAATGACGATTGTAGCAGGAAATGGCTGATTTTCAATGGAATATCTACATAGGGTTAGGGGCCCATTATCGGAGGCCCATTATCGGCAACTATCAGTCTGGTGTTCCAATGGCACGTTGTGTTTGCTAATACAAGTTAATAATTTTACAAGGCAAATTGATCATAAGAATACCCTTTTGCATTTATGTTAGCTCAGCTGAAAACTGTTGATAAATAAAGCAATAAAACTGGTCTTGTTTAGACTAGTTGAGTATCTGGAGCAAAAGTGGGTTTTTTGAGTAGCCTTTTATTGAGGACAGCCTAAGGAACTGGCCATGTCTGGTAAGCATCTTGAGATGCCACACCTGTGAGGTAGATGGATTATCTCGGCAAAGGAGAAGTGCTCATTAACACAGATTTAGACAGCTTTGTGAATAATATTTGAGAGAAATTTGCCTTTTGTGTACATCGATAAAGTCTTAGATCTTTGAGTTAATCTCATTATGAATGAAAAAACTACAATGTTGCGTTTTTTATTTTGTTCAGTGTATTAGGCAGAAAGTGAACATTCTGTCCTCAAAGGTCAAGTATTAGAAGCAGGACAAATGGGCAAGTGTAAGGATCTGAGTGACTTTGACAGGGGACAAATTGCAATGGCTGGACGACTGGGTCAGAGCATCACCAAAACTGCAGCGCTTGTGAGGTGTGTTGTGGCAATTTCTTAACTAATGTATTTTGGAGACATGTTTGCTTATCTATTACATGGTATGTATCTCTGGTCTTTGTTGGTGACATGCATCTGTATTATTTCAGAGAATCATTAGGTTCTCTGACCATCTGCTCAACTGGCTAAACCATTAAGGGTATCTGTCCTTTGTTCCTTAGGAATGTGATTGTGGGGGACGGTAGGGGCAGTTGTCCCTTTAGGTAAACACAACAGTGAACATAATGGCAAGAAGGTGGGGGGGACAACCCTCCCACCTGTGTGACCTAAGATTGATGGGTAGCATTATACCACACCCCTTTAACTGTTATACCATTAACCGTTGTTGAATTTACTTTAGAGGCTCCTCTAATGATTATTCTGTAAGCATTTGACGCGTCTCTCTATTTGCAAATAAACTGCTAATTGTGCCAAGAGAATTTTGGCTCTGTCTTACTCCTTTGAGTGTCTACCGATGGAATTTCCATCACAGGTGTTCCCAATCTGTAGTGGTCAGTACCTAACAAACGTGGCCGAAAGCACCTACAATGGGCATGTGAGCATCAGAATGGGACCACGGAGCAATCGAAGAATGTGGCCTTGTCTGATGAATCAGGTTTTCTTTTGCATCACGTGGATGGCCGGGGGGATGTATTCTCTTACCTGGAGAACACACGGCCCCAGGATGTACTATTATGGGAAGGAGGCAAGCCGGCGGAGGCAGTGTGATGTTTTGGACAATGTTCTGCTGGGAAACCTTGGGTCCTGCCATTAATGTCGATGTTACTTTAACACGTACCACCTAAGCATTGTTGCAGACCATGTGCACCCTTTCATGGCAACGGTATTCCTTGATGGCATTGGCCTTTTTCAGCAGGATAATGTGTCCTGCCACAAAGGAATGGTTTGAAGAACACAACAACAAGTTCAAGATGTTGACTTGGCCTCTAAATTCCCCAGATCTCAATCCAATCAAGCATCTGTGGGATGTGATGGACAAACAAATCTGATCCAAGGAGGCCCCCCCTTGCCACTTATAGGACTTAAAGGATCTGCTGCTAACGTCTTGGTGCCAGAAACCACAGCACACCTTCAGTGAAAAGCGATATATAAATGTAATGTATTATTATTGTTATTATTATTATTATTACTACTAGTGGAGTCCATGCCTCAATGGGTCATCAGGGCTGTTTTGGCAGCAAAATGGTGAAGTGCACAATATTAGGCAAGTGGTAATGATGTTATGGCTGATTGGTGTGTATAGAAGTATATATACAAGTATAACAAATTAAAGGAAAAAAAACCAAAGTGTCTCAGTAAATGTGCTGGGACACCACAAGCCACCAAACACCTTTAGTCTATGGAACTCTCCTGGTAGAATGGAAAACCACTTTCAAAATACATTCCTTTATTTGGTGTTTTGATGGTGGTGGTGGAGAACGCTGTCTTGCGCGCCGGTCAAAAATCTCGGCTAGTTGTTAAATTGGTTTTAGATCTGGTACCGCAAAGGTCAAATCAGAAGATGCACATCATTTTCATACTCACCAAACCATTAAGTGACCCCTCGTGCCCTGTGGATCGGGGCGTTGTCATCCTGGAAGACATCATTCCAAACAGGAGAGAAATGTTTCACCATAGGATAAAGGTGATCATTCAGAATAATTTTATAGCGATCAACAGTGACCCCACCCTCTAAGGGGGCAAGTGGACCAAAACCCTGTCAGGAAAAAGCTCCCTCCCACACAGCATAACAGAGCCTCTGGAACCCCTTAATATTGGGGTGAAGCATTCAGGCCTGTACTGTTCTCTTAGGGTACACCACACACACACACCACTTGTCTAGAAATATGGTGGTGGATGACTCATCAGACCATATAACTTTTTTCCACACCTCTAGAGACCAGTGCCTACGGTTTTTGTACCACTGAACTGTTAAATGTACATTTGTCTTTTTAATGAGGGGTGTATACACTGCAACCGTACTATGATATCCCTCTCTGTGTTGTTCTCAACAGACTGTTCTTGTTGATAGTCTGATAACGTCCTGCATTCTCAGTCACCTGGGAAAGAGCTGCTCTTCTGGCTTTCCATACATATTGCAGTTTATGAACAGGCATCACAGTCACTGAAGGTGAAAATTCAACCACAATTTCTGACCCAATTTACAAATGTCTCTCCCATATATCAAAATGCAGATGTAACATTAGTCAGGGTTGCTACTAAAACACTAGCCAGTTGAACAGTTTTTGTTATTGAAGCAACTGCCATTCTTGCCCCAATAATGAACCATTTTTCAAGGTCACTTACTTGAAATAGGGTTCCTTTTGTGTAGCTTTCTTGTGTGTTGCTTTCAAGGTCAATTGGGCCTGCTCAGAATTTCTATACATCCCACAGAGCAAGATAGGGCATTAATTGTTTAACACCTGAGTGGAAGCCTCTTTATTCGTCATGTTCCTCCATTAATTCATGTTTGATTATGTATTACTATTTTCTAACAAAATATATGAGGTTCTGTGTTGTGATGTCATTGTGCAATGGCATTTTTGTTGTACTACAAAGGAATTATTTAAAAATAAATAAAATAAAGGGATACATTAAAACGCAAAGCCTTAACTTTAGAACAAACCAAAATCACTTGGTAACTGCCTCCTTATTCAGGCTGCTGCATGATATGGGTATGCAAAGGAAAGTATTTCAGAAACAAATTAAATGGAAGCAGCTATGGCACACAATTCAAGACCAAGACTATGACAGGAATTCACCTTTCAAAAGGACAATAACCAAAAACACATGTTAAATCTACACTGGAGGTGCTTACCAAGATCAAAAGGAATGTTTCCGAGTGACCAACTTACAGTTTTGACTGTAATCTTACTTGACATGTATGACTTGACAATGGTTAGCCTTAACCCCCCCACACCTTAGCAGAGCATAAAGAATTTTGGAAAGAATAATGGGTAAATATTGCACAATCCATGTGTGATTCTAACTTGTATTAGGGAGTGATATTTCTCAAGGTAAAATGTGTGTTTTGTCAATGCTATTAAATATTTTGGCAAGAAATTGGGGGAAATTGTAATATATATATATATATATATATATATATATATATATATATATATATGTATATGTGTACAATGAATTATATATATGTATACAATTATTTAATTCGTCACATGTTGTAAGGCCAGGTAGGTGAACACTCATTAATCATCTAAATACATGTATCAGGTGCATGTACAATTAGCACACTCATTAGCAAAGCACAACACTGTCATGAAGGCACAGCTCAAAATAAGAGCACAGAATATAGCATTCAATAAGGAATTATGTATGTTTTTAGCAATTATCTGAGTACATCATCTAGATGAGATGACCCAGGATGACTAGATCTGTACAACATTTTAGAAAGCCACTAGCAAGGCGATCACAGCGCCTTTGTGATTGCAACAAAAGACTGCTATAAAAGGTGCAGCTGTTCAAGGAACACTGAAAAACCCTAATTGTTGTTGGTCTGCAATCTTGTACAAATGTTTTTTTCAGTTTAGAGCGTTCGTGACTATTGGATTTCATAATGCAATCACAGAGTGTAAATGTGTGTGTGTGTGTGTGTGTGATTGTGGGAGATTATTACATTTTGGTTTAAGGTGGTCCAGAGGAAACCCGTATTCCCTAAAGGTAATAGAAATGACAACTGTTTCCTGAATTGTAAAAGCCATTCTTCAACAAGCACTTCACTGACAGATGTGAGCAGTAGCACAAAATGGCAGCCAATGTTAACCAAAATGGTTGCTGCAGACTGAATTAGGTGTGACTATTGCAATGGGATTTGTAAAAGAATACATTTCTATTTGCTTTGTTGGGCAAATATAAAAAATTATGTGATTCTAGATCCTTGTTACCATAGGAAACTGAAAACGCATTGCTACCTGAGACAATTTTGGTAATGTATACAAAAATTAAGGATTGTGAAATTTCCATACAACAAATAAAATATGGCACATGATGTAAATGGGTCTTTTGGAAAAGATTTATGTGGAGAGAAGTGGAGGAATGAAGTGCAGTGTCAGGTTGAACATAAAAAACATTTTAGTCAGTTAGCAAATGCTCTTATCCAGAGCAACCTACAGAAGCAATAAGGTTGAGCCTTGCTCAAGGGCACTATAAAAATATATTTGTTCATACAGATTTTTAACGTCTGTTGAGGAATTAGAACCAGCAACCTTTCAAAGAAGCTGTCAAGTGGGGAATCGTAGGTGCATGGCCTTTTTTCCGCTAATGTATCTTGTTCTATGGTACTTATGTGTGCAACCCAGCCAGTAATCACGTGTTCTTCTGAAGAACAATTTATTATATGAAAATTATTTCCTTAGTACTAAACAAGTTCAGCATGTGAGACACATTTGTAGTCATTACTAGTTGTAGAGAGTGTTTGGATCTTTCCGAATCCTATGCTTTTCAGATATTGTGTTTTCGGTTTCCAGGTAGCTTAGTGGTTAGAGCAATAATTTGTCTGGGTCCCGACCGGTGGGAGATTACATTTGGGTTGCTAATAGGCCCTGCTACACAGGGCTTTAGCAATTGCCCCCCAGACAGAAATTGTGCCCCTACCCCTCTGTTTCCAACCCTCATGAACTGCATTGCTGCTAACCTCATCCTGATGTTATTGCTCACAGCATATCTGGGCAGAAGTATCTGGAAAATACATTACTATTCTGTATAATTATTCTACCTCTCCGTCTGCTAACTACATAACATGAAGTATCCTGCACAGTGTTGCGCAGCAAAGAAGTGTGTTGTGTGTACTATGTAAACTGTGGACATTTTTTAAACTCTCAAAATTAGAGCATGTAGAAATTGTTAATGAAGTGAGAAAGAAACTGAAAAACTGGAATCTTTTTTTATTAATTATTACTGCTGAACACTAAAATTCCAACTGACATGAGAAATGAAAGGAAGCAAAACAACACAGAGGATGAAAAAGCCATCTTGTAGCAGGAGCAGATACTTACCAGCCAAAATCATGAATCACAGTAATTTCTGTCCCTTTCTTTATATCAACCTACTCCACACCGTTCAAGAGGTTCAAGACAGCTGGGAGCCATGGAACCAGAGAAGGATATCACAGCCAATGACCCCTTGTCGGTGTGAAAAGGCCTGCAGTTACTCACCAACTACAGGAGTCCACCCCCCCTGCTGGACCTGAATGATTGGCTGAAGAGCTGAATGTTTTTATTGTATGTTTGAGACGCCCCCAGTCACATCTGTCCCCCACTCCAGCACTATCTTCACACAGTCACCTTCCCCCACTGCCCCCCTGTCACCTCTACTCACCCCTCCACCTGCACTAATGATCTGTGAAGAGGGTGTATGGCAGCTCTTTCAGAGGCAGAAGTCCAAGAAGGATCCTGGCCCAGACGATGTGTCACCAGCCTACCTAAAAGTTTGTGCTGAACAACTGCCCCCCCATCTTTACACATATTTTCAACCGATCTCTGGAGCTGTCTGAAGTTCCCTCATGCCAAAATTATCCCAGTCCTCAAAAAACCCTCCATCACTGGATTGAATGACTACAGACCTGTCGCCCCAACATCTGTGGTAATGAAATGCTTTGAAAGATTAGTGTTGCCCCACCTTAAGGATACCCCAGGCCCCTTGATAAACCCCTTGCAATTTGCCTACTGGGCTAACAGGTCTGTGGATGATGCTGTCAACATGGGACTGCACTACGTCCTGAATCACAATGACTCTCCAGGGACATAGGCAAGGATCCTGTTTGTGGAATTCAGCTCAGCATTCAACACCATCATCCCAGACGTCCTCCATACCAATATCATCCACATCACTGTCAGCCTCCATCTGTCAGTGGATCCCAAGCTTCCTGACGAACAGGAGTCAGCAGGTGAGACTGGGGAACACCACATCCAGCACCCGAATAATCAGTACTGGCGCACCCCAGGGTTGCGTGCTCTCCCCACTGCTCTTCTCCCTCTACACAAATGACTGAACCTCAAGAGACCCATCTGTCAAACTACTGAAGTTTTGCAGATGACACTATGGTCATCGGCCTCATCCGGCATGGTGACGAGTCTGCCTACAGACAGATGGTTGAAAAACTAGATTGACACACTCAAAACTGTGGAAATAACTTTGGACTTCAGGAGGAGCCCCTGACTCTGTTCCCCATCCCCATTCTCAACAACCCTGTGTCTGTCATGGAATCCTTCAGGTTTCTGGAATCAACTATCTCCCAGGATCTGAAGTGGGAGCCCAACACAGATGCCATCGTTATAAAGGCCCAGCAGAGGATATACTTCCTGCGCCAGCTTAACCTGTCCTAGGTGCTACTGATCCACTTTTACACAGCCATCATCCAGTCTGTCCATCACTGTTTGTTTTGGATCTGCCATGAAACTAGAAAGGAACAGACTACAACAGACAGTCAGACCTGCAGAAAAGATCATTGGTGCCAATTTTCCCTCCATCCAGGACTTATACAAAACCAGAGTAGGTAAAAGGTCATCACAGCAGATCCATCACACCCTGGATACAACCTGTTCCAGCCCCTCTGGTAGGCGCTACAGAGTACTGCACACCAAAACGAACAAGACACAGGAACAGTTTCTATCCACAGGCCATCACTCTGATTAACAGTCAACTTCAGTCACGTAGTGCCAGGCACAATCCCTGTAAACCACCCAGTAACTCTGACCCTAATATCCACCTGTCTACTACTTATTTAAAAAAAGTCATCCTGCAATTCAGTGTTGTTCCTACTTTATATACATGCTGTATATATCATATCCAATTATAATATATACAGCATGCATTGTTTGCACTCTGCTATATATATAGATCATATCCACTGTCATTATGTAAATAATAATACCTGCACAATAATATTTATTTCCAGCACCCTTTATATCCTACACTAATGTCTCACCAGTCTTACTATGTTGTTGTTTGGTTTATTTTGTGTATTTATATGTACTGTATATTGCAGTTGGTAACTCTTGTTGAGTGTCCTTTGTTTCGAGTCTTTTATGAGAAGGAACACTGTGAGTCTGTATAATCCAGAGTCAAATTCCTTAAATGTTTATACATACAGTCCCCTCCAAAAAGTATTGGAAAGGTAAGGCAAATTCTTTTGTTTTTGTTGTTCACTGAAGAAATTTGGGTTTAAGATCAAACGATGAGTATGAGGCAAGAGTTCAAAATTTCATCTTTCATTTCCTCGTATTCACATCTAGTTGTGATAAACAACTCAGGACATATCACCCTGGCTCCGTTAGGCCTGGGCGTCAAATTGACCCCCAAAACTAATAATTTCCCCATATCTATTAATCCATAATTTTCATCATGCATTATGACAATGTAGACATGTGGGCCGCTAGCATGTACATAGAAAATGTCCTCCAGCATGTATATTCCAAACCCTGTACTTTCTATCCTGGGGGAGGGGGGAGGGGCTGAGCCCCAAATGTATTGGGATCCTAGCAACGCCTCTGCCTCCTGGAGCCATGTGTGCAACCTTGCATTTTCTAGGTTACATCATGGTGGCAACTATTCCTTTTAAGTACATTCTGCAAATGCTAATGCCATCTTCTACAGCTTACGGTTGAGAATAAAAACTTGAACCTAACAATGCAAAAATAGAACAATTGTCATGGCACTACTCCAGCAGTCTCTGTACTTGTACTCTGTCTCCTTTTGATGATTGTTCCAGTGGATCCACAAAATTAAACTTGAAGTAGATTCAACTGTTATATGAACGACTGAAGAGTTTCTTTTTTAATAAACTGGCAAAAAAATTATTCTGAATTTTTATTTATTTTAGTCACTGCAGACAGCATTACCAAATAGCCTATATTTCAGCATGGCATGGTACATGACTTTGGTCTAATGTCTACTTTGTTTCATGTAACATTTTAGCAAATGTAAAACAGGACAATGAAAGACCTGTCACACTAGAATATAACATACATGGTCCTGAAATAATATTTGGAGCAAAGACAGCTAGTCTTGACCTGAACTTGGAAAACGTGAATTGATTGAATTTGATAATAAGGGTGGCTGTGAAAAAGTATTATTCATTAGAATTAGGCCTGATACAATGTTTGATAATAGATACCTACAAATGAGTTTAATTTGAGTCATGACAGTTCGTCATTTTGAAAAAGTCAGCTGTCTGAAATAAAAGTTATGTCATTACAATGGAGTCCGTGTGCAATGAAGATGTTTAACATATTTTCAGTGTGAATGCACCTTTATCTCGGACTTGAAAGAAGATTAATCTTCTGGCAGGACAATGACCCCAAACATACAATCAAAGCCATACCGGAGGGTCTTATAACAAATAAGATGTACGGCAGTGGCCCAGTAAAAGCATGGTGATCACTGCAAACTGACAATATTTGGAAAGAGTTGAACAAGTGTTGAACCAATTATTTTCTTTTGTATTTTTCACAATGTATAACAATTTGTAGATTTTATATTTTACTCTGATATAATGGACTTTCTTACTGAAGCCCTGAAAACCAAGGCAGTAAAATATTTTTGGGGATTTTTTAATGAATTGGTTCCTCGTTTCAACAACATGTTGAAAAACATTTTTTTTTATTAAGTCGTTAAAACAAGATACTAAATCGTTCAAACAAGATACTAAATCGTTCGAAGAAGATAATCAATAGTATGTCTAATAAGCACAAATTCATTATGCAGCAGCATTACTAGGCCATGTAATGGTTGCAACAGTATCTTTCTTTGATTCTGTCAGTTGATGGACCTATAATTGTTCATTTATATTTCTTTGAAACCCTAAAGCAAGACTACCTTTGAACTATAAAGCATTAAGTCAGAACAGTGAGCAAGCGATTGAATGGTGGCACAATGGTGAGGACGCATCAAGTGTGCCATGACGTTTTGCTCAAATGATAAAACATTTTATGTAATACAAAACAGGATTGTGCCTTAAATATTTATTCCAGGAAATATTACAACAAATAAAAGCTGCAAAAATAAAACTTTTAAATCGGATAGTCTTGTTTAAGTGCTTAGGTTGCATTGTAAAAAGAGAAAGCATTGCTCACTAGTTGTGACCAATAGCAGCTAGTTTACAAATTCACAGCCTAAGAGCACTCCACTATTCAAGAAAAACATACCTCCACGCTTACATAAACCAAGCTTTAGTACACTGTCATCTTTAGAATATGGCTACTGCATAATTTCACCTCTATAGAACAAATCGTTTTTGGACCTTGATCAAAGACCTGGGGCTAATTTGGAAACATAAAAACATTGCTGAATCAAATAGGATGGTTATTTTACCTGGACCCATTATGTATAATAATTGGAGCTTCAGTGTGTGGAGTCTATGAATGTATTTTTTTAGCATGTTTGTAGTCAAGGTAGGCCATCCATCCTCACCAGTACATCCAGAGATAATAGGCTGGTCTACGCAGATTAATAACCACTGTTTTAACGTAACATAACTGCCTAATCTGCTGATGATGGATCTGACTGTTTTGATTCTATTGCATTATTTTTATTTTCACTGTAAAGCACATTGAATTGCTTCTATGTATGAATTGTGCTATATAAATAAACTTGCTTGCTAAGACACACCTGTGTCTTTTTAAATTGCAATTAGTGTCTGTGTATAAGCAGTCAATGAGATAGTTAGCTCTCACATGGATTCACTGAGCAGGCTGGACACTGAATCATGGGGAGCAGAAAATAACTGTAAAATGTCTTGCAAAACAAGGTAATGGAACTTTATGAAAATGAAATTGTTTGGGATACAAAGAAAAATCCACAGGTAACCACAGGAGAAATAAAGGCTGCTTTGGAAAAAGACGATGTGGTTGTTTCAAGGAGCACAATAAGACGATACTTAAACAAAAATGAGCTGCATGGTCGAGTTGCCAGAAAGACGCATTTACTGCACCAATGCCACAAAAAAGCCTGGTTGCAATACTCCTGACAGTATCGACACGCCCCACAGCTTCTGGCACACAGTAATTTGGAGTGACAAGACCAAAATATGTTTGGAGAGGGGTCAACAAGGCCTATAGTGAACGCAATACCACCCCCACTGTGAAGCATGTTGGTGGCTCACTGATGTTTTGGGGGTGTGTGAGCTCTAAAGGCATGGGGAATCTTGTGAAAAAAGATGGCAAGATGAATGCAGCAAATTATCAGAAAATACTGGCAGACAATTAGCATTCTTCACCACAAATGCTGTGCATGGGACGCTCTTAGACTTTCAAGCATGAGAATGACCCTAAGCACAAGGCCAAAAGGTTAAGTTACTGGTGTAGCCATCACAGTCTCCTGAACTTAATATCATCGAGCCACTCTGGGGAGATCTCAAACGTGCGATTCATGCAAGATGATCAAAGACTTTGCATGACCTGGATGCATTCTGCCAAGACGGATGGGCAGATATACAACTATTACTGCACACTGTCATTGATCCAAAAGGGGCTATAAAAAGTATTTAGGACTAAGACTTTTGAACAGGGTCAGTTAATCTTTTCTTTGTTGCCATGTTTGGTTTTATGATTGTGCCATTCTGTTATGACCTACAACTGATTGTGAATGACATTAGAAATAAAAGATGTGTTTGCCTGCTCACTCGTTTTCTTTACAACTAGTACATACAGTGGAGAGAACAAGTATTTGATAGACTGTTGATTTTGCAGGTTTTCCTTATTACAAAGCATGTATAGGTCTGTAATTTTTACCACAGGTACACTTCAACTGTGAGAGACGGAATCTAAAAATCATATTGGATTATTTTCAAATAATTCATTTGCATTTTATTGTACGACATAAGTATTTGATCACCTACCAACCATTATGAATTCCGGCTCTCACAGACCTGTCTTTAAGAAGCCCTCCTGTTCTCAACTCACAACCTGTATTAACTGCAACTGTTTGAACTCTTTACCTGTATAAAAGACACCTGTCCACACACTCAATAAAACAGACTCCAACCTCTCCAAAATGGCCAAGACCAGAGAGCTTTGTAAGGACATCAGGGATAAAATTGTAGACCTGCACAAGGCTGGAATGGGCTACAGGACAAAAGTTCAAGATGACGGTCAATCTCGCTCGGCCTGGGGCTCCGTGCAATATCTCACCTCGTGGGGCATCAATGATCAAGAGGAAGGTGAGGGATCAGCCCAAAACTACATGGCGGGACCTGGTCAATGACCTGAAGAGAGCTGGGACCACAGTCTCAAAGAAAACCATTAGTAACACACTACGCCGTCATGGATTAAAATACTGCAGCGCATGCAAAGTCCCCCTGCTCAAGCCTGCACACCTTTTTGGTCTAAACTCCACTCGCCGTGTTTGGAGAAAGAAGAAGGATGAGTACAACCCCAAGAACACCATCCCAACCGCGAAGCATGGAGGTGGAAACATCATTCTTTGGGGATGCTTTTCTGCAAAGTGGACCGTATTGAGGGGAGGATGGATGGGGCCATGTATCGCGAGATCTTGGCCAACAACCTCCTTCCCTCAGTAAGAGCATTGAAAATGGGTTGTGGCTGGGTCTTCCAGCACGACACAGCCAGATCAACTAAGGAGTGTCTCCGTAAGAAGCATCTCAAGGTCCTGGAGTGGCCTAGCCAGTCCCCAGACCTGAATCCAATAGAAAATCTTTGGAGGGAGCTGAAAGTCTGTATTGCCCAGCGACAGCCCCGAAACCTGAAGGATCTGGAGAAGGTCTGTATCGAGCAGTGGGCCAAAATCCCTGCTGCAGTATGTGCAAACCTGGTCAAGAACTACAGGACACGTATGATCTCTGTAATTGCAAACAAATGTTTCTGTACCAAATATTAAGTTCTGCTTTTCTGATGTATCAAATAGTTATGACATGCAATAAAATGTAAATTAATTATTCAAAAATCATACAATGTGATTTTTTGGATTTCTGTTTTAAATAGCATCTCTCACAGTTGAAGTGTACCTATGATAAAAATTACAGACTTCTACATGCTTTGTAAGCAGGAAAACCTGCTAAATCAACAGTGTATCAAATGCTTGTTCTCCTCACTGTATATTACCAATACTCTACTCCAAGGAAATGCAAACTTTTGAGCACAACTGTATATATACACACACACACACACACTTATAGTGATGACATGTGGCTGGTTCTAGGTTTCTCTTTAAATACATATCATAATCCTGAAAACGGCCATCTCTGTGGTTTTTGGTGGTTGTAATCTCTTGGTTCTGTTTAGTGTGAACATTTTTGTTGACCAGAAACAAAGGACTGCATTTAATGCTGCTGCTGCATTATGAGTTTGGCCTAATTATCTTGTATAAACAACTTAGTATCTCTTTTTAATTATAAAAGAAAAAACTATTAGTGGCAAAATACATTTTAAAATGTTTTTGGCAACTTTTTTACTAAGTCATTCAAACAAGATACACTTAGTTTCTGGGTTATTTTGCTTCTATGAACTCAGTTAGTTTGCTCACGTTGCATTGAAAACTCAAATTTCAGTGCAAGTCAAACTTATGTGACCTCTGCAGCTGTTTGGGATTGTGATTTAGTTACTACCATGGTGTGTTCCCATTACACACCCTGTAGAGCTTTAAATATAACAAAAGAAAATACAAGAAATTACATAGGGGTTTATTTTTGGACTGGACAGTCCAACTACATCAATGACGACAATAGCTCTAGAGGGCTGACATAACAAACTTGCTATTAAAACATGCAATACTGGGTTTCCAATTGTGTCCAGGGCAGGCATCTAAAACACATGCTATCAACACCAAAACGGACAACAATGTTAATATTCAGATGTGTTAGACATGATATACCAAAGAATGATTGATTATTATGCATTATTTTTATTTTGAAAAAATAATATTAGGGCATAAACAACTACTTGTTATTCACACCACCCTTCTATTGCAAAGTCTGAGAATAGCCATGAGTTTAAAGTTAAACATTTTCTTCTACATAGGGATTTCTCATTCACATGGCAATGAAGTCTCATTTCAAACCGATTAATCTCTTATGGACAAATATACGGTGGAATCCTTTCCACGTGGGATGGAAGGTAAAACAAGTAAAACTTGTTTTGGTTTTACGTTTTATTTTATAGCCGGATAATTTAGATATTTAGCCTTTAATGAAAAAAAACAAGGTTGGAACTCCTTGAGCAGCTCCCAAATTACACAATACTACTTGAGCCAGCATCAGATTATATACTCATTCTGTTAAACAATACCAGAATGCCAATATATTGCCATCTTTGAAAGAAAATGACCAAAACGGCATGATAGTGACTCCATAGTCTAAGTCTCACATTGTTGTCAGTCTTCTACTTTGCGAGCTGGCCTGCAGAATGTCCAGTGGTGCTCGACTGTATTCTCATTGGCTCTCTCGCTCATGTGATGCACTCGTGTGTTCCTAATAGTGAAGCCCTGCTTCATAATGTAGTCCATAAGGTGAACCCTAAGGGACACTTCCTGGTGGTAGTCACATGGTCCAAAAGTGAATGACACCTGGAAGTCTCTGGTGTCCATCATGTGTTTATTCCACTTGGTAAAGTTTTTACAGATGCCCTCCAGCAGGGCATGGACCTTAGTCGTTATAGTAAGCTGTGTGATAATCACAGCCACTGGGTTGGAATATTTGGAGAGCTTCCTCGTACTGGACAGTTCCACCACCTGCTCAAAGATGTCCAGAGGATAGAGTGGCTTGGTGTCGTTGAGGCAGTGGATCAGAGGCTCAATCTGGTAGAAGTCTGCCTCCTTCCTCAGGAGGTCAGTCTCCGTGAAGTCCACAGGGAGGGTAAGCTCAGACGTACGCAGGAAGTTCAGTACATATCGGAAGAGAGTCCCATCACGGTCGATGAAGTAGTTTCCCTGGGCGTCCCGTGTTGTAGGAAAATCTCCACGGAACATGGCCCCAAGCATGGAGTCTGGATACCGCTGCAAGGTTGATAGGGAGGTGGTGTACACATGGCCCCCCACATTCAATGTGACTGGCTTGGTCATCTACAGAGAGGGAGAAATAGAAAAATAATACATCAACATTTTGATGAAAGATAGTTCAAATATGAATACATGAACATACGTTTGTGTGTTGATTAACCCTAACATCTGGAAATGCATCATACTGAGTACATTTCTATTCTACTCAGGACAGTAATTCACTGATACTGAGCAACATGCTAATTTCAGCAGCCACTGGCACTAATACAATCAAACAATTTTTGTTTCTTTACATCTCAGAAAGTATAATAAACTTTGTTTTCACATGCCATCATTTGAAAAAGAGAAAAATGAATTAAAAAAATACAAGAACATGGTTCTCTTTATATGTACTCTGCCCATACCTTTGAATGGGAACTCCGCTCTTTTTAGCTAGTTCTCATAAAACATGTCATCATTCCTCTTTGCATTCACAATGCTGTGTTATAAATGCAACATTCAGCCCTCACATAATATCGAAAAAGTATGTGCTTATGATGTACAAACTATAATACAATTACAGGAGATTAAAAAAATTATGGTAACACCACATGGAAAAGGATTGACTTTGAAGTAACCAAATCACAATTACAATCACAACTGCGGAGATCACATTAGGTGGAATGAAAATTAGCAGTACATGCAGCAATACATGCAGCTATAATAGTCTGACTTCAGTACTTGTTTTTTTTTTGGTTTTAATAGCGACAAACAGTTCCACAAGGCCAAACTGTCAGTACCTGAATTTCAGGACCATCAGTCAAAATGATTCAATGTGTCAAGGGGAAAAGTTTCAATCATGTCAGAATATGCCGATTATGAATGTCAAGGGAAACAGTCTTAAAATTTATATTTGCTTCACCAGTCCCAAATCCAAGACATGTAACAGAGGGTCAACAGTCTCAAAAATCATGACAGCCTCTGCTGAACGTGGACAAACTGCAGCGACAAAGAGGAACAGTGGTTGCAAGTTGAAACTAAGGGATAGATGGACAAGGGCTCAAGAACAACCTCAAAAATTACAACAGAATTGGATCAGCAACTCTGTGACCTCAACTAAGTCTCAACAAAACCTGTATGGCATGAGCTTCACATATCTGAAATTTCAGGGCTGCCATTCGGAAACCACTTGTATCCAAGGCCATTGCACAAAGACACAATTTGGTCTAAAAAGAAAAGAACTTAGACTCCTCAGCAATTGAAAAAAGTCATGTGGTCTGATGAATCACCGTTCACCATATTTCCGACATCTGTATGGGTTTATGTTTGCAGAAAGCCAAATGATACCGTCAGCCCACAATGACTGCTGCTATCTGTTAAAAATGGTTGGGTATTCATAATGGTATCTGCAGCCATTTCTAGGGAGTCACTGTGTCCGATGATAACTTAGCATTGTTACATAACATCCAAGAAATGAGAGTCCACTTTAAAGGGCTAGGTGCTTCCTCATCACCCAAAGAACTAGGAGTGTTTCTTCTAGAGAAGACTGGTGCAATATCCCACACTTGTATGACAATACTGGAGGACTGGAGGCGAAGGGTGGCCTTACTCCATATTAGGTCCTTGATATTAATGGTTACAGGCGTTTTCATCATTTTGTCCACAATCTATATTTAGCAATATGTAAAATTGCTGGTTAAGGCAGGAAAAACTGTTTTCCAGTAACCTAGTGCTCAGTGTGGGAATATTGTTGAAGAAATATGGTAAACTTTGTGTTGACATTGCAATAAAAAATACAGCTGAAACAGGGTCATCAGGTTCAGATGTTTTCAGTACTTAAAATACTAATTCCTTTTCACTAACATAACATCTCAGCATTTGAATAATCAACTTTATCTTTTATTTACTGCTCATATATAACCATGTTTCCAAGAAAGTTGGGCCGCTCCGTAAAATATTAATAAAAACAAAATGCAACGTGTAAATCATTGAAACCATATATTCAATAGAAACTTGTAAAAAGACAAAATATCAAATGTTGAAACTGAGACATTTTATTGTTTCATGAAAAAGGTATGCCCATTTAGAATTTGATGTCAGCCAGCAACACCTTTAAAAAAAAGCAGGGACAGAGGCAACAAAAGTCTGAAAAAGTTGTGTAATGCTAAAAAACAACCTGGAAGAAATTAGATAAATTGGCTCTGTGAAAGACTCCACGGGCAAATTGTGCAATATAAGAATATGATCCAGCAAAAGTCAGCAGAATGAACTCATCACAATCTTTGCAAACTGAGCATATAGGCTACAACTAGGGCTGTTGCAATTATTATATGTCTGATTGAAATAATTTGAGCCAGATTATTTTTATAGACAATGATCTTTTTGCACAATATTTTGATTCCAAAATCATGTATCCAACCTAAGGGATTTGGAGGCCATTGGTAGAAACGTCTCAACAAATACCATTATGTCAGTTTCAACAGGATGTCAGACCATTTGACAGCCCTGCGGAAAGTCATAGGCACAGACCATTTACTAAAACCTTTTGCCTCTACATTTCTATATGTTTAAATCTAGTTTAGAATTGTTTTGCAATGCTCCATAATGTAGCATAACTTCGCAGCATTATTATTTAATAGACAAACGTGTTTTGTCGATTATTTGTCGCATTAACTCTGATCGACCAAAGGAAAAAACTCAAGCATGTGTAAAATACTAATATCGTAAGCCGAATTTTGTCATTTGCACATAATGGATAAAAATATATGTTATTCCATTGCATATTAAACGCTGAAACACGTTTTCCATGTAAGGAAGGCTATTTATTCATTAATTTGGTATATTTCCCAACCGATATTTTGGCTTGATATTTTCATTTGCAGGACAACTACACCTGATACTGGTGAAAAGCCAGCATTTGCCGGCTAATGTAAACCCTTGTCCAGACCTGTTACGCATTGAAAACATTTGGCGCATTAAGACACGAAAAATATGACAAAGGAGACCCTGAATTGTTGAGCAGCTGTAATCCTATACCAAACAAGAATGAGAATACATTTCACTTTCAAAACTTCAGCAAATGGTCTCCTCAGTTCTCAAACACTTACAAAGTATTGTTAAAAGAAGAGATGATGCAACGAAGTGGTATAGAATGATGCCAGTGTTGCTGGCATGCAGTTCAAAAGGGGCATGTATTTTTCCCCAAACAATAAAATGTCTAAGTCTCAATAATTGATATGTTGTCTTTGTACTACTTTCAATAAAATATAGGTATAAATGTTTTACACATCATTGCTGTTTTATTAGCATTTTACCAAGTGTAGCAACTTTTCTGGAAACAGAGTTGTACTTAAAGGGTGAACATTTTGAAGGCAACTATAGATGCAATTGCTGTGGATCATCAATGAGATGTTTGAGTATCACTAACTTCAGTGAGACAAAAATATTCAGCTACCCCTTTAAGGGCAGCCAGTTACCATGGTAATGGGGCCACTCGATGTGGTAAATAGGTCAATGGAACTCAAATGAAACAATGAAATGCCATGGAAACGTCGGGGGGGGGGCACCATCGGGGAGAGATCTCATATCTACATATTGACCCCCAGCAAAATTAACCTACATTTAGATTTGTTTTTGAAAATATGTTGAGTTATTATTAAGTAAAATGCCTGGATGACTGCCACACAAAAAATTCTGTTTGTTCATGTCATTATAAATGTATCGCATTACAGACATAAACAACTTCAGCTATCCTACTGATATCTGTTGGCTATGATACCTTCACCAGCAGCTGTAAAAAAGAGCTGTGCACGGGTCTGAATTTTAAGCCTGAGGCCTACCCATGTCAAATTGCTCCTGTCCAATTTTATGCCTGGTCGGTCCAAGCCTGAAAAATAAATTGCTTGCCAATAAAAAAATATGCAAAATAAACTTTGCACACACTCAGTATTTATACGGGTTTTTCAATGCAAACATAGTCACTGTCTAATCAGTACGGGGGCATCTGATGAGCCACAGAGGTGCGGTCTATTCAGTGGTGCTGAATTCCACACTGCCTTTATTAATGAGAAAGTGAGATGTTATTAGTAATTATTTCTGCTTTTTCAATTAGTTCAAAACTTGACAAATAACAGAATACAAACACACATACACACACACACACACACACACAGAGAGAGAGTCTCGCAGATAATGCAATGCTTGTAAATGTTGTGCAAGCTACTGTCGAGTGGCGACGGCTTTGCACAACAACACGGTCTATCCCCTCTTGCAGTTCAGTGTCCTATTGTCTAAAAGTTCACATAAGGAAAGCAAAATAAGTACAGATATTCCTTTCACAACGTTCTGGTATGCAATTACATTGCTATGAATGCTGTATATATCGCAAAAAATATTATTCACTGCACACATTAAATATCCAAAGTTACGTATTAATTATTTTGGCATAGCGATCCAAAAGAAATGTCTGCAAAAACGCTAGTAGCCTTAACATAGGCAGATCAGAACAACACTATATGTCAAGAAATATTGAATAATTGGGGAGGACTCAAACTAAGCCATACGCCTATATGCCTAATATAAAGCCAGTCTTACCTTTCGTAGAAGCTCTTATGTAATCTATGCAACCCAAACTTCACAGCCCAAACTTCACCATTGAATAAGGTCAACAATAACAGTTCAAAATTCCAAACCTTTGCTCACAAAACATAGGTAACAATAACAGCTTAAAAATGTAATCCTTATGTCAAGACAAGGTGAACTATTTACAGTCAACACGCCACGTTAGGCCTAGTATGCAACTATGCATTGTGAAGGAAGAGGATTGCATTCAAAGTTGATGGTTTCAGCAATGTCCTCCTCTGGTCCACCGTCCTCCCCGCTGCACTGAAGTTTCTCTTGCTGCTGCTAGTACTAGCTGGAATACTGAGCTCACTACGGGCTAGTTTAATAAGCCTTGGGCAAGTTCCACTTTGTGTTTCCCACCAACCCAAGCGGTCCATTTCATCTTCCATAATATGATTGCATGATTAATACTCTTCCACTTCATCTGCAGCGTTTTCCACTGGCACATTCTTCCAAGTCATGCAATCTTCTCTTTACAGCGGGTTCAGTCATCTCACCCGTGGGGATAGGGCGAGCAGCAGCCGGCTCAATGGCGGGGATAGTGGGGTCTGCTGCCAGGGATACAGTCTGGAAGTGGGAAATTCTTAGTCGGGCCTCTTCATGCACTCTGTTTCGTTCAATTGTGGAAAGCATTCTTTGCTGGCTAGCTTGCGGCAAGCTTGTGCAATGGCGGAATTTGAACCTTTCTGTTGATCCACTCCAAATGTCGCTGGAGAACTAATCCCTGATGGAGGGTGTTCGTGCCCACAAGTTGGCAGTGGCATCTCAGCCGCTCAGACCACCGGAAGACCAAGTTGAGGGTAGGGTACTGGTCACCTTTGAGCTCCCTCTGTGCCTTGTAAAAGGGTCGGAGAAGGTCCAATAAGAAATCCAGTACATCGAGAGGTATGTCAGCTATCCTCCGTCTCTCACCTTGGCTCTCAAGCTTTTCACAAAGCAAAGTGTAGACTGCCTTGATGGCATCCAGGGTGAGGTAAACAGTGCTGAATCTGGTGTCACCCATTTGTCTCACAGTCTTTGGGCTACTAGTCCTGATTGCTTTACATATCTTACCAAGGACTTTTCTGCCACCTCTGGGACAACATCTTCCAGCTCAGTAGTGTCGAGTGCGTGTTTCAGCACGATGTTGTACACATGATCCTAGCAGTCAAGGCGTTGGTAGGGCTTGAGTGCTGCAGTCATATTGGATCCCTGGTCCGTTACCCAGACAACTTTATTTATCAAAATGAAGCACTGTCACGAGTTGTTTCACAATTCTTTTAGGTCGTACTCTGCTGTAATATAATGACAGGTTATTGTCATATAGCCGATCTTACGGTAATCATCAGTCCACATATCTGTGGTAATCCCTAAATGAATTACAACAGCTATATCTTTCTTGATTTCCACGACCACTTCAATCCTCTTTGTGGCTGCTGTTTCATGGCACCTCCTTGATATGGTTGTGCGGTCTGGGAGCACCAAGTCAACGGGAATTCAGCCATGACTTGTTCCCACATTAATGAGCGCTTGGGTTAAATCAAAAAACCTCGGCCTTCAACTGTGTGGAATGGCTTTTTATCTTTACAACAGAACGATACACACGTCAGTGATTTTTTTATTTAACTTTGACCGGTATGTGTTGTGGTGCAGATAGAAACGATGTCAGGCTTTGCAGACCGGTAGACCTATCTTCTGTTGGGCAGCATCAGTCAAAGTTTCGCTGGAGAAGAAATGTGTTTGCTTGCTGTCATACTTTAAATTCGTGGGGCAAGCTCGACACTTCACGTATCCAGTGGGTATCTTAGTTTCAGTGGGGACAACTAAATCAAATGATTTCCAAATGGCAGCTTTTCCCTCTTAATTTTTACCAGCTCTCCTTTGGACAGTATAAATGTCCTCCTCATTCATTGCAAATAATAAGCCTGCCAGCTAGCAACCTGTATTCTCATACACATTTATTGGGCGCAACAATGCCTGTTCATAGATAGCTGTGCGTATAGCACATGACGTCAAGTGCAGTTGCGGCAGCAACAAAAGAGGAAGAATATTTATGCATCAGCGCAGATTAGGAAAATAATTATTTATATTGATAGGCCTAGCCGAGCCCAACCCTAACAACCTTATTGGGGAAATATCCGGCCCTACCCAGCGCTAATCTGATGCATATCCTCCGGTCCGTCGGGCTGGGTTCAGGTAGCCCAGCTCTACTGTACAAGATTAAACTAATTGGTAAAAACAACTTTCTTATCTTGTGACAATGTAAAAAAACATAAATAATGTAAAAAAACATATATTTTTTTTGAAAATCTGTCTAAAACCTGCTTCTAGAAATGTTTATTTGTGGTTTAGTTACCTTGTGCACCAACCTGGCATGGTGGCTTTACACAATGTTTGGGATTTACTTTGATTTACTTTCTTTGATTTAGTTAACATCCATTAGAAATTTCAAGCCAAACTGATGTCAGTTGGTCCTGTGAGAAATATAACATTTATTGAATATCATCTCAGTAGCCTATTATTTCTTGATTAAGCATTGTGAATAATAGTAGAATGTATAACAAAAGTTAGTGGCACCAGTCCCATCAGAGTAGAACGTTAGTCAGAAGACGTGCAGGTGCAGAAAATTGATATATGCACACAATGCAGTTTTGCAGAGGCTTACATGGTTTTGCACATATGCCAACTGATGACCTGAACAGGAAGCAACTACAGAGCCAAGCGGAAGAGTAAGTTCTGCTGTATTCAAAACTTGCTAAAAGATGCATTCTTGGACTTTTGGCCACTGGTTGAAAATTGGTGCTGTGAAACCAAAACAGACCCTGAAAATTAAGTATGTAAAGTATGTGACAAAATGTAGTAAACATCACTGTCATACCTGAAATATCATGGCTAACTAATAGTGACTCAATTTATGGATTATGCACATACAAACAATATATTACATATTCAGCCCAAAATCTAATGTTTGTTGAAAGAAAAAGTCCCAGGCTGCAAGAAACAAAAAAGTCTGTATTTTCAATCTAATTTTAAAACACAAAAGCTAAACAGGAGACTATGGCTAGAGCTTCCTCCCCATTATCACAATTCCTGTGTGCCACAAGAAATCCCTGCTCTTACAAATGCTGATGCTGCAGTCATTCTCTTGATTTCAAGAGGCAATGGCAACATCTTGTTTAAAGTGTTTCTGAAGCAGGGCTGCCATCTCCCACGCATGTACCCTCTTCACATGCTAAATCTCTCTCAGGAATTAAAAAAGTACTGCTTTCATTCTCAATTTTATCTAGTGCACTAATGTATAAATTGTGCCTCAAAAATCACTTTGAAATCATAGTTCAAGTAATCAAAATGCATATAAACAAAAGTGAGTACAAAGTAATATCCAAGTGTTTAGATAGCCCAGTTAGAGTAGTTAGAAGAGAAAAAGACTACCCCAAAATCTATCCCTCAAAGAAAGAAACTTGTAAAAGAAGCCACAGAGAAGACAAAAATCACTTTGAATGAGGTACAAAGAAGTTCAGTGCCTGGGAGTGGAGTAATGGTGCACCAGTTAATCATATCAAGAGCTCTGCATAACACTAGCTTGATTTAGAGGGTGGCAAGAAATGAGAGCTACTCAAAAACTACTATCTGAAGCCATGAGTGACCCAGTTGTTTTGTGGATAAAATCTATTGTAATCACATGAGCCCAATGTAGACCTTTTTTTGGCAATTTTCAGACACAACATCATATTGCATGGATGCTTCTGATAGGCAGAGATTGGCCATCTTGATCTAACTGAAGGAAGTAGGGGTAAGAGACATAAGGACAATTTGAAATGATTAGAAAGAAAGGGTTGTGAGTGATTCCCTAGCCAGAAACCTTCCCAAGGCACCAACATCTGACAGTATTTTTGAACAGAATTTCTTGATAACGGATTTAATCTCTTTCAATACATCCCTAAGCCTAATTCAAGGGCCATGTGGTGTCGAGCTTGCAGGTGTGCTATTAAACTGAGAGAATGACATTGCATTAGCCTGAGGTGACCAGAGAAAAATATGCCATGGGTAGATAGGGACAGAGAGGAGGAACTCAAGGTTATGCGACAACCATCTACTTCATCTCCTCAACACACATAGAATTGCATTGTCCTCAAGTGATTGATCTGATGAAACCTACATGCAATAACAGGGACAAATGAATTCTGGCCTGGCTAAATCGCAAGCTACCCCATTCCAAAAGTGAAAATAGTCCACGGTGGAGCCATCTCCCAATTGGGAACATCAATGACACTACAATGGTGAAACAGCTGTTACCATAACAACAGACTTTCACGGAAAGAACTAAACAACAAGCCAGAAGTAAATATAGATTGCATTTTCACCACCAAACGAGAGGCATTGTGTATCGTAATATGACCACATGATACATCATTGTAGGAGCTACCGAGTAGTAATATCCAATAGATTGCACACTGGACTCAGAAGGCATGCACTACGAGTCTATAAGTCAGTACAAATGTTCCCAATGGTTCAGATGATGATGCGATATTTTGCTTGGTTTATTTTGATAGTCATGTTTTTTGGTTCTATTAAAAAAATGCTCTGTTAATTGGTTGATTAGCTGACTGGAGAGTAAATCAGAAAAACAGGAAGCCAAAACATACTGCAATTGGAAGTAACTATTTGTGTGTCTTATTGGTACCAATCTCATATAAAACCAATTGTGTTGGGAGTGTAATAAAACCCTTGTATTCAGTAATGTCCCTCCAAAAAATTATAATTTGTAAGAATACAATGGAATTAATCTAATCCAGGTGACATTTCTGACAGTTTACATGTTAATAAAGCAATTTACACACACCTTGACATGACTTAAATATCTCAATCAAAACGTCTGACGCCTCCAAAGATTTATTTGGTTCTGAAATAAAACATTTAAGATGCATTCTGTAGTCTACCCTGGTACAACAACAGCTCATTTTGACTGTATATACAAACACTAAGGGCAGCATTACACACATACAGCTTGAAATAAAGTATTTAATTGAAAGAAGTTTTGCTAGGTCGTGAAAAGTGGTTGAGTGTAAATGCCAAAGATTTATTGACACACACATTAAAAGAAAACCTCTGTATTTTCTCAAATATGTACAATTGTAAGTGTAACAAAGTATTGCAAACAGTGAAAAGAGCAGAATACTAGAAATGATTTAAAATGCAGAGAACACAGGACACTCAAGTATTTTGTTCTGCACTTTAAATCAAAGAATATAAATAAAATTAAGTAATACTGAATCAAATAACTCAAAATTCTAATTATTTTCACTCAAATCACAAACAAAAGTTATTTAGTCACTTTAGCCACATTGGGGTGTGTATTTAAACAGTGTCTTCAGCACTTTCTTTCCCCATCTCAAAAAAAGCTGATTGATTTTGAACTTGGCTAGACCTTCTATGTTGTGGCAGTTTGCGGATCAGGTCACCTATGGTGTGACAAAATCTTGTAATATCGCCACTCTTTTCTGCGCTCATCCAGAATTTTAAGTCGAGCTGTCACGTCATCGTTCCTCCTAATTTTCTTTAATCTTTCTAGGAGGATGAAGAGTCGTCAAGGCAGGATGTACCTGGAGAGAGACTCCGAGGTTGTTTTTGGTGGACAGGTCTTTGGTAATTAGACATGGCAGGTTATAAGGATGTTCTGTCCTCAGCCATGGTGTCAACTGATGCAGCTGGTGAAGTTAGATTTAAGTCCAGGTCAGTTTCAGGTGACTGTAGTATTGATGAGCTGCAGCTGTACTACACCTGCAATGACAACACATTTTACTATTCAACAGGGCAATTCAACCTGAAGGGGCTATTAAGATGCATAAAAAAAGCTTGGCATATGCCTAAATAAACAGGCATATGCTTGCATTCATGTATCCTTAAACTAATGCCACAATATCACTGTCATTGTAAATACATTGTAAATACATAATTTCATTCAACTTTAAACTAAAGTTGCCTGACACTTTTGGCTAAAACTATTTACTCATCTGAAGAAAAATCACATCGAAAACCGACACATTTACTAATGTTGGATGACCAACTAGCTAGCTTGGCAAAACATTTACTACTAATGTTAGCTAGCCAAACTTGCTTTACCTAAAGCATGGCAAAATAGTATTATAATTTTTTGCTAGCCAAATTTGCTTTACAAAATAAAACAACTGTTTCTACAAATACAACTGCGGCAGCAATATTGATAACTACATCTAAATATAACTACATTAAAGTGAGTAGTTAGCTAATTAACTCAGCCATGCAAACAAACGACTGATAAATGTCAAATGTACCAGTCGAAAGTACATATCACTGGAGTATACACATTCAGTAATTGCACTTTAGGATGTAATTTTATTTCTCTGACAACTTGACAAGAATTTCCGTTTACTCCCAGTCCATAGGGATAAACCTGCTGTTAAGGGAAAAAACACAATTTTGTGTTGCTAATAAGAAACTTTAATCTTTACTGGCCCAGTTATAAACACTGAATTTGCCAATTTGAAAAACTGAACTTACCTCGATTGTGTTCGTGCCAAAATTGGAGTCAGTTTCACTGTGTTTTATGTGCCCGAACAGCTAAAAAGCATTATATTAAATTCAATTTCTTCTTTATTCTTACATGTGTCCGTCATCAGCTTCCACCCTTTCTGGCAAGTTGCCAGGTCTTCACCTAGAGTTTCTCCTATATAATCAAAAGTTCTTAGATCTAAGCCATGCCTCCAGTTCCATTGTTGCTTAATCTTTTGTTGATACATCTGACTGTTCTGTTTCCTCAGAGATTCCTCACACGTTTATTTTGTAAGCATTTGACACGTCTCTCTATTTGCAAATAAACTGCTAATTATTTATAGAGAATTTTGTCTCTGTACTTACTCTGAACCAATAAGAGTTCTTATCAATGGAATTACCATAACATAACCTTCTTGTCCAAGGACTTACATGATTGTTTCCACACTCCTGACTGGGAATTGTTCTGATAGGCACCTGGAGGCAATATCAATGAATACACAGAGTCCGTGACCAGTTTTATTAGCATATGCATCGACGACGCTGTACCACGTACAACTACAAAATAATATCCTAATCAAAGAACGTGGATCAACAGTGGTTTTTGTGCCATGCTTAAGGCACGGACTGCAGCATTCAACTCCGGCAGCAAGGACAATTATAAGAAATCTGTGTATGAAGGCAATAAAAACTGCAAAAAGCCAATAGAATCAAAGTAGAATCTCTCTACCAGAGCTCCAATAACAGGAACATGTGGAGTGGTCTGAGAACCATCACTGACTATAAAGGCTTTTCAGGCAGTGTGGGGGAAGTGCTGGCTTCTCTCCCAGAGGAACTGAACTCTTTCTAAGCTCGCTTTGAGAACATCATCCCTGGCATGGACACTGAAATGGACCAGGACGGCTGCCCTTTACAAATGACCAAGGCAGACGTTTGCAAAGCCCTAAAAAGGATTAACATCCACAAGGCTCTTGGACTCGACAACATCTCAGGCTGTGTTCTTTAGATCTGTGCAGACCAACTGGCTGATATCTTTACTGATATCTTCAACCGCTACGTCAGTCGCTACATCAGTCAGTGGTCCCCACCTGCTTAAAGAAGTCCATCATTGTTCCTGTGCCAAAAAAGCGAATCACTACCACCTTGTAGTACTCACATCAATCATCATGAAGCGCTTTGAGCAGCTAGTTAAAACTCACATCACAGACTCCATGCCTGTAACAGTTGACCCACTGCAGTTAGTCTACAGACATAACAGATCCACAGAGAATGCCATTGCTCTGACCCTCCACTCCACCCTCTCTAGTGTGGACAAGAGGAACACATATGTGAGAATGTTGTTCATTGACTACAGCTCTGCCTTCAACACCTCTGTGCCCCACAAGCTGGCGGTGAAGCTCAGGGATCTGTGTATCGACCCCTCTATGTGCAGATGGATCCTGAACCTTCTTGCCCAGTAGCTTATTTTGGTTGGGCACCTCTAGCACAAGTATTGATGGTTCCAAAGTTCATTCACTTCACAATGATGGTGCAAACTGTGCTCCTGGAAACTTTCAAAAATTTTGCAATAATGGACGAAAGACAGAAAAATCTACACTGGATAGCATAACAAATTTGGTTCAAGGCACTCATGTACTGGCTAAATGTTAACAGAAAACAACACGTTTCGGCGTAGCTTTCATCAGGGTGTCCCAAGTGCATCTTTGGGGATTTATTATTTGAGAATACCTGACGCGCTCCTGTTACACCTTTATTCCAAATGTAGCAATTTTTGGGGGCATTTTCAGTATATGGCTATTATGTAGATTGTTGACAGAATGTCTATATTCAACCCTTTTGAACCCAATAGAATTCTAGAGTGCTGCTGTAGATTACAGAGAATTCTCAAAATAAATATTTTTTCACACATATCAAACAAAAATATATTGCACAAAAATTAAGAACAAATAAAAATGACAAGTTAACTTAGTATAAAATAGCACATTATCTTCTTTAATTTGACACCACATACATGTAACTTCTAAAATATAATAATCTTTCTCCCGTTTTGTAGAAACTTGCAATAAAGAAAAATCGACCACTCACACTTCCTACTCCTCTCCCTCTGCGAGTGCCAGCACCCATTTTTCTAATAACCTTGTAGACTAACCAGATAGTAAACTAACTTTAGGGAGCCGTTGTGGTTGTTTCAATATGACAGATCGGTCGAAACAAGAACGAACAAGTTTGCATTTTGAGGAAAGAAATTATAAAAACAAAAATAAGTCAAATGACAACATACCCCTTTTCTGATTTCTTATACATGACAACATCCACCGGAATACAGTAACATGTTTTTATTACGTAGATTTTGTGATACTTACACAAATTCTATTGTTAAAGAAACACAGCAGTCTGTGGCCGCTATGGGAAAAAGGTTAATCAATTGAAATTGTTGTCTATAAAACAACCAAATGTGGAGGCCTTTGTGTTTGGATAGCATACTTTCTGAAGGTACTTTATACATTCCCTTCTAATCTATACATCTGTCTTCAATCCCCTTTATAACAAATAATTCCCTGGCATACTTCCTGGTCAAACTTTCCAGTGGCATTTACTCTTTTACAGATTCACGCAATAGTAAACATATTTTGTGAAAGGCCATTTTGCATTTGGGCCGTCAGTAGAGTAGGGCAAGCCTTTCCTCAACAGCAACAAATTAAACAAGGTTGCTAAAACACCTTCCAAATCAGTTTAGCAGTACCAGAGTCTGTCTCTAGGACCATGAGGACTAGCTCAGAGTAAAGAACATGGAGTGCCCAAGAGAACAACACAACCTTGCTCCTAAAACAGTGCAGACTGCAGAGATAACTAGGATGCTAGGTAGGATCTACTGCTGTTTAACACTAGGGTGTAACACAAACATTCCAGTTTGTTTTAAACAGCGACTAATAGAATGGTTACCAAACTTTGACACTAAGTCCCCCTTTTATCATGTGACGACAAGTATGCAGCCTCTGATTGGAGAGAAATTGCTTTGCTTAAACGTATTTGAGGTTCAAAGAAAAATTTCTTCTCCATTTTTATAAAATTGACATGGTATGATATCAAACAAGTATTAGATATGTAGTAAATTACCTTCAACCTGTCTGCAATTGCTGCCAACTGTGCCTCAACCAAACACTGACTAAAGTGGGTGAATGCATATAGCCCTATTTGTAATTCACTTACAACCAGGATTCCAAAACAGTTTGGACTCAGCATAAAATGCAAAAAAAAAAACTGAATGCAATGATGTGCTAATCATTTATCCCTACATTTAATTGAAAATAGTAAAAAGACAACATAACCAATGTTGAAATTGAGAAATGTTTCAACATGGGAAAAATGTATGCCCATTTTGAATGAGATGCCAGAAACAAGTTCCAGAAAATTTGGGACAAAGGCATGTTTACCACTGTGTTGAGTAACCTCACCATTTAATAATACTTTGTAAGTGTTTGGAAACTGAGAAGACCAATTGCTATAGTTTTGAAAGTGAAATGTCCCATTCTTGCTTCATAAAGGATTGCAGCTGCTCAAATGTTTAGGGTCTCTTTTGTAATATTTTTCGTTTCATGATGTGCCAAATGTTTTCAATGGGGGACAGGTCTGGAGTGCAGCAGCCCAGCTTAGCTCCCGGACTCTTTTACTACAGACCATGTTGTTGTAATATGTGCAGAATGTGGTTTGGCATTGTCTTGCTGAAATAAGCAAGACACTTCGCCACAGTCCATCTGTAATGAGCTTGAGTCAAGAGAAGGCAGCAACATTTATGGATCTTGTTTATATAGGGTTTCTTCTTTGCATTATAGTTTCAACATACATTTGTAGATGCAGCGACGTACCGTGTTGACAGACAATGATTTTCGGAAGTATTCCTGAGCCCATGTATTGATATCCAGTACAGAATAATGTCTGTTTTTAATGCAGTGCTGCCTGACAGCCCGAAGATCACTGGAAGCTGTCCTATATGGCCAGAACTCTAATATCAACAGCCATATTAGCAGTCAAAAAATATGTTTACTCTGGTACATGCAGATATGAACCTTAGTTATCTTATCAATTTCAAGAGAAGTCATATTTTAAAGTTTACACTCCAGTTAGTGTTTTCAGAAGTGCATGCCTTACTTTACCAGGCAGGAAAGAGGTAGACATATTTATAATGAAATGAGGGATGGAATTGAACAGAGACAGTCTTTACAGGAGAGGGGAAAGCAGATACTGATGAGACCAAATGGAGAGGAGAGAGGGACTACTGGCAATCTGGATTTGACGAAGTGTCCGGAAATGGACATATTGAAGCCATGGTTATATAACACTGTAAGAGAAGTACAGTTACTTGGACATAGACCTACTTGCTTTAGTCTGTACTACTCTACCGCAGAATGCATTGGTTTGTATTGCTAACTGACATACCTATATTTTTGGGCCAATTCCATTTAATTCTTTTCACAATTTCATTTTCTTCCATTTTGTTTTCTGTGATTCTGTTTCATACACAAACAACAAAAACATGTCAAACCTTTCAAAATCTCCTGAGTATTTCGTACAATAAATTCACTGCGGCACTGAATCGTTTTTCCACAACAAAAGGATCACTTGTAATGTAATGTGGTTGGATGTAAAAGACAATCACTTTCCAAATTGAATGACAACAAGTAGATTAACAGCAGTAATAACAACAAAATAGTTATTTTTACATTGGTAATGTCCTTTACATTAACTGACGTAAGCTTTAACCATTTCTCAGTGTGCTCCACATACAATTTTTTTAAAAGTTTTTTAGCTAGCAAGTGAGAATTTAGCTAGCGAGTAGAAAAAAGAAGGGACCTAAAGATGCAAAGAACATCTACCTGGCAATCAATAAGATTGATACAAAAAACAACAGCACTAACATCTGTTGCACTAGGTAGGATTTCGTCTGTAAAAAATTTCTGTGCCAGAATGTACATTTATAATTTTTGAGTATGCCGCTACTTCAGAGCCACTTCTATTCCAGCAATCCCCATCCCAGCCAATTGCCTTCAGCGAGGCAGATTTTTCTCCTTGGCAAATTTTATGAATGCTTACCTGGATGATGTACAGTGGTGAGAACAAGTATTTGATACACTGCTGATTTTGCAGGTTTTCCTACTTACAAATCATGTAGAGGTCTGTAATTGTTAATACCTCTGGGTCATCCAGATGGTCATTGGCAAACTTCAGACGGGCTTCGATATGCGCTGGCTTGAGCAGGGAGAACTTGCATGCGTTGCAGGATTTTAATCCATGAAGGCGTAGTGTGTTACTAATGGTTTACTTTGAGACTGTGGTCTCAGCTCTCTTCAGGTCATTGACCAGGTCCTGCCGTGTAGTTTTGGGCTGATCCCTCACCTTCCTAATGATCACTGATGCCCCACGAGGTGAGATCTTGCATGGAGCCCCAGACCGAGCAAGATTGACCGTCATCTTGAACTTCTTCCATTTTCTAATAATTGCGCCAACAGTTGTTGCCTTCTAACCAAGCTGCTTGAGTACTGTCCTGTAGCCCATCCCAGCCTTGTGCAGGTCTACAATTTTATCCCTGATGTCCTTACACAGCTCTCTGGTCTTGGTCATTGTGGAGAGGTTGGAGTCTGTTTGATTGAGTGTGTGCACAGGTGTCTTTTATACAGGAACCGAGTACAAACAGTTGCAGCTAATACAGGTAATGAGTGGAGAACAGGACGGCTTCTTAAAGACAGGCCTGTGAGAGCCAGAATTCATACTGGTTGGTAGGTGATCAAATACTTATGTCATGCAATAAAATGCAAATTAATTATTTAAAAATCATACAATGTGATTTTCTAGATTTTTGTTTTAGATTCCATCTCTCACAGTTGAAGTGTACCTACAGTAAGAATTACAGACCTCTACATGCTTTATAAGTAGGAAAACCTGCAAAATCAGCAGTGTATCAAATACTTGTTCTCCCAAATGTAAATAGCATAAGTATGCCACAGGGAGTGAAGTTGGTTTACTGTAAGAAACTCTAATGGCAGCTAGAGATCAGAACCAAAAACTGTCAATAGGAATGAAGGTAAGATAGTAGGTAATGAATTGAAAAGATGTGACATAATAAATTACCTGCTATGAAAACAAAGGGGTTTGAATCTGGCCTAGTCATTAATGAAAACATTAAACAATAAAACCATTATGACCTGTTTTTTTGGATAGTAATATCATTACAATTTCTTTATTTTTAGGCCTGTGATCTGGGTCCAAACATAAAATTATGTCCCAGGACATCCCTGATAACAACAATACTATAATAATTAATATTTTTATATTAAATCAAATATGACAATATAACATTTATAAATATAAATATATACATATACAGCTCTAGAAAAATTTAAGAGACTACAGCACCTTTTCTTTCCTTTCCAAAAAATTTGAGTGAGGAACAGAAGTATTCCATTTGCAGGGTCCCTTAATTCTTTCAATTCCGTATTTGTTTGAATTCCATTTTTGTCTGGATTCGATGATTCCATCCACGTTCTCCGAAAAGCGAAAATTATAGGACCCAAATAACTGTAATTTGTATCCCTCTATCCACCAATATTAGTACTAAATTTAAAATGACTTAATTGGATTCAGAAGAAGTTGTCACCTAAATAACTTTTCCTAATCCAGAGAGCACATTTTAGCCAAACTACAGTTGATCTATCAGGTTGCTTGTTCAAATGTACAATCTGTAGTGACACACGAGTAAGTGCTTGTAATTATAAGAACTTAGACAGAAATAAATTGAAAAACAATTAAAAACCACTCATTAAAAGAACTACATGTGCTGCTTTAGAAAACATTTGATTGATTGATTGATTGGGCCTTGGGAAAATATTTAAAATGTACCCTTGATTGTGTGGTCAGTGAGCCATTTTTGTGTTGATTGTGAGGTTTGCTTTGGATCACTGTCTCACTGGAAGATCTAACTATGGCCCAGTTTATGATTCCTGGCAAAGGCAGTCAGGTTTTGATTTAGATCTTAGGCCTTTGGAAGAAAAACATCCCCACAACATCAAAGATCCTTGGAAATTGTTTGGCTACTCGAACCATCCTCCTCGATGTGAGTCGTGTTAATAGGCACACATCCTCTTCATGTCAACATCTCCAGTTGCTTACAACTTCTTTATAATCGCCCTGATAGCGGAAATAGCCATGTTCAACTGCTGAACTATTTTCTTATAGCCATTTCTTGATGTGTAGCTTAACAACCTTTTGACGCACATCATTACTTAATTCTGTGGTCTTTTTGGCCTGTATGTCACCACATATTTATACCCCAGTCAAACTGGAAGTCATGGCGTACCACTTCATTGTCCCTAATAGTTTAACATTTTTAAATGTGAGTGGGTATATACTTGGTCATATTTCCCAAGGGTGCCAATATTAGTGAATGGCACCGTACCTATGGCTTTGGTCTGGATGTGTAATATATTGTTTATATCTGCATAATCTAGTAGTAGAAACACTCAAACACCTCAATTAGCCATGAAATTACAAGTTTAAAAGCAAGTGGTTATGATCATATGGGGCACAAAATAGAAACTGCACTCATTCTTTTTCCTAAACAATGATTTAAGAATAGAAATGACCAGTCACTTATTTTTCTATTGAAATCAGACTTTCGTTCATTAAAATAACTTAACAGATAAAGATCTAAACCAAATCCATAGCTCTGCCTCAAGCAAACCTGAATAGCAGATCATCAACAAAAACGGTCTCTTACATATTAGGGGTATTGAGAAATGTTTAGGGTGAATGTTGTTTAAATTCATTTGCTACATTTATTTTTTCAGACAAGCCCTCCCAGAATCTGAGGAAAGTAATGGCCATGTCTGCCATTCTGGAGATCTTGATTTTACCCATATCCTAGTTCCATATATACATCTGAATCCCTGTGATGTCAAAACCGATTAAACTAAAGAAGTCACAAGTAAAGAAACGTATCCTGTTTTGATCTGCATTTTCACAATGATCATTAGCATTGATAGTACAGTGCCATAATTGCTCACATCATATAAATTGTCACGGTTCGTTTAGTCTAGTTCGCCTAATGCCATTTTGTGAAAAATGAACATCTCACGACATATTTATACCAAATGCATTGCTTTTGGCATGTACATTACTGGATGTTTATCTCTAGTCCAATGCAAGGCTCTGGGTCGTTTATCTGTGTCGATGCAGGACTCATCCCCAAAAGAGACTTTTGGTCCACTATGACCGTCCATGCTAAAATAATACAGATATTTCTTTACAAAGGTTTACTTATTTAACGGAAAGGTGCTCATTGCAGCATATCTAACTAAGAATCTGAGTGGGTCTTTAGTGCCGTCAGGCCAAGATGTCAAGGCTGACCCAGGACAATATTTTCCTGTGGGTGTTCCACTGAAAAAAAACATACTAATGTGAAAAGTCTTAACCAACATTTCACATTTGTTGGATATTCCCAAACTGCTTTTCTCACCTCCAAAGGCTTTACGGCGGGAACATAACTAGCAGTTACCACCATAAATCTTCATTTTTAATGAACTCCTACCAAAACTACAAAAACAATAATTACTGCCCAGATTTAGTCCTTTCACATTAATCAAATACAGTTGAACATAAGTTTGCATACCCTGGCAGAAATGTTAACTCTGAAAATATGACTAATCATGCAAAAAACTATTTTATTTAAAGATAGTGATCATATGAAGCCATTTATGACCACATAGTTGTTTGGCTCCTTTTCAAATTGTATTGATAATAGAAATCACCCAAATAACCCTGATCAAAAGTTTACATACCCTTGAATGTTTGGTCTTGTTACAGACACACAAGGTGACACACACAGGTGAAAATGGCAATTAAAAGTGAATTTCCCACACCTGTGGCTTTTTGAATTGCAATTAGGGTCTGTGTATGAACAGTCAATGAATTTGTTAGCTCTCACGTGGATGCACTGAGCAGGCTAGATATTGAACAATGAGGAGCATAAAAGAACTGTCAAAAGGCCGGCATAACAAGATAATGGAACTTTATAAAGATGGAAAAGGATATAAAAAGGTATACAAAGCCTTGCAAATGCCTATCAGTACTGTTCAAACCCTCAATAAGAAGTGGAAAAGCCAAGGTCAGGCAGATCAAGAAAGATTTCAGCCAAAACTGCCAGAAGAACTGTTCACCTGAGGTATCCTCAGGAGAAATACAGGCTGCTTTGGAAAAAGACGGTGTGGTTGTTTCAAGGAGCTCAGTACGACGGATCTTAAACAAAAATGAACTGCATGGTCGAGTTGCCAGAAAGAGCCCTTTATTGCGCCAGTGTCACAAAAAAGCATGGTTACAATATGCCCGACAACACCTTGACATGCCTTTCAGCTTCTGGCACACTGTAATTTAGATTCACGAGACCAAAATAGAGGTTTATGGTCACAACATTAGCGCTTTGTTTGGAGAGGGGTCAACAAGTATATATAGGGGCCTATATTAAACAGAATAGCATCCCCACTGTGAAGCATGGTGGGGGCTCATGTTATGCAAAATCTTGAACTAATGTACATTTGAGAAATGTATGCTTTTCTATTACCTAGTATGTAACTCAGGTCTTTTGTTGTGCCATACGTCTGTATAATATCAGAGGTTAATTAGGTACTCAGACCATCTGTTCCTCTCCCTAAACCAATAAGGGTATCAGTCCTTTGTTCCTTAGGGGGATCTGGTATTTGCCTAGGGGGCATCATTGACTGGTATCAGCAGATTATAGGGTAACTCGTAAATCTGCCCATCTCTATAACTCATGAGAGCATCTATAGTCTGTCTAGATGCTGTAAGCCCTCATAAGAGTTGAAGAGGTTACCGATGTGGGGGAGGATAGCCTGCCCCTTGGGTAAAACCTAGGATTGTGATAGAACAAAGGGGAATGTGTTTTGTTAAGTTAGGACAGATGTGCAGCATCTTACCACACCCCTTCTAACTGTAATAAATACTGACTGTTCATGTACAGCGGATATAAGTCTACACACCCCTGTAAAAATGACAGGTTCTTGTGATGTAAAAGAATGAGACAAAGATAACTCATGTAAGAACTTTTTCCACCTATGTGACCTATAAAGTGAATAATTCAATTGAAAATAAATTTAATCTTTGAGGGGGAAACATTTAAAATAAAAACCTTATAATAACCTGGTTGCATAAGTGTGCACACCCTCTTATAACAGGGGATATGGCTGTGTTCAGAATTAACCAATCACAATCAAACTCAAGTTAAATAGAAGTCATTTCACACCTGCCATAATTAAAAGTCACTCTGATTAATCACAAATAAAGTTCAGCTGTAGTAGGACTTTTCTCACATTCTCCTAGTTGCATCTCAGTGCAATAACCATGGTCCGCAGAGAGCTTCCTAGACATCAGAGGGAACTCATTGTTGAAATATATCAGTCAGGAGAAGGGTACAAAATAATTTCCAAAGCATTAGGTATACCATGGAACACAGTGAAGACAGGCACAATCAATTGGAGAAAATATTGCACAACAGAGACATTACCAAGAACTGGCTATCCCTTAAAAATGTATGACATGATGAGAAGAAAACTGGTCAGAGAGGCTCTCAAGAGGCCTACAGCAACATTAAAGGAGCTGCAGGAATTTCTGGCAAGTACTAACTGTGTGCTACATGTGATAACAATCTCATGTATTCATCAAATGAATGGGCTATGGGGCAAGATGGAAGGCTTTTCTTACAAAGAAAAACATCAGAGCCTGGCTGAAGTTTGCAAAAACAAATACCAAGAAAATGTGTTATAATCTGATGAAACCAAGGTCGACTTTTCGGCCATATCTCCAAAAGTGATGTTTGGTGCAAAAACAACACTGGACATCACCCAAAGGACACCATACCCACAGGGGAGCATGGTGGTGGCAGCATCATGCTTTGGGGCTGTTTTCTTCATCTGGAATCGCAGCCTTAGTCAAGGTGGAGGGAATTATGAACAGTTCCAAATACCATTTTGGCACAAAACTTTCAGGCGTCCGTTAGAAAGCTGAAGATGAAGTTCACCCCTCAGCACGACAACGATTTAAAGCACACATCTGTGGGATCTGAGCATTAACAATTACAATATGAATGTATGTTTCATTGGAAGTGAATGTGCCTAGATTATGAGAATAACAGGAAAGCTCTCTGTTTAGATTCTCTCTGTAGGATGCGCTCTGATAACCACAGGAATGTTTACATTGACCATTTGGCATGGAGGTTAGTCTTGGCTTTGCTGGGTAAGCACGCTGATTTTTAACACATCCAAATCCACAAAATCATGGCTTCACTAGAAGAAGATAAATGTTTTGGAATGGCCCAGCCAAAGCCCAGACCTGAATCCAAGATGAATGCAGCATGTTATCAGAAATTACTGGCAGACAATTTGCATTCTTCATCACAAAAGCTGCACATGGGACACTCTTGGACTTTCCAGCATGACAATGAACCTAAGCACAAGGCCAAGTTGACACTCCAGTGGTTACAGCAGAAAAAAGGTGAAGGTTCTGGAGTGACCAGGAGTTAATAATGCTGGGCATGAATTGTGCAATAGCCTATTTTATTGTTGTACTGTACTCATACTGTTCAATGAAAACATTTAATCTAATATAGGGTTATAATATGAAAAAACAGAATCACAAAAAAATTAAATGAATATCATGGAAACAAACAAAACAAACAAACAAATAAAACAGACTCGGCCAAAAACAAGTGTATTCTATTGGGCCCTATACACCCCTAACTTCAATAGCTGGTGTTGCCCCTTTGGTGGGCACTGCTGAACAACTACACCAAATAGTGTCTGGCAGGAGGATTTTCCCTTAAGTCAGTATATTTGATTAGGTTCATTGATGTGATTGCTGATGTATTCCCGCTCGATCATGTACATGCCTTATTACTTATCTCATGTTATGGACCAACATCAACATACTCAGAAAAGTAGGAAAGTATTGCTCATATTGCCGAATACAATCAATGCTAACACAGTTCTGAAGTAATAACACTCCCTAATGGTACGCACGGCTCTCTGGGCTTTGGGACAGATGTGTATGGGAATGAAAACTTACCCTATGGCCCCAGTCTCCATTCTCCATTTGTAAATACTGAATCCCACCTCAAGGTCAGGTCTAGAAAGGCTGCTAATAAGCAGGTACTTGATGCAATCTGACTTGTCTTCAATATCCCCTGCGAAATCAAGTAACAGAGCAAGGTCATTATATTGACACTGGTGTGTGTTCAACCAAGTCACGTTGTTTGGTGTAGTTATAAACATCATCGAGCTCCAAAATGCAATCGCATTCAACCAAAATCGGTTACCAGACCATAGACATTATAATGGTAATGTGCCTGCTACATTGTTTTACTATTTACCATATTGAAGTTGTTTTAGCCTCTCAACATGTACTCATTGTAGTCTCAAGTTGATGAAAGAAAAATTGCAGGATTTTCTAGCAACAACACTGAATCAAAAACTGAAAACACTTACACGTTACACTACTGTACAAAGTTTGGGTTCCCTTAGAAATGTCCACGTCTCTAAACGAACAGCATATTTTTGTATACTAATGTAATATTGTTAATGTTGTAAATGACTATTGCAGCTGGAAATGGCAGATTTTCTATGGAATATTGTGTTTGCTAATCCAAGTTTATAATTTTTAAATGTCTCAGGTGATCATTAGAAAACACTTAGGTAATTATGATAGCACAAATGAAAACTGGACTTCTTTAGACTTCAGCATCTACATCTGTGGGTTTGATTACTGGCTCAAAATGTACAGAAACAAATAACTTTCTTCTGAAACACATCAGTCTATTCTTGTTCTGAGAAATGAAGGCTATTCCATGCAAGAAATGCAAGATCTCCCAAAACATTGTATACTATTCCCTTCACAGAACAGCACAAACTAGCTCAAACCAGAATAGAAGGAGTGGAAGGCCCCAGTGCACAACTGAACAAGAGTACAAATACATTAGTGTCTATATTGAGAAACAAACACCTCACAGGTCCTCAACTGGCAGCTACCTGCAAAACACCAGTCTCAATGTCAACAGTGAAGAGGCCACTCCAGGATGCTAGCCTCTTTTCCCAAATCTTCCTGTGTCCAGTCCATCATAAACTTTTATTGTCCGTTCTGAGATATGTTTTTTATTTGCAGATCTGCCTAGGCCTGCATCCTGGAACCGCTAAAACAGACATTTACAACATAACAAATTATATTACACTGTATTTCTGATCAATTTGATGTGATTTTAAATTGACATAAAACGAGCTTTTCTTTCACAAACATGGACATTTCAAAGAGACCCAAAACTTTTGAACGATAGCATATGTTATCCTGAACAACTACAGGAGGGGGCTGCAATTCAAATTTAGAATTAAAAGGTATTAAATACACCGATTTCCTCTTATTTGATGACTTGCCAATGGTCAAAACAACGTCTGTAGATTGGTTTATCAACTGAAATACGGGATTTTGGAGAATTTGATTATCTATAAACGAAAAGGTTCATGGTTGTATTCAATACATTTTTTTTATAACAAACACTGGTACAATGTTTCGATTGGTAAACTTCAAAACGTAGCTTATTTGGGACACGGTCTGTTCTTTTACTAAGCTGGCTAGCGCTCAAGTTTGCTAATGTGAACAAATTGGATATAGCGACACACGTATATACGAGTAACTTTGTGATGTTTGCAAATGTGGCTGCAAAAGGCACATCTACGGGCATGACACCGGACATAAGGACGTATAAAGTGTATACCTGTAGCGAGTTAACAGTCGATATTATATTAAGCACTTGTTAAATGTTTGAAAGGAGCATTGCACAAGCTCTTGTTTTAACCAAACTTAATTGGTATTTTTACTAGCATATTAGCTAGCTAGTTAGCGAGTTAGCGAGCTTACAGGAATTACAGATACTTTAGCTACGGTTTATCATTAAGGTTGAGAACACAAAATAACAATAGGTTTGAGTGTAAAGGTTACCTTTATTATTTAATTCATTCTCCAATTTAGCCGCTTGTTGTGTTTATTTTAAATCACTACAGATATATAGCCAGGTTGATTTCTTGTTCTGTAGTTCGCAACGATGTTAGCAGCTGGATGCAATGTAATGAGTAGTGCCTCTGGCTGCAGGAAAGACAAATGCAGCAAAGCGAGCTAGCCAACTATGCGGATGGACAATCAAATTCTTGTGCGGGGTTAAATCTTATGTGCATTGTTTGTTTATCATGAATGCATTGCTTTAAAAAACTAAAACGTAAACACACTAATACAGCTACAACGACTTTTCATAACCACAGTCATGTCCGAAAGAGATGTAACGCTCAGCTGTTGTTTAGGGAGTTTAGGGAGTTGTTGGATACCTTAAACCAAAGCAAATGGTAAATAATACACAGCTAAAAAAACAAATGGTTAACTTAAATCAAACAGCGGGTCTCGATTTACAAAATATAGTCATATCAAACTCTTTACTCCACATTGTGTAATTCGTTCAGAACATAATGACGTAACAGCGATCAAAATGGAAACCAAAATCACCAACAGACTGAGGGCTGGATTCAAACTCACACCGAAAATCAAAGTAAACTTTTGAAATAATAGGCTGTTTCCAACTTGTGTGTACATTTCGTCACGGCAACTCATAATGCGACTCAGTAGTGTGTATGGCGCCCGTGTGCCTGTATTGACTCCCAACAACGTCTGGGCATGGTCCTGGTGAGACAGCAGATGGTGTCCAGCGGAATCTCCTCCCAGACCTGGGTCCTCATGTATCAATCTTACGTACGTTTCTAAGTACATTTTGGCGTACGTGGAAATCATACGATTTGCGTGCGCGCAAAATTATCAAGCTGGCGTACGCAACACATGAGCATGCTTCCGGTGAAACGTCAGACCCATAGGTTCAATTCCAATGTCCCCCCTAAACTCTAAGTCCTGAACCCTCATATGTTCAACTCACATCACCTGGTAAGTGATTGAGTGCAAGAGGCTGCAAGGGCTCGAAATGCTATAAATTGTAATGGGACAGCACTTTGGAACTTTATCATGTTACCTTGAAGATGCTTAAACATGTTTGGGACTTTTTATTTGACTTTTATTACTGCCTGATTTATGTATCGCAAGCCCTTGCCCAGGGTGTATGCGAGGTAATTGAAAATATTTTTTTTTATTTGTCAATAATCAATGTACTATTTTGGTTAAAACTGCATCTTTACGCAAAAACTAAAATGAATAGTTGAATAAAATAGGTGTGTAATAAGGTAATTGCATTCCTCTGTTTTTATGTGTTCTATGTGTCATCTCAAATCCTTCACCATTCTTAGTAGTTCACCTTTTTATCCTCTTGTAAAGCGGGTTTGCCAGGATTTCTCTCACTTCCCCTGGTAACCCCCGTGTCAAATGTGACAACGCTATGAACTGTGGGCAACAGGTTGCAGTAAAAGGTCTTTTGTCACAAGGCTAATCATAACATTTCAACTTCACATTGCCTACACCAATTGGCGTTTCAGTTTGTAATTAAAATAACAAGGCCATTTTGAAAGCTACACCCTTCTACTTCCAGGAATTGTCCTAAATATGCGTATATTACATTGTTCCTTTGTCATGTCACATGCCTACCTCGGGATCCTAGTCTAGTCAAATCTAATGAATAGCAATGGCATCAATGGATGAATTGGCAATAACCCCCTCATCAACTCAGACACACCAATGCATGTGTCTGGTTTTGAAACTTTACGGACATGCCCACTGAAAGGGCTACGTTCTACAACCTATTAGTTCTAAAAAAAAAATTGTATCAGCTACAGGCTGTCGGGTTTTGGCGCTTGCTACATCCGTAACCCATAAGCCTACAATGTTGCAGGAAACAGTTAGCACATTCCTGTAGGATATTCATATTTCTATTGATAAGATGTTTCCCATGTGTTTCAGTTGACATTCCTCCACCAGCTTTTCCGAAATAGCATAGTATTTCATAAATTAAAACATTTGGCTGTACTTATGCATGGGTTGAAATTTCAGAAATTAATATTTGGTGGAATTACCCAGATGTTTTATCACAGATTTAATGCATCTTGTCATGCTCTTAACCAGTCTGTCACATTGCTAGTGGGTGACATTAGCCCACAGACAATTCTCCGAGTTGGGGGAACATTGTCAGAGCAGAAGGAAGCAGGTGTTTTTTCCAGGATAACCTTGTGCTTGGCTTGATTCATGCGTCCTTCACAAAGACATATCTGCCCAATTCCAACCTTGCTGATGCATTCCCAGATCATCACCGATCCTCCACCAAATTTCATAGTGCATGCGAGACACTGTGGCTTGTAGGCCTTATCAGGTCTCTGTCTAATGCGTAGACGACCAGGTGTTGGACTAAGCTGACTTGTCAGAGAAGATGACCTCACTCCATTTCTCTACGGTCCTATCCTTATTGTCTTTTGCAAACTTCAGCCTGGCTCTTCTTTGCTTCTCATTGATGAATAGCTTTTTTATAGCTCTGCACATCTTCAGCCCTGCTCATAAGAGCCTGTTTCGATCCATCCTCGCAGTGCACTTCACCCCAGCTGCTGTTTGCCATTCTTTTTGTAGGTCAGTTGATTTCATCCTACAGTTGCTGAGTGACATTCAAATGAGTTGACGTCATCTTGTTCAGTGGACACTCATTTTTGCCCTCTGCCAGTCTGTAGCTTTGTTGACCCCAATGTCTGTTGCTTGACCTTGTTCTTATGAACCGCTGTCCTTGACATTTTCATTGTCATACTGAATAGTTATTTTTTAATTCAACTTACCATTGTGGTACTACTTGTACTGTTTTTTTTCCATCCAGCTGGTCCTATTGCAAGAAGATAGTGATAATGTGCATGTGTTGGAATTTAACAGACACTGGAATGGCTGCCATACATGTAGAAATGCTGATTCAAGAAGAAATAGGAGTGGTCTCTTAATTACATCCAGAGCTGTACACTTGCTCAAAAAAATGTAGGGACTACTGAAATAACACATTGGGGCTTGATGAACAAAATACACTGCTCAAATAACTGGTCAAGGATAAAAAATTATATGTTTCAACAATGAGATCCCTCTGATGCTTTGGCAGTTCTCTGCAGACTGTAAAATTTGAGCATTATGAATGAAGTATTCACACAGTATTATAACAATCTGAATGTATGTTTCATTGGAAGTGAATGTGCCTATCTAATGAGAACAACAGAGACAACTGTGTTTATATTATCTCTCTGTAGGTTGCACTCTACCGACCCTCAGGAATTTGAAATGTTTACATTGACCATCTGGCCTGGAGGTTAACTTCTAGAAACATGATCTGTGTTAGGAAGAAACGCCATTAATGTATAGACTAGCTGGCAACCATCTTCACAGTGAGAAGACAATGGAACGTTCCCCGAACGACATCTGTGCTGCAATTTTCCAATGAACTTGAGCAAACTTCTCCCTCAATTGAACACGGGTTCTACATTATTTGACCACTATACGTAACCGTTGATCTCTACCACTTTAGTGCTGCGACCCGGATGATTGGAGATTTAGATTCTACCAAAGCTGGAGATCCTGAGATGAAGCTGGCTGCGTGCACCCGCAAGGGAGTCAGTCTTTGTTCATGTTTCCTGTGAACAACTGAAAAGTTGGTGAGTCTGAAATCCATATCATTTAATGATCAAGTCGAGTAATACAAGAGCACAGGTAGTCAGATAAGCCCTATGACTTCCCGACCAGGCTGCAATTTTTATCGTGTGGAATCTGTCTGCGGGTGCGAACAGTCAGTCTCAATTTAGTGGGGCGTTGACCGGTGTGATAAAGCGCTAAATTGTATTTTGTGTGACCATATATGACACTGTATTTTCTTTCTTTTGAGGATTAGAGTGTGATATTGCATTTTACGTGTTAATACAGAAACTTGTACGAGAAGAAACAATGATGTCCTCCAGTGGTAAAAGTACTGTGGAGAAAAAGAGGACTGCAGCCTCAGACGTCACATAAAGTGATATGTTTATATCCTTAGCCAATATCATAACGGAATCGATGAAAATGGAAAAGTGTCAGCAAGACATCGTAAAAAAGATTGCAATCGATGTAGATAAAGATGGTTTGTGGAAGTTGACAGATGTACGGAAGGTGTGGAGTACAGTGCAAAGGATGAGGAATAAGACTCATTGGTCATTAACTGTTTTGGGGGAAATGCGAAAAAGAGAGAAAAAGGATGTGACCGATGAGCATGATTGCTTGATTAAGAAGGAAAAAGAGAATGTAAGTGCTTTGGCAGAGTTAATGCAGGACAAAGAAGAGAAATTTTAGAAAATACGAAGCAAACAATCTGAGATGAAAATGAAGACAATGACTGGAACAGATGTTAGTTATGTTCCTCCCCCCCTTTACCCAGCGGCAAAGCAATCTCTCAAGTCATATGAGGAGGATCTGCCAGGGTGGGGGTTGAGTGAGACAGAAGAGGAGGAGACTATGAACGTGAGACCAATAAAGTCTAAGCAAATGAGAAGTCCAGATGGGGGACTTTCTCCTATAATGGTTTTCTGTCACAAAGCAGCTTCCCCCAAACAATTGGATGAATGGTCCAAATAATTGAAACACACACGAGAGGCTGGTTTAAAAACATGGGATCAACTGAAAAGATACAGGACACTGTATAATCTGTATCCATCTGATGCAACTCAACTTTTGTTTTTTATTCTCAACAATAGGGAACTTGCTGACTTGGCAGATAAAGTGAAAACTGCCTTAGGTGAGGATAAACAGGACCTCACACAAGGTAGGCGGTCAATTCAGTGTTACCTTAAGAGTTTAACTATTGCAACCACATATTGGGGCGAAATCACAAAATGTGTGCAGAAGCCAAAAGAATAGTTATTTGATTTGACCGGTGTTTGATGATGATGATGAATTGAATGATATGGAGAACGGTGCCATCACTCATCATTTATTGCAGTCTATTAATGATGATTTGAGGAAAGCATGTGTCTACAACGCCAGGATGGGATAAAATCTCATATGGTGACACAACAGATCACCTCTCCAGGTTAGATTGAGATATGAATCAACACACAGCTACATCCATGGTCTGCGCAATGCAACTTAAAGACACCTTTGATAAGAAGTCCATCAAGTGTCACAAGTGTGGAAAGTTTGGTAATTTTCTGAAGGAAAGTGGGTATCAGCCACGATGTCAAAAACGAAGAAGTGGGTCAAACAAAGGTGGTTGGACGAAGGAACAATGTTCCACCAATACAACGTTGATGCAGAAGTTTAGCAATCTTTCTACCGGATAGCAGCAGAGACTGCTGGATGCGGTGGAGGGAAACTAACTGACCCCCTGTTGAGGCCCATCTCTGCAGGTGTACATATGAAATCAGTCGGCATGTATGTTAGCATATTGGTAAACCAACATCCAATTGAATTTCTGGTAGACACAGGAGCTGAAGTGACCGTGCTGCCTACTTCCTATGCATTACGTACAGTATACTGCCTCAGTACACTGGCAAGAAGATTAGGACTAGAGGAGTTGGAAGGAGGATTACAGAAATGAAACAAACGACACCTCTCTTTTGGTCCTATGACAATCGAAACAACATTGTCGTTTGGATCTTTTGATCAATCCATATTGGGCCTTGATGTCATTATGAAGTTGGACTCGACATGTGACATACAAGTTGTAAAAGTCACATGGAACCTCAGAAAAATGGAAAAATGTCTGCACACCCTATTTGGACTACCGCAAAGAATGACTGTGGTAATTTGGTCATGGACTCCATGCACCTAACAGGTTAAGCACCGCCATGTACTAAACAATATCCTATCATGAAAGAGGCCATGGCTGCCACAAAGGTAGTGATTGGAGAGTTGCATGATAATGGGATTGTTGAAAAGACACATTCTGCTTCTAATAGTCCTGTTTGGCCCGCCCATAAAGCATCAGGTGCGTGGCATGTAACTGTGGACTATAGAAGTGCCAATGAGACGATTTCCAAATTGACCCCCCCCCGGTAGCAGACATCTACCATTTTGGCCTCATTGAAGCCGACACAATCAGTGTTTTCAGTCATTGACATGGCTAATGGTTTTTGGTCTGTGCCCCTACATCCTGAAATGAGACCATGGCTTGCATTCACAGTAGATGGTCAGCAGTACCAGTGGACCGAACTTTCGTAGGGACTACACAATAGCCCCTCCATCAACCACCAGGCATTGCGGAGACATCTCCAGGATTTGCCTCCCGAGGACTTCAGTTGTCATTCAATATGTGGACAACATCTTATTGGCTTCGGAAGATGAGAACTCATGGGCGAGACCTACGAATTCTGCTTGATTTCCTCAGTGAAAAAGGGCACAAAGCCAGCCCTGACAAAGCACAGCTCATGCAGTCCCAAGTTGTTGGCAGGGCCAACTGATTTCTCAATGGAAAATGGAAATAACACAGAGCTGCACAACAGCCATACAGACTGTCAAATTACCCATCACCATAAGAGAACTACGTTCCTTTATGGGACTGTGTAACTACAACATGTGTTGGGTGGATTCATTTTCTGAAATAGCGTAACCACTCAATGATCTCTTGAAGGGTGATCCACAGTCCAGAGACCCTGTTCAGTTCTCTGATCGATAGAGAAACACATTCATTGCATTGAAGAAGGCACTGTCAACGGTTCCTGCATTGGGAATTCCTTATACAGGGCAGCCGTTTACGCTTTTCGTGGCTGAGAAGGATGTCTACATGACACCAGTTCTCACTCAGGACCATGGCGACTGTCTGAAACCAGTGGGTTATATTCAAAGAAATTGGATGATGTGGCCTTGGGATGGGGCCCCTGTCTGTGAGCGATGCAAGCCACATACCTTGCTGTGTCAATGGTGGCACAACTGGTCCTTGATCGACAACTCCTGATCAACTGTCCACATGCCGTGCATTCTCTCCTCATGATGAATTGTGCAGCTCAGGTTTCTGCCACACTGAACATTTTTATTCTGTGTGGCATGCCCACAAACCCTGCCACATTGTTGTTTCTCTCAGATCCCACATTGCTGGATCATGATTGCACAGAGCTGGTTTTGGATCAGCTTGCTGACGAGTTCACAGTCCTACAACCTCTTGTGAATCCGACCAATGTGTTGTTCACAGATTATTTCAGCATTGTGGAGGGGTTAGAAAGGAAGGCCGAATGGGCAGTGACTACAGTAACAGATGTTGTTGCCTCAGGAATCTTACCAGCATGAACATTTGCGCAGGTAGCAGAACTAGTAGCATTAACAGAGGCCTGTAGATATGCAGAAGGGAGAGCAGCTAACATATATACAGACATGAGAAATGCTTTTAGCTTAACACATGATTTTGGAAAGATATGGAGAAACAGGGGTTTCCTGAAGTCACTGGCAACACCTGTACCGAATGGACCTGAAGTATTGGCGCTGCTAGAAGCTCTCCGATTACCGGCACAAGTAACATTTTAAAAACGAAGGCTCATGGAAAGATCTTCACGTAGGAAAGCAAAGGCAAGGACTTACCAGACAGAGCTGCAAATGCAGCAGCAAAGAGAACACCAAACCCACCAAAACTTGTTTGACTAAATGTAATGGATACATTCACACATATCAGAGAAATGCAAAACAGCGCTCCAAAGGATGAAGTCTGGGAGTGGATGTCAGCTGGATGTAAAATGGATGGAGAGGGTGTGTGGAAATACAACCATAGATGGGTGGCACCAAACACATTACTCCCATACCTTACCGCACAGATACATTCTGTGGGACACAGAGGGACTGACAAAGTCCTAAACAGGTTTATGGGCAAATGGTGGAATCTGAAAGCAAGAAGAGAAATAGAAGCCACTGTGAAAGGATGCCTTACCTGTATGAAAAAAAACTTGCATGGGAAAGTGACGGTGCAAACACGTCGATCAACTGCCCCAGCTGGGACATTCAGACATCTACAAATTGACTACATCACTTTACCCAAGAGTAAAGGATACGAAGACGTGTTGGTGATAGTGGATCGTTTTTCACATTGGGTAGAAGCATACTCAACCAAGAAAGCAACGGCTCATCACACAGCAAAAATAGTGGTTTGGGAATGTATCCCCCGGTGGGTATTACCAGAACAAATTGATTCCGACCAAGGGACACAGAGCTGCACACAACAAAACCATGGGTTTAAATGCTTTTGAGGTCATCACACGATGACCAATGTCTCTGCCAGGCACTGTGGACTTAAGAAAAGCTGACACTGTCACGTTCGGACGTGGGAACCCACGTCTCCACCAGTGGAGTGGCTGGTGGAGAGCTCAACGAGCCGGATAGGGAGACTGGGAGAAGCGGCGGAGGCTCTGATCGGTGACCGGCAGGGTAGTTGGGGACAGGCGGTAGTTCGGTACACGAGCGCACGGCAGAAGCACAGGTAGGTAACAGGCAGAGTAGTCAGGGACGGGCGGACGGTCGAAACACAGGCTGACAGCAGAAGTACAGGCGGGGAGCAGGTAGAGTAATCGGGGACAAGCAACGAGTCGGTACACAGGCAATCAAAACGGACAGAAGACTCGAAGGTTGATGTGAAGCGCATGCGAAGTTCAACCATAATCCGGCAGAGACGGAATGACTGAGGGCTGAGGAAATACTGTTGGTAATGAGACCATTGGGGACAGGTGCGTAATCGTGAATGGGGAACAGGTGCGTAATCATGGATGGGAACAGGTGCGTAATAGAGAGGCGAGTGGTGTGGCTAGGAGCGCGAGGACCTGCGTAATAGAGAGGCGAGTGGTGTGGCTAGGAGCGCGCGTTTGTGTCACATCTCATGAGCAACACACTCCTTAATTACTGCATGACACTCAGCAAGGCAGTTAAAGAAGCGGAACATCAGGTTAGATATGCATGGGGAGAAGTCCCAGAAGGGGTCCATGATATAGTGCAAGGGCAGTGGGTTATGGTGAAGAAACATGTTACTCACACCTTAGGAGTCCCTAACCCTAACGCTAACCCTTAGCAGGTCTGCAGTAAAGGTGCAGGGTAAAGATAGATGGATACATGTTCCTCATTGTAGGGTGGTATCACATACCTCTGATGAAGAACAGCACGAATGATCCGCAGAACCTGATACAGTGACTGGACATTAATTGCTGTTGTTGTTTGTATAATCTATAACGAAAATGGTGTAGCTGACTTCTCTTGTATCATTATTGAGCATCTTGAAAGAGGACATTTGTGATCTAGACTATTTAGTCATTGCTCTATTGGTTGTCTTTGACCATTCTGCCTATGATGGTAACGATTTCTCTTTATGTACGATGTCTGCCAATCTGACTCTCAATAATGGATCCATTGAAGCCCTCCATGCCAACGCTCCGGGTAATATTGGGTCCACTGGGCTGGTTGCACTGAATGGCACTTATTTTACCTGTGGCCCTAATGCCTATGCAATTGTACCTTCTTTCTGGATGGGTTCATGCTACATGGGATATGTGGTCCCTCATATTAGACATAATGTGGAACCTCAGTTTGCCAAGTTACACAGACGGAGTATCTCTGAGTCTTAGTGATTCCTTGCCATAGCATTTCCCTTCTATGATACGGCCAAATTGGTGTTGGAAGTGATCAACATGGCTTGTTCCTTAGAGGCTTTAGCTAATTTTACTGCTGATGGTTTTACGGCTATTTCAGCTAAAATGGTGGGTATGCGTACTGTGGCGATGCAGAATTGTGTGGTTCTAGATTACTTGTTGGCAGCGCAGGGGGGTACATGTGCTGTTATAGGTACTGAATGTTGTACGTATATTCCTGACAAGTCTGACGGTGTTGTGGATTTGGCTGGTAAGATCCGAGAAGTGGGTACTAAATTTCACTATTACAACTTCGATGATTTGGGGCTCATGACTTGGTTGTCCTCGGTGTTTAGTAAATGGGGTGGTTTCCTGTTTAAACTCATTGCCCCACTCATTGCGTGTGTGATGATATTTTGCCTCCTTGTACAGTTGTTCCGTTGCTGTGTCCATCGGCGTCTGGCTGCTCGTGTCCGTCGTACTCTCGTGTCTGGGGTGCGTCCTCATTCACATCAACCATGCCCGTATGATGATTGTAGGTGGTGTTCACTAGGGGGGTGTCGTTGTAGGATGGCCACCTTTCTGGTGTCCTTCCTTCTGTTCCTTCTGTGGTCTGTGCTCTTGCCGAGGTTGCTTGTTGTGTAGTTACTGTGCTCCTCTGCATGACTATGCTGTTCTTGACCGTTTTCTGTTAAATTTCTTTGTGTAACTTTTTATCTTGGAATATGTTTCTTGTGCCTTTCCTGTACATTCAGTGTGGCTTATGTTAGTTTCTTGTTTCTGACATCAATATGTTTTGTTTTTCTTTATTGACAAGTGGGGGTGTGGAATCTGAGCATTATAAATGAAGTATTTACACAGTATTAGTATTGACAATATGAATGTATGTTTCATTGGAAGTGAATGTGCCTAGATAATGAGAACATCAGAGACAACTGTGTTTATATTATCTCTCTGTAGGTTGCACTCTACCGACCATCAGGAATGTGGAATGTTTACATTGACCATCTGGCATGGGGGTTAACTTCTAGAAACATGATCTGTGTTAGGTAGAAACACCCTTAATGTATAGACTAGCAGGCTACTATATTCTCAGTGAGAAGACAATAGAACGTTCACCGAACGACATCTGTGCTGCAATTTTCGAATAAACTTGAGTGAACTTCTCCCTTGATATAAAATGGCTTCTACAATATTTGACCGCTATACATAACTGCTGATTTCTAACAGGACCATGACTTTTGCTCTGAGATGCAACTAAGAAAATGTCAGGAAATGTTCAGAACAGCTGAACTTTATTTGTGATTAATCAGAGTCCTTTTAAAAGATGGCAGGTGTGTAATGACTTCTATTTAACATGAGTTTGAATGTGATTGGTTAATAATGAACACAGCCACATCCCCTGTTGTAAGAGGGTGTGCACTTAGCCAACCAGGTAATTGTAAGGTTTTAGTTGTATATATTATTCAAAGATTTCAAAGATTTCAGTTTGTTTTCAATTAAGGTGTTCACATTACAGTTCACATTAAAGGTGTGAAATGTTCTGACATGATTTATCTTTGATCCCAAACACCTGGCATTTTAATGGGAGTGTGTGTAGACGTTTTATATCCACTGCATGTCACCTGTTTTGATTATAATGAAAGTGACAACAGGTGCACTGGAGAGGCAACAGCAAGACAACCTCAAATTCGGAATGGTTTTGCAGGTGGTGGTCACAGACCATTGTCAGGAGACATTATCTCCTGACTGATTGTTCTCTAATCTTTTCCAGTGTCCTTGTCACTACTGTTAGCATGAGGCGGTACCCGCAGCCCATTCAAGTTGCACAGGCTGTCCAGCTCCTCCAGGATTGCACATCCATACATGCTGTCGCAAGAAGATTTGCTGTGTCTCCCAGTACCCCTGCTATCACATTAATTTGCACCAAAACAGGTTACGTTGATTCACAATCACTTATTCTTCATAACTGGACAGACTGATATCCCTGAAGTTGAAGTGACTTGAAGTTTTACTGTGATGATTACGTGGTCCCTTATTTTTTTGAGCAGGGTATTTTTCATAAGACAATAATATTTCAGAGTTTTAACAATTGATACTGTCTGTTACTATTTCCTGTAGGAAATTGGGTTTAAATGATTTGCCCATCATTACATACTATTTTTCATTTACATTTTACACAGCGTCCCGACTTTTAAAAACGGGACTATATAGTCCTGTTGTAAATAATAAACATCCATAGAGCCTTTATTTCTCAGGAACACTTCTTGATGGGGCCGCTAGTGGTACCCAAGGAGATGATAAACTCCATGATGAGTTTGGCAGTGCGGCGAGGCCTCTCCATCACCACAGAGTGGCCGCAGCCCTCTAATATGTCCAATCTGCAACCAGGCAAGGCCTCCCCCACCTCCGCAGCCCCAGAGACATCCACCACCTGTAGGAGACAGCAGCTATAAGATTAACAATTTATGCCTGTGTTCATGTACATTTAAAGAGTATTGATGTGTACTCTAACCCTAATTTTCAGTTTCCCTCTTCAAATTTTGTTTAATTTGCATAGGTAAGCATCTCAACTTTTTGCAAATTTACCTGGTCCTGTTTACCCCATATTACTTGTAGAGGAGCGGTGATCAGATGCAAATGTTCCTGTAGGGCGTATCTGGAATTCTCTCCCAAAATCTCCATGAACACTTTGAAAGAATATGAGAGACTTCAAAGAAAATAATAATTCCTTCAACAAATGTGTCTAATAGACAAAGGTAGAAAACTCACCTTCTTGATAAAAATCATTGTGTGGAAGCCGAACATCCACAAGTCCTTGAAGAATCTGATACATGAATATGGAAGATATCAGCCTGGTATAATTTTCGAGCTGTAGGCATTTGAAAGGGGACTATGGATTAGTGTGTTTACTCCACCTGTTGTGGGATCTTAAAGCGGACGTGGGAGCAAAGCTTGAGCATATCCTCCATCTCTTCTGGTGTGGACGGGATCAGTGGGATGCTCAGAGTGTAATGACTGTGCTCAAGGTCTTGAAGATGGTTGTCAAATTTTGTTTCACAGGGGTACCGTAAACCTAGGGGTAAAGACATGATGTTGACACTGCTTTTTCTGATCATAGACTCGATCAGACTTAATCAGAGACATGATGATGACACTTTAAAATGGAGGATAACATGTTTATCAATACCTTGTTGAAATGTATTTTCATATAATTTGTGTCACACAGATACACACAAACACTGTAATACTGTAAAACATTAATACTGACCAGTTGGACAGATTAGCGTAATGCTGCATATTTCAGAGGGATAGCTGGCTGCATACACCCCAGCCACATTGCCCCCCATGGATGTCCCAATCAAATGGAAAGGCTTCCTGTTCAGCCGAATAGCCTCCACAAACTGAAAAAAGGGGACATACTTATGAACTCCGATGTGACAACAAATAGGGTTAGTTATTGTCACAACAAAAATAGCATTAACTGTAACCATTTAAGATAACCAGTGCAATTTTGAGTGATCTCTTATGCTGTGTGTCAGTTTAAATAAAAAGTGGTTTTCATGCAAGACCCACCTGATGAATCCTCCTGACCTGGCCCCGGATGGAGTAGTCCTCAGAGTTGGTCCGTGTGGTTCCCTCATGGCCAGGCATATCCACGCAAAGTATGTGCAGGTGTTTGGGTAGATACTAGATGCCAGAAGTACATGTCACAAGCTTACATTTATAACTCTTCATATACACCCGCTAGCACCTACGGTTATATCACAATGGTAAAAGTATGCCTACATGCCAGTATTGTATGCCATTTCCAAAGTAGGAAATGCACCTTCTGTTACCTTCACCACAGTGAGCCATGTGTCTTTGTGGGCAGAGAAGCCATGTAGCATGAGGATGGATGGTCTGTACCCCGGCTTCCCTCTATAAGAGTAACAAAAGCGATACCCTCCACAGTCTGCATAGCGCACCTGCAGACCCAGGGTCCTCCTCCAGTACCTTCAGAGGGTTAGATAGTGTTGGAACATTGTGGAGGTCATGAGGATGCTCCCATGTAAAGACTGTCCTCCTTCCCTCCTCCCTTTCCACTTAATCACAACTCAGCCCCCAGTAGACAGTTTCATGGTATAGGATTTATGACATAATGATTTATTATGTAGGGAGATAGAGAGATCCACAGGCTGATGATGAAACACTATTAATGGCCGAGACACAAGGACTCTACTCTGGACGCCTCGCTGGGCACCGTGTGTGGATATTAGGCAATTTTATTGAGCAACCCAAAATCCTCTCTACAAAGGACGGTTGAGTTCATGAAACTAGATAAGGCCAAATAGGAATGCACAGTCTCCTCCAAAAGTAATGAAACAGCAAGATAAATTCCTTTGTTATTGATGTTCACTGAAGAAATTTTGGTTTAAGATCAAAAGACGAGTATGACACGAGTTCAGAATTTCAGCTTTCATTTCCTGGTATTCACATCTAGATGTGTTAAACAACTCAGGACATACCACTCTTTGTTTGAACCCTCCCATTTTTTTCAATTGTGAGCCAAAGTATTGGAACATGTGACTGACAGATGTTTGTTGTTGCCCAGGTGTTGCCTTTTAGGTTGATTGTTCAAACATTAAATAGCTCTGCAGGACTGGTCTAAGTTTCCATCCTTGGTTTAAACCTATAAAGTCTGCATTTCTTGTTTAAGAGCATCACCCAACATGAAGACCAGAGAGCTGTCTATGAGAGAAAAGCACGCCATTGTCAAGCTGAGAAAAGAAGGACAATCGATCAGAGCCATTGGACAAACATTGGGCATAGTAAGCACAAAAATTTGGAATGTCCTGAAAAAGAAAGGAACTACTGGTGTACTGAGCAACAGACGTTGAACAGGTCGACCAAGGAAAACAACAGTAGTTGATGACAGAAATATTGTGAGAAAACCTCCAAAACATCCGTAAGTGACATCACCAACAACCTCCACAATCCACTGTTCGAAGAAGACTCAGAAGAGAGCAGAAATATAGAGGCCACACCACAAGATGCAAACCACTCATCAGCAGTAAGCATCGGAAAGCCAGATTGAAATTTGCAAAGGTTCTGGAACACAAACTTATGGACTGATGAGATCAAGATGAATCTCTACCAAAATGATGGAAAGGCCAAAGTGTGGAGAAAGAATGGAACTGCTTATGATCCGAAGCATACAAGCTCATCTGTGAAGCATGGTGGAGGTAATGTCATGGCTTGGGTGTGCATGACTGCTTCCGGAACAGGCTCGTTAATATTTTTTGATGAGTACAGCAAAATGAATTCAGAAGTGTACAGAAACATTTTGTTTGCCAATTTATGGAGAAATGCATTGAAACAAATCGGGAGGAAGTTTATCATGCAGCAGGACAATGACCCATAGCACACTGCCAACTAAACAAAGGACTCAAGGGAAAAACGTGGAAGGTTTTAGACTGGCCAAGTCAGTCACGTGACCTTATCTCAATAGAGCATGCATTTCACCTCATAAGAGGAGACTGAAGGGTGAAACACCCTGAAACAAACAAGAACTGAAAGAAGCTGCAGTAAAAGCCTGGAATAGCATCACAAATGAAGAATGCAAAAGTTTGGTGATGTCGATGGGTCGCAAGCTTCAGGCAGTTATTGCAAGCAAGTGTCATGCCACCGAATATTAAATGTTATCAACTTAAAGATTATTTGTTCCATTACATTCGCTCACCTAAAATGCTGAGGTCTAATACAAACAGTGATATGTCCTAAGATGTTTAACACATTTAGATGTAAATACCAGGAAATCTAAGCTGAAATTATGAACTCTTGTCTCATACTCATCTTTTGACCTTGAACCCAAATGTCTTCAGTGACCATCAAAAACTAAGGAATTTGCCTTACCGTTCCAATATTTTGGAGGGGAATGTATGTTTGTCTTACAACCTAAATAGATTTTGAATGTGACAAAAAAGAAGAGAGAGAGAGAGGGAGCTGTAGGGAGGCAGGGGCTGAAATTTCGGAACAGCCCCTCCTTTTCACTCAGGTAGAAGGAAATTACTTTAATCAAATTAAGTGTGTTTGGAGAAACACATGCTTTATGTTACTCGATTGATCAACACACTTTGAAATCCAAAGGCGGGGGATGGGACAAAGAGCCCAGCCTACCAAAGTATTGGACTGTGGGATCAGAACCTGGCCTTGGGTGGCTCCATCTCTCCTGATTGGGAAATAACACCAAAACAGCTAGCCAGCTGTGACTACAAGACTTTCACAGACACTAAGAACATTGTTTGGATGAAAGGACTTTGCAGCAAGCCAGAAATAATTAAACATAGATTGTTTTTACCTCTGAGGAGTATTGTGCATTGGAATATTTGATCTTTAATTCAAGGAAAACGTCTGAATAGTATAATCCCACAGGTCTGTTAGTGAAATCTTATGCCAATGCTATGTTCCCACTGGCATGGTTTTACTTCTTGCTTTGCCAACTTGGAGGTTATTTCAGTTGGAGTGTCCTTTTAAATATCCATACTTTGTTCCAAGTGTAACATGTAATTCCAATTAATCTTAGATAGTAATAATGCCTTTTAGATAGTTATGTTTCTGAATAGAAATTCATTTGTATTCCACGTTTACATAAATTAAAAGAAATGTAAAGTTAATTTAGGGGTTATCTGTCAGAGATTAATTTGGAGAAATATCCAAATTAATACTATTATCCAGATTAATATTTACTTAAACAGCAATTATAACTAATGGGCCATGTACGTCTCTATCTTTCCCTCTGACCCCAAACAACATGTAGGATATATTTTCTGATTTTTATTTGGGGATTCTGGTGTAGCAAGAGAAAAAATATAAATGTGAGCTACTGAATGTGGTTATGGGACGTGATTTGCTGTAGGGGAGAATGTGGTCATGGTGGGGCTAGAATGAAACTGTCAGCTACGAGTGGAAACTACAGAAGTCACTAGGAGATTTTTTCTAACAATTGGCCAGTATAGAAATGACTATAACATTTTCCATCGCTTTTTTGCAAATAAAAACATTCCTTCAGACAGACTGAAAAGGCAAATAAGTGTAGAAATCCCTCAGGAACACCAAATGGAATAGGCATTAGGGGAAACAGAGCTACTTTGGCAGAGGGGAGTACAGCCTTTACTAAAGACTACAATGAGAGTATACAGTGCCCTCCATTAGTATTGAGACAGTAAAGTCAAAATTGCTATTTTTGCTGTACACTGAAGGCATATAAAAAGATAAGTACAGGCAAAAGTATTAAATATTTCTGTCCTTTTCAGCATTTATACATCTCTGGGAAAATTATGAGACCACTACAAATTGAATGCTTCTGTTCCTCACTCAAAAAACTATTTAAAAAACTAACTTTTTTTGGAAAGGAAAGAAAAAGGTGCAGTGAGCTCTTAATTTTTTCCAGAGCTGTGTGTTTTACCAACTAAGTAAAACAGGCTTGTCAAGCGTTCCATGCAGTGACGCTGACAGGGGGGCATCCGGTAACGTTGTCCCGGGCCCAGGCCTCGGGGGGGGGGGGGGCCTGTTTGTTTGCCTTAAATATGATTATTTATTAGTCAGTCAATCTTGGTATTCAGTACTACCTAGCTAAAACATTAAATAATAAACATTTATGACCTGTTTTATGAACATTAACATCATTGCTATTTATAAAAAATGTTGGCCTGTGGTTTGGGTCCTAAATGTTCAATTTTGTCCCGGGCCCTGGGATTCCTGTTGGCGTCCCTGGATCCAGTCCCCATTTTATGCAAGCCTAACTAATGGGACATTTGGCTCAGGTGTTTATAATTGATCAGGTGTTTCCTGGTACATAGCTTTTTCACCCATAAAAGTGCTGTGAATGTGTAGTCTCAGTTCAATTCATTGCTTTTGACCTTGGAGTCGGCATTTGTTTTCAGTAGGCATAATCCATGATGATGACTTGGGAGTTGTCTATGAATGAAAAAAGCTAGTAATTTTATTTCTAAAATAAAAGAGTAACTCAATTACAACTGTGACACAAAAGTTAAGCATAGTCAAATCAACAGTTTGGAATGTCTGGAAAACGAAAGAAACCATTGGTGTCTTCAGCAGTTGGCAGGTCGGCCAAGGAAAACAACAGCCGTTTATGACAGAAAGATGACCAGAGCAATGAAAAACAACCCCTAAAAAATGTTTCAGTGAAATCAGCAACAACCTCCAGAATGCTGGTGTGATGAAGAATTATTTCAAGCAAAAGCTCGAAATTGCTGCAATAAAGGCTTGGCAACGAATCTCAAAGAATTAGTGATGTCAATGGGTCGTTGACTCACTGTTGTTATTGAACGCGAAGTACTTGTGACTAAGTACAAGATTTTATGTCTACATTTGATTTAGGTTAATTGGTACAGTACGCTTGGATGAAAGGGAGGAAACTCTAAAAGTGCTGTTATTCTGAGTTGGTAAAACATGTGCGTTGATACACCCAGAAATAAAATGTGACAGTCTGTACTTTTGACTCATTTCAATCTTTTACACTTGGGCCTCAGAAAAGTTATCCACCTTTGTCTACATTAGCGACAGCCCTGCCCATTGAACCCACAAGCCACTGGATATCGAAAGTGGTGCTGTTCGTTCAAGCCTGTACTGAATCTATCTTCAGTTGTTGCAATTTTTTGGTATTTTTTCCTTCAAATGTAATCTTCAAATTAAAGGCTTGTGTAGTTTGATATGAATGTGAAAATGTCAAATGTTTTGGAGCCCAGGAATAAGGGACTATATACTGTACAGTTAGATCTGGAAATTATTAGACACTGACATTAATTTTGTTATTTTGGCTGTTTACAAACATACATTAAAGTTACAGTTAAATAATGTGCTTAAAGTGCAGTCTCTCAACTTCAATTTGTGGGTATTCACATTCAAATTGGAGGAAGGGTTTAGGAATTAAAGCTTGTTAATATGTAGCCCCCTATTTTTCAAGGGATCAAAAGTTATTGGACAATTGACTCATAAGCTGTTTCATGGACAGATGTGGGTTATACCTTTGCCATTTCTTAATCAATTGAGCAGGTAAAATGTCTGGAGTTGATTCCAGAAGTTGCATTCACATTTGGAAGCGATTGCTGTAAACATGTGGTCAAAGAAGCATGTGAAACAGGCCATCCTAAGGCTGCAAAAAATATCCATCAGAGAGATAGCAATAACATTAGGTGTGGCAAAATCAACAAGTTGGTACTGTCTGAGAAAAAAATAACACACCGGTGAGCTCTGCAACACAAAAAGGCCTGGATGTCCACGGAAGACAACAGTGGTGGATGATCCTATCATAGGCCTTTCATTATCCAAGTCTGCCATAAAGAGAAGACATCACGAGAGCAAATACAGAGGGTTCACTACAAGTTGCAAACCATTCATAAGCTACAAGAATAGAAAGGCCAGATTAGAAAGGCAAGATAAAACATATAAAAAAGCCAGTGCATTTCTGTAACAACATTCTTTGGACAGATAAAACTAAGATCAACCTGAATCAGAATGATGTGAAGAAAAAGTATGGAGAAGGCTTGGAACAGCTCATGATCCGAAGCATACCACATTATCTGTAAAACACAGTGGAGGCAGTATGTTGGCATGGCCATGCATGGCTTCCAATGGCACTGGGTCACTAGTGTTTATTGATGATGTGACACAAGACAGAAGCCGCCAGATTAATTCTGAAGCGTATAGGGATATATTGTCTACTCAGATCCAGCCAAATTCAGCTAAGCTGATTGGACGGCGCTTCACTTTACTGATGGACAGTGACACAAAACATACTGTGAAAGCAACCCAGGTGTTTTTCAAGGCAAATAAGTGGACTATTCTGCAATGGCTGAGTCAGACACTTGACTCAACACAATCAAGCATGTATTTCACTTGCTGAAGACTAAACATAAGACAGAAAAACCCACAAACCAACAATAACTGAAGCCAGATGCAATAGGCCTGGCAAAGCATCACAAAGGAGGAAAATCTGCATTTGGTGATCCACGCATTCCAGACTCAAAACAGTCATTGCCTGCAAATGATTCTTGACAAAGTATTAAAAATCTAAATGTTATTTATGATTGTGTTAATTTGTCAAATTACATTTGAGCCCTTGAAATTAGGGGATTGTATATGAAAAGGGTTACAATTCTTAAATCTTTCATACAATATCTTTGTTGTTCAACCCCTTGAATTAAAGCTGAAAGTCTGCACTTCAATTGCATCTCGATTGTTTCATTTAAAATCCATACCTTTTCTATATTTAGGCCCAGAAATATTTGGACATAATACTGAAAATTGTGTCCGTATCCAAATATTTTTGGACCTAACTACAGAAAAACTGTGTTTTTTTTTAAATGGTTAAAACAATATATTTACAAATAACATAAGAATCAATAGTTTAGCAGTTGTTTGATTACCAATCTTAACTTGTGGAGTATATAGCAAAATGCTAAAAGATATTCACTGTCCCAGTATTTATTGAGGACATTGTGTACATGATTGAGTTTAACTAATGAATATTTAGTCCTTTATAATTAGTAATTCTATACTTAGGCATATAGGCAGTTATTCCAACAGGGTGTAGTTTGCTCAGTGGTGGATGAGATATTTCTTTGCAGATGTATTAAAGAGTTAAAAAGGTACAAAACGTATCTCCCCTACTAGCTACTTTAATTTGTAATCCATTAAACAGAAACACAAGGTCTCACAAGTTGACATGCTGTACATCACACAAGAGGGGTTTACGACAATATTATACTGTACCAGTAATATATTTTGATGAGGGCTGAGGGCCAGAGGATAAACAGGGCCACAAAAGCGAGGATCGGAATGGCCAGCGTTGCTCCAGCAATGACCAACAAGTTCACCATATCCGTATCTGCAGCCATGGCTGTTGGAAATCAAAACACACTACATGTCTACTCTGTTATCGGTTGGTACTCAACCCCTCCTACTAATGTATTTTTGACTTGACCTTCCCAGGGGGGTAAAATGTCAGGGGAAGAGACATGGGACAATATGTAGTTGGCAACATCCCTGTAATCCTACTGTAACAGAAAAAAACATTAAGAAAAAACTTACTTGGTCTGTTGATTTCCTTTATTCCCTTTGAATAACTGCCATGTTTTGGTTCAGTACAAAAATCTAGCAGAAGAATTTATTAATCTGTCTAAAAACATGCAACAGATTTTTTTGAGATCATGTCTATTCAGATGTTAGATCTGTGAAAATATTTTCTTTGGCTGGTTTTTATCTGAATTTTTTTAAGTTCAGCTGGAATTAGTTGACAAACAGACACTGATGGTCCTAGCCGATTCTAGTTTCTAGAGAGCTCCCATTGATCTGACACTGAGTAATTGTGTCAATTTCTTAAAGGGGAAGTGGACAGTTTGCTATGTGATGTATGCACTTGAATCATGCCATATTCATGTTATTTATGTTATTTAAACCACAGCCCTTCCATAAAGGTAAGTATTTGCTCTGTTGTGTTTGCATGTTTCACAAACAGCATGTTTTTATAATCAAGTATATTCCTATAAACCCAAACAGAACACAATTCATACTAAACACTCATTTACACATAATTATGCAATAAATAGCACAAAGTACTTTCAAATTGCCTAAATAAAATTCTGAGTAAAAAAGCAACAGTGTTTCAACATTTTTTTACAGTAGGAAAAAACTGAAAGAATTATAAATGGGACAGTACTGTGCAAAAGTCTAGGCAACCTAATACAATTGTAAATAATTGATGTGGACAGTGAGTGCTTCTTTTCTTAAAAACATTTAAATACACATCAGATGAATGACAAAAAACTTTGAATACAATAACTTTAAAAGTAATTATTTGGTGTCCAAAAGCTTATTGATGCAAACTGTGAACAGCGAGTGGATAGGGTGTGGCGAGTGTGGGCTTCCCTGTAGAATTTTCAGGATACCCCAGACACACCCATCTCCATGAACGCAGGTGGACGCTGAGGGCAGTCAAGAGGACAAAGACAATTACAAAAAGAGAACAGGGGATTGAGCTACAGGAAAGTGTATTCTTAACTTGGTTAGCTTAATACATTCCTCTTTCCACTGTTACTCTTAGGGTCCTGGAAACGCTGGGCATTATTTTCTCTTTTTAAGAAAAAGGGCTAAGACACTGCGTAAAACAAATAAAACCATTTGGAATTATTGAAAACCCACAAAACTTGTTTAGACTTTTACCACACACTGCACCTGTCCTAGTCAGATCCAGTTGGTCTGATCTGAAAGTCATGAGATAAGAAATGTTGTAAAGATAAAGAATGAGGAATTGGAAGTTAAAAACATAACATAGCCAAAGACCCTAAAGGGTGCTGTATCTGATGAACAATACCAAATGGTCAGTTCTTTAAGGAAAAGACGAAAACCCTGTAAAATGCTTGCACATCATCTAGCAGAAGCATCTGGCACCAAAGTACACCTTCTGACAGTGAGAAGAAGGAATGCTTGGTGGAGCTTGTTGCAGCAAAAAAAACTTAATTGTGGAAAGGCAGCAAGCGAACTCTGGTCCTGGAGGCCAAAACACTTCTAGTTTCAATCTCCTCTTTCTAAATAGCGGGACAAATTCAGACTTGGAACGAGTGAGGACTATTAACTAGTAGCTTCCAATCAGATGTTTTGTCAGCACTTCAAGACCAGAGTTGAATAGTTCTGCCATAAAGCATGTAGCAACAACTAGGAGAAGAAAGCCTACTGTAGCGATTACTCCAAATAGAAACACAATTTGTTCCTAAATACAGCACAATATGTTAGGAAAAGAGTTAGAAAGAAACATGTGTATAATGTTATGGCTGATCGATGTATCACTAAAATAAGAAAATACTTATATATGCATATCTACAGCCTTCTGTGAAGCACAGTGGTGGCTCTGTCATGTTCAGTCAACATGTGTAGGTTATCTGGTAACAAAACCTCATGCTCTGGGTGTGCATTTTAGTCAATATGTGTATCGTACCAAGTAAAGAAAACAACAGCATTATAAATGCACAAAAATATTATTTTATTTTGATTCATCATGATGTACTTTCTGTTAAATTATTTAGCAAAGGTTTTACAGTTCAATAAAATAGTACCCAAACCACCATGCAAACACTATAAAGACATACACAGAAAATCTGCAGATGGAACAGAGCATTAGAGCCACGATCACAAAAATAATAGAATAGAATAAATGGCATGAGCAAAAAGCAGCCTTACTCAAAAGATTTTACCACAGGTCTACTTAAAAGGTTTAAGAAACATCAACTGAATTGAAATACTGCTGTTTTGCATTCTAAGACAGGCCACACAAAATGCTGACCAGAAAAACTGTAATATTTCCATAAATTTCATTGTATTCATAATTCTTTGTTATAACGTTATGTTATATACAGTTGTGTTATTATTTTAAATTAGCACTGCTCAGATAAATGGCTTACAAGTTGGCTTACATTTGAAATGTTAAGTGGTTTGCGCAGTGTAGATTATATAAGCATAAGAGCAGGAAAATACACAATAATTATTGTATATCTAAGGAATTCAGGAAGATATTCAGAAAACAGTTTCCATGAATATATGTGCCTCCAATGTCAAGAATTATTTTGAGCTCTCAATTAGTTTCCATCTCTCTGTCATACTCCCTTCTCTATAACTGCATGACTCCATAATCCTGTGTAGCCTATAACTGAAACATGTTTATGAGTCCATTACATAGGAAAGAGATATAATATGCTTCTGTCCTCACTTCACTGCCAACATTTATTTTCCCCTCTCAATAATATAGGTGAATTGGTCACAGATGTTGGCAAGGTGTTTGTAACCTCAGACAGGTCAGAAGCAAGGGAATGGTTTTTGAGCAAAAAACTAAATACTCCAGTTTTTCAGAATGTGTATTGAAAGGTGAAAAGAGCTGAAAAAATACATGTCGTCATGTTTGATTTATTTAGCAAGACCTCCATGTGATATCAATCACACAACAGTTGGTTTTGTGTGTAGTTGCAATTGTCATTGTTTGATAAAGCCATTGGTTTTCTTTCAACAATGTTCCTATCGGCAGATATAATGATAAATGTACAAGATGTCAACATTGTTCCATGAGCTAGAATACTACAGGAAGCAACGTTTCCTGCTCTGGCCCTGCCCCGCCCTAAGGCAGATTTCGTCTTTTGGTTGCGTATGATCAGTACATGCCTGAAACAAACAGTCCGCCTTATTTCATAGATAAGTTGGCATTCCAGCTCCTTTTTTTTTTACATACTTTCCTTCCAGGTAGATGTTAAAAAGTAAAAATGTACCTAGTGTTTTTGCACAATGCGGTCCTGCTACTAATTTGTCTGGGGAATACTTCTATGATTTTTAGTGAAACATCCAATCAATCTCCTGGAGTGTGCCTGATCTCTTGGATAGATCTTTGTTGTGTTTTTCTTCATTAGGGGGATCATTCTTTGGTCATCCGCTGGAGATGTCTTCCTTGATGAGGTTATTGGCAATTGTTTAACAATTACATAAAACAAATACACCTGAATGTGCATTGCTCAGATGAATTAAGGGAACACGTAATCATCACAGTATAACACGAAGTCAGTTAAACTTCAGGCATATCAATCTGTCCAGTTAGGAAGCATAAGCGATTGTGAATCAATTTCACCTGTTTTGATGCAAATGAAAGTGACAACAGGTGCACCGGAGAGGCAACAGCAAGACAACCCCCAATAAAAGAAATATTTTGTAGGTGGTAGACGCAAACAGTTTGGTCAGAACTGTCAGAAAGAGACTCCATGAGGGTGTCATGAGGGCCTGATGTCCTCTAGTGGGACCTGTGCTCACAGCCCAGCATCATGCAGCTCGTTTGGCATTCGCCATAGAACACAAGAATGATCAGGTCCACCACTGGCGCCTCATTCTCTTCCTAGATGAAAGCATATGATAGACATGAAAAAGTCTGGAGATGCCAAGGTGAATGTTATGCTACCTGCAAAATCATCCAGTATGACTGGTTTGGCAGTGGGTCAGTGATGGTCTTTGGAGACATATCCTTGGAAGGTGTCACAGACCTTCACGTGCTAGCCAACGGTATCCTGACTGCTATTAGGGACCAGGATAAAATCCTCAGACATGTCAACAAAACGTACCTTCATGCAGTGGGCTCTGGGTTTCTCCTGGTACAGGACAATGCCTGGCCTCATGTGGCCACAGTTCCTGGATGTCAAAGGCTTTCATACCATTGACTGGCCCTCAAGTTCCCCAGACCTGAATCCAACTGCAAACCTTTGAGACATTGTGTATCGGTACATCCAACACCACCAAGTAGCGCCACAGCCTGCCCAGGTACTCGCTGATACCTTGATCCATGTCTGGGAGGAGATCCTCCAGGACACCATCCGCCATTATAGGGATAGTTTCATAAAATGTTTTTATTTCGAATTAATCTGATGAAGAATAGATGGAACGTCTCATGTGATCTCTTGCATATCAATTGGGTGCTAATCAAACATATAACCAGGGTTCATATTATTTTCCCAAACAGTCCACTTGTCCTTGATTCTTCCACATTTAATTAAGAGAGACTGATGAAGAATAAGGTACACAGTTTGGATTTCTATGTGTGTCAAAGTCAACAGCTGTGCTCAGTTTTTCTTCTTACTGTAATGATGTGTATAATGAGCAACAGTTTGTTTCATGTCGATGTCAGAATAACTTGTTGCTTGTCCTTGAATGCCTTGGGAGGATGAGTGAGCTCATAGACAAGGGAATCCTTCGACTTTTAAGAATATGCTGAGTAATGATGAGCAGAGGCTGGGGGAGTGAATCCCAGAGGGTTGTGAAACATTGATAGAACATTCGAGAAGGATCCATCCAGAAATTAGCATAATGGCGGGACCTAATATCATTGTATAATCTTACTGTATAAAAATGTGGGTCTACGGTTTGGAAGTTGGTTGTTCTGCAGACCAACATCGCTTGGTTGCTCTACGGATCAGCACGGCTTTATGACGTCAATAAAGTCTACTTTTGGATTCACAAACTCCTGAGTTGTTTGAGATTGTTGGCGGGAAAAAGGCCAAACAACACCGTATGACCAGGAGCATGCCCAGATGTTGACGGGAGTGCAATCAGGCCCAAGGGGTCATATACACTACTGAGTCATTATGAGTTGACATGATGAAATTCGTGCAAGTTGGAACAGCCTGTAATTTCAATAGTTTACTTTGATTTTGGGTGTTTTTTTAATCCAGCCCTCAATCAGTTGGTAATTTTGGTTTACACTGACAGTTATGTCTTTTAGTTCTCAGCGAATTACACAATGTACAGGATTTTGATCTTTAATACATTTCATTTATCAAGATGCATTGTGTGAATCAAGTGTTAATTAAATATTTTTTACCAGTGTTGTTTATAATGCCTACTGTCAAAGTTAGATCTCTTTACCATCTGTACATTTCATTTCTTCCTGAAACATGTTCATCTTGTCTTGAAGCAGAGATTGCACTGAAGGGATACAACACAGCAGATAGGGAGGGTAAAGAAAATGTAATCTTTAACTTTTTTAATCTTTATCTCTCTGTTAAAGTATGTCTTGTGACTATTCTGGAAGATTTGTATCTGAATAATGACAAAACCAGGCAAGCCTAGATCATCCGTCCCGAAAGGAAAAGCAATGTTCATTGTTGCCCACCCTGGATTCAAACCCAGTAAACCCACATATGAGGCTGTGTCTATAACCACTTCACCACAGAGCTATACATCTGCTGTGACTTGGTATAGCATTTCAACATTAAAACATTTTGTCACGCGTTGACATCACGCTGAGTTTGAATATGTCGTTAGACACCATTAAGCATTGTGCTGAACTTTTAATATGCATCTTTATAACTACGCCTAAGTGCTGATTCCTGCTTGTGGTTTCAGGATGTCATCGTTCTGGTGATCGAGGAAGGAGGAAGCGGACTGCGGAGCTGTTAAGTATATGTTCATTTAATAAAGATGATCTGACATATGCTCTGTATATTCGAGACAATAACACACAAAGACAAAGGGAGCAGAGGGAACATATATACTGAGGGGAATGACTTAATGATGATCAGGTGCGCTAGACGAGACAACAGGTGCAATGAGTTAATGAGCAGGGCAATGGTTTCAGAAGGCCGGTGACGTCGAACGCCGAAGCCCGCCTCCTGCAGGGGGAGGATGGGCAGTAGATGGCGTATTCGTCACACAGGACTACATTTTAAATAGAACTCTGGCTATTTTGACGAAAATTTAATCAGAATTTTTTTAAGTGTGTAAAGGGTTACCCTAGTGTTCAATTCCATTTCCATAATCTATTTAATTACATGATTTTGCAGCATCACAGAGGTTATTCTTATATTATAATTTCTTGAATGCCCAAAACATTTGAATACCCAAATATCAATGTATATTTCCTTGGTCACATAATTTAGACTTAAACAGTGGTGTCGTTAGGCCTGGGGGTCCAGGGCTATAGCCCTGGATCTTTTTTGAATAGCCCTGGATCTCAAATTGACCCCCAAAAATTTCCAGCATGAACAATCAAGGCCCTGTGCTTTCTGTCCTGGGGGGTAGTTCAAGGTGCAAAGGTTTATTTGTCATTTGCAATAACCAGTTATGGCAATGAAATGGTTGGTTTTCTTACTCCCGACAGAGCAGCTTAATGTTAAAAAGATAACAGCATTTATAATATAAAATAAGAAGATAACACAATCAGTCAATAATAACACTATACAAAAAACACACATCAATAATAATAATAACTATACAACTGTACAACCGTTGTGCAATATCAAAGTGATAGGTGTGTATGATATAACTGGTAGATGAGCATGATATAAAGTGACAGGTGGGCATGGGACTGTGGATGGAAGGGAAGAGGAGTTCCTAAATTGAGCAGCCTTACAGCCTGTGGAAAGAAGCTGTCCTGTAGCCTGTTAGTTTTGGATGGATTACTCCAGTACCTTCTGCCTGATGGCAGCTTGGTAAACAGTCAATGGCATGGGTGGCTGGGATCTGTAATGATTTGTTTGATCCTCCTCTTACACCTCTCCGTATAGAGATCTTGCCAGGATGGCAGGTCAGACCTTGTGATGCGCTCTTCTGTTTTAATCCCCATCTGAAGTGCTTTGCGGTCGAGGGCGGTGCAGCTGTCATACCAGGCGGTTACACAGCCGGACAGGATACTCTCGATAGTGCATCTGTAGAAGTTGGTGAGTATCCTGGAGTCCATGCCAAATCTCCTTAATCAGCGTAGGAAGAAGTGCCACTTCCTGGCCTCCTTCACCATGATGTCAGAGTGATGAGACCAGATCAAGTCATCGCTGATGTCGATACCAAGGAATCGGATGTTGTGAACTCTCTACTGCAGACCCATGGATGTGTATGGGGGATTGGTCTAAGCCCCGAAAGTCTTGTGATCCTAGCGACGCCTCTGTCTATCCAAACATGCCTGCAACAAAGGGTTGAGGGTAGGAAAGTGAGTGAGAGTGTGCATGTGTGGGCCCAGGTTAGTTTTCAGTTAACAATTTAATGTGTTAGTGTTGTGAGCTGTAGGTCTGTATTTTATTTATTGCAATATTGTTTATTGTGTATTTTATTGTTTATAGGTCTATTATTTTGTTTAATATAACCCTGCATAAATCTAAAATATACAGCTCCGGAAAAATTTTGACCGCACTCTTTCCTTTCTAAAAAAAGTGAGTAAGGAATAGAAGCGAGACATTTGCAGTGGTCTCTTAATTTTCTCCTGAGCTGGAAATTATTTTGTATTTTGAAAGAGGTTTTTGAAGTCATTTAAATCCTAGACTAATTCATAAAACAACCAAAACTGAGTTTTAGATAGTGAGAACAAGACAGCATACTCAGGACCCGGCTGTTTCTTTTAATGTAGGACTATTTGCATTTAAAAAGTACAAAATTACACACCATTACTGTACGGCTGGTGTGCTACAGAAAATGGCTGTTACGTAGAACATTCACCAAGCGATGGAAAGCAGCCATTGCGTTCCAAATGCCATAACTGAGTACGGTAGGTGTCAGAGGAACTTGCCTAATTGCCTTTTAGCAGGTCTAACTTAGTGACAAACTTAGCACCACCAATAATGTCTACACAGTCATCTCAACGGGGTGGAGTAAAAGACTCTGGTACAGTTACAGCACTCACTTTCCTATAGTTGGTGCAAAATCTGCATGTACCTTCTGGCTTGGGTATCCACAGACAGGGAGAACTCCAAGGGCTACCGCTGGGTTTTGCCAACTCATTCTCCAACATATAAAACACCTCTATTTTTCATCAATAACCTAATTGTGGCATTGACATGATACAGATGCTCTTTAATTGGGGCAGCCTCATCCACATCTACATTATGTTTCAACACGGTTGTACGGCTGGGAAGGTCACCGAAAAGACAAAGAAAACTATCCACAAGATATGTCAGCAACTTGTTCAGTTTCTAACTGGTGCAGATGGGACGTTGAGTCTTCAGCATCTCCGTGTTACACAAACTGGCAGACTGCTGGGGCGCATTACGCAGCACTAATCCATCTTCATCAACCACCATGGTAAGCTCAGGAGACTTCAGACTCAGCATAGCAGATGCCACCATAGAATATACAGGCTGCTCAGTCATTTTGTACTAATTCTCAATTGTTACAGACAAAAAGGCCAAAATGGAACCGGTTCATCTATGACTAGGATCTACCAGATTAGAAGGCCCATTTCAGTACCTAATTTCGGTGCCACTTAAATATGTGGATTGAAATATTTTCCCTCTGGTTCTCCGAAATTGATGTAAAAAGCCTTTTCACCATTCACCGCACGTGATCGCTAGTTAACATATAATTTGCTCTGAAAGTCTACCGTTAGGTAGCTACCGTAAACATGCTTAAAATGTCTAAAGCGAAATGTTCTAGAGTGTAGATGTGTTTCAGACGAAAGGATTCCGACACCGGAACATGCAACAAATGTTTTCAAAGTATTTTGTGTACTCGTGGTGGGTGCGGGCGTGCAGGAGTGGATACACTCGTGGCCGGTGCGGGCGTGAGGGAGTGGATACACTCGTGGCAGGTGCGGGCGGGAGTGGATACACTCGTGGCAGGTGCGGGCGGGAGTGGATACACTCGTGGCAGGTGCGGGCGGGAGTGGATACACTCGTGGCGGCTGCGGGCGTGCGGAAGTGGATACACTCGTGGCGGGTGCGGGCGGGAGTGGGACATACATGTTGCAGGAGCATCTTGGCATTAACCCTAACCCTCATCCCAGTCTTTCTCCGTATCCAGATGGTATTTACGTAGCACGGACTTCAGTGTTTGGTGCCACCGCTTCAGGGCACCTTGGCTTTCCAGATGATGAGCACTTGATATCAACATTCTCAAACAATGTTGACATGAAATTGGTCCCTTGATGATCAGTTTGCACAACTTGTGGAAAACCAAAAGAAAATACTTAACCAGTGCCTTTACAACCACTTTAGTAGTGCAATTCCGAATAGGGAGTGCCTCAGGGTATCTGGTGGCAGCACACATGATGGTTAACAAAAACTGATTACCAGACTTAGTCCAAGGTAACAGACCAACACAATCGATTATAACTTTTTCGAACGGCTCTCCCATTACCGGTATCGGCTGAAGCGGTGCCAGGGGAATTACCTGGTTAGGTTTCCCCACCACTTGACAGGTACGACAGGAACATGCCACATCACATTTCATCCCAGGCCAAAAGAAATGACGAAGAATCCGGTCATATATTTTAGTAACCCCCACATGACCAGAGCAGGGAATATCATGGGCCAGGGAATAAAACCTCAGCACAGGACAGGGGCCCCCTCAGAGGCTAATTCTGTTAGCGTTTGACACGTCTCTATTTGCAAATAAACTGTAAATTGTGCCAAGAGAATTTTGTCTATGTACTTACTCCTAAAATAGTTCCTATTGATGGAATTACCATAACACTGGCCATGCACCATCTATCAAAAAGAGATTACTTCTTTATAGCAAACTCAACGAATGTTCGATTTGCAGACTTTGTGTGCTTCATAAATTTATTTCTGTACGCTTCAGACACAAGCTCATAACCACGAAGCACGGTGGCCTACACAATATCACACTCAGACTGTCAGCTAGAGAAAGAGTAGCAGCTACCTCCTGAGTCTTTCCTGACAGTCTACATTGCAGTAGAAGTGGCCACACATCTTTGGGCAAACTTAGTGCCACCACGATGCGCTCAATTGCACTGAAATAGGAGTCCCCCTCCAATTCACGGAACGGGGCTACTAAGGCAATATGCCTACTAAAGTCAAATGCATAGGAAGGGGAAGCAGGTGAGGATGGCACCCTAGTGGGTACAGAGGATAGTCTTGTTTTCTCTACTGTCAACTCTAGCAGCCGTATCTAAACTGTCGCTCTGCTGTCAGCATCGATCTTACACATCTCCAACTCCATCCTACGTATTTACATGTTGTCCTGCCTTATTTGTGCCCTTTCTTCTGCTTCTTTCTGGAATTGGGCTGTCCTGACATCCAGCCTGGGATCACTGTATGTCAGTGGAGAGAGGGGGTCATAGCGAGGCAATGTGGCCTAAACTTCCCTCTCAACCTCAGACCGAAGGGGGTTTACAGTTGGAGCGAACTCATCCTCACCAGGGGCACTTGGAGCAGGCTGTTGGTTAATCAACACATCCAACACAATCCATCTATACTCCGCTATGATCAAACTCGTTGGGGTGGATATCACAAAACGGTCGACCAAGGATTGTAAGTCCACCTTGCAACATTTATCAACAACCCTTCCTGTTCAAATCAAACCATTTCAAACTGTAACATCTGCAAAGTCCAATTCCGGACTTGAATATTACACACCAAACAACTACACGACACCACTCTACAGACAATGCGGGCAGACACAGGCTGTTCAATTCATCCTGGACAAGACCCCATCTGTCACGCTCCAACTTCTGGACCATGGCTCGTTTGGAAGTGGAGGTGTACCAACCTGTGCCCGAGCGCTCACTGGCGTGTAGCTAATGCATAAAAAATCTAGACCAGACTCCAAAACGGTAGACGCCTGATACAACCAGTGAGAGTGGGAGAAGGTGGGGACAAATGGGGTCCAATCAAAGAAATAAAGAAAACCAAGACCCTTCGTTTTCCTGCACCTCTGTCCCTGGCCACACATTCAAATACCTAGCGAGCTGCCTAACTGCTACAGAAATACAAGGGTGACACCCACTCACATCTAACCTAGGGTATTTTACAGTGAGTCGTCTACATGGAAATATATTCCTCAGGGAATCTTACCTATACCTTCTCCCTGGAAAAAGGTATGTAGATGGAAACAACAGGAAGGACAAGCATGAACACAAAACAAAGGCATCAAAACAAACTTTGGAACAGGTGCTATTCAAATGGAAGATAACTAATCCTGGAATCCCTAATACAGCACAAATACAAGTTATTTATATACAGGGCTTGATTGAGAACAGCTGACAAGACTCCAGACACCCTCCCTCATCACTAGCAACTAACCACACCCGCTAGAAAGAGCCATTAGCTTATACATCAATCAAGGTAATCACCAGGCTAAAGAGGAAGGAGACATTTGGGACACTTTTCAAATTGATGGGTATAAAATGCTCAGTCATTGCTGTTATACATTCATATATAGCACTCTCCTGTGTAAATTGAGATATTAGATATTAAGTGCAAATTATGTTCTTAATTAATTTACAGTTGATATGGTCACAGTTACGTATACATCTATTGAGATGTAGGGAAATGTGCAGTTTTGGATGCAGTTATGTTCAAGAGTCTGGTTGACAGATTTTTTTGGTAATGAGAATTGTTCATTTGTATATAAAATAAGCAGAAAATGTTGTGCACCTAAATTAATATTCAACAGCAAAAGAAAACTGTGTCCATACCCTCTATCTCCTAAATGGTGTTGCTGAGCCAATCAGGACAGCTCCTGCTGCTTGAGTCAACTAGGCGCTGTCACTCTCCGAGGCTGGGGGATACTCTCAAAATTGTGAATACTCTGAAAGCAATTAGTCCAGATGGCATCCCTGGTCACATCATTAGAGTGCCCCAACCAGCTGGTGTGTCTTTAGGGACATTTGTTAACCTGTGTTCCTGTCGCTGGTTGTAGTTCCCATATTCTTCAGAGACCAGCATCGAAGTGTCTGAAGAAACAAATGTAACCTGCGGTGATGACAATTGCTCATTGCACTTATCTCTGTCATTATAGGGCACTTGTCATGGTCTTCATCAATGGCAGATTGCCAGGATATCTGAACCCACTCCAATCTGCCTACCACTATAACAGATCGACAGAGAATGCAGTTTATTTACATTCACATGGCTGCGATACACATAAGGAAGCAAAAGACCTACGATATTGCTGTTTATAGACAATAGTTAAGCTTTCAACACTTGTTCTTTCCAAACATTATCAAGCTCAGAGGATTGGGTCTGGACACCACCCTCTGCATCTGAATACTAAACCTTCTGAAGGAAACATCTGAGACCGTGAGGACTGGCAATGATACTTCCTCCCTACTGGCTCTTAACACTGGGTCCCCAAGAGATGTGTCTCAGCCCTCTTCTTTGTTCCTTTTTCACCCACAGCTGTGTAGCTCAGCATGACACCATCTGCAGCATTATGTTTGAAGAAATACACCATTGTTCAAAGCTTGATGATTTACAGGGAGTCAGCTTACATGGATGAGGTATGGCATTGTGGTGATGGGATAACAAACTTTTCCTGGACATTAGTAAAACAATGATGTGACTGTTTTGAATTGTTCAGTGTCCACATAGCAAAGGACTTGTCATGTAATACTTTGACTGCCCACATTGTTGTCGAGATGCAACACAGTTTTGTCAGGTGCATCAGTAACTACTCTCTCCAGTGCCAGCCATAGCATTTTGAGGACCTTAAGCAAAATTGTATTTTGCCCCCCCCCCCCGTCCCTAGTGATCAGGGGTTTACTAGCAGTCTGGAGCCCCCTGGAAGTCGGGGGCCCTAAGCGGCCGCTGATGTCACTTATGCCTAAGGCTGGCACTTACACTCTTAACACACCAGAATGTAAACCAGAGTCATTGAGAGTATGTACTATCTTAATAACACCAACAGGATTTTTGTGGTGCTACACTGGAAACATGAGAATCCGCTACAAATGTCGATTGAGCAATAGCAAAGGTTTTCTCTGGGTTCCCTTGTACTCAATTAGTTTTTCTTCACCACTACACACCACAGCAATAACGTAGGGGGTGCCCTGCTTTGTGCTTATTCAAGTTGGTAGACCATTAATTTTTAACAGTTGTAATCATGCTCCTTATGAGATCAAAAATACACTCAGAACAATTGTAAATTTTCAATGGAAACCAAAATCACCAACTGATTGAGAGCAATAAAAAGTAAACAATTGAAATTACAGGCAGTTCACAGGCTATTCCAACAACTTCCGTGCATGCTCCTGTTAAGACTGCAGATGGTGTCCTGGGCAATCTCCCAGACCGAGATCAGCGCATCAGTGTGTTCCTAGATGTTCTGTGGCACTACTTGGTGGCATTGGTTGCACCGATACATAACATCCCAGAGGTTCTCAATTGGGTTCAGCTCTGGGGAACGTGAGGGCCAGTCAATGGCATCAATGACTTTGTCAGCTGGGAACTGACCACACACTCTGGCCACATGATGCCGGGCATTGACCAGCCCCATCGTAAGGTCTGACAATGGGTCTCAGGATTTCATCCCTGTGCTTAACAGCAGTTAGGGTACCATTGGCCAGGAATGTGGAGATCTGTGCGACCCTCCAAAGATATGCCTCCCCAGACCATCACTGACCCACCACCAAACTGTTCATGCTGGATGATGTTGCAGGCAGCATAACGTTCACCATGGCGTCTCCATACTCTTTCATGTCTGTCACATGTGTTCAAGTCTCGGAGCCGCCTGTCCTCCGCCCGTGCCTGTTCCGGACATGGGTCCTCAGTCTCCTGACCTGACCGGTGTGCCTTCTGTTTATCATGACATCGGGGAGGTTTTTTGTAAACGTCGTGCGCTCTCGCTGCCCCCGCACAGACCCTATGACTGCGCCATAGAACTCCTCCCCGGTTCCACTTTTCCCAAGGGGCGTCTTTACAGCCTCTCCAAACCGGAGAAAGAGGCCATGGAGAAATACAAAAGGGAGTCCTTGGACTCCGGCTGCATTCGTCCTTCCTCCTCCCCTCTGGCAGCAGGTTTCTTCTTTGTTGGGAAGAAGGATGGGTCCCTCCGCCCTTGCATCGACTCCCGTGGTCTTAATGACATCACGATTAAGAATAAATACCCCCTCCCCTTGATGAATTCCGCATTTGACTTGTTACAAGGCGCCTCCGTTTTTACGAAACTGGACCTCTGTAATGCTTATCACCTTGTCAGGATAAGGGAGGGGGATGAGTGGCTAACCGGGTTCAACACCCCAATGGGCCACTTTGAATATCTGGTGTTGCCTTTTGGCCTCACCAACGCACCGGCGGTGTTTCAACACTTCATTAATGACGTGCTGGGAGACATGATAGGTTGGTTCACCTTCGTCTACCTCAACGACATCCTGATCTTTTCCAGCGACCTCACCCAACATGTCCAGCACGTCCGACAAGTCCTTCATCGCCTACTCGAAAACAGGCTATACGTAAAGGCTGAAAAGTGTGAGTTTCACGCCTCCACCGTATCCTTTCTGGGATATATAGTATCCGAGGGGCAGGTTCGGATGGACCCGTCTAAGGTGGAGGCGGTGGTCAGCTGGCCAACCCCGGGGTCTCGGAGGGATCTCCAGAGGTTCTTGGGTTTCGCCAATTTCTATAGGCGTTTCATTAGGAACTACAGCCGGATAGCTGCCCCACTGACCACCCTTACGTCCTGCATCAAGCCATTCATCTGGACCCCGGAAGCAGAGCAAGCATTCCAGGACCTCAAGACTCGGTTCACGTCGGCACCCATCCTCTCTCAACCCGATCCATCGCGGCAGTTCATAGTCGAGGTGGACGCATCGGATGTAGGGGTGGGAGCAGTTTTATCACAACGCGCCGAAGACGGCAAGGTACATCCCTGCGCCTTCCTGTCCCGCCGGTTGTCGCAGGCTGAGGTCAACTACGACGTAGGCAACCGGGAACTATTAGCTGTCAAGCTCGCGTTAGAGGAGTGGCGGCATTGGCTTGAGGGTGCCGAGTTACCGTTCATCGTTTGGACAGATCACAGGAATTTGGAGTATATCCGATCAGCTAAGCGCCTCAATCCCCGCCAGGCTAGATGGGCGCTCTTCTTTTACCGTTTCAACTTCACCCTTACCTACCGTCCAGGCTCGAGAAACGGGAAACCAGATGCCCTTTCCCGTGTCTTCTCCAAAGGGGAGGAGCGATGCGCTCCGCCGGACGCAATCCTTCCCGGGTCATGCGTAATTGGCGCTGCGCTCTGGAAAATTGAGGAGACGGTGAGGACGGCACTCCTCGGCGACCCGGGTCCAGGAAACGGACCTCCGGGCTGTCTGTTTGTCCCCGAACCTGCTAGGTCTGAGGTGCTGGCCTGGGCCCACGCCTCCAAACTCACCTGCCATCCCGGATTAGCCCGCACAATGGCCTTCCTCCGCCGACGTTTCTGGTGGCCGACCATGCGCAATGACACCCAGGCCTACATCGCTGCCTGCCACACTTGCGCCCAAAATAAGCAATAGAACCGACCCAGCTCCGGGCTTCTACGTCCTTTACCGGTCCCTCGTCGTCCCTGGTCCCACCTGTCCTTGGACTTTGTAACCGGTCTGCCTATTTCCGACGGCAACACAGTGGTCCTTACCGTTGTGGACCGCTTCAGTAAATTCACCTGTTTCATTCCCTTGCCCAAACTCCCTTCGGCTAAAGACACGGCTGCGATCCTAGTCAGGGAGGTTTTTTGTGTCTTCGGTTTGCCCCTCGATCTAGTCTCTGACCGCGGACCACAATTCACATCCGCGGTGTGGAAATCCTTCTGCCGTGCCATCGTGAGCCTCTCCTCCGGGTTTCATCCACAGACCACCGGCCAGGCTGAAAGGGCAAATCAAACACTTGGGTCCTCTCTCCGTTGCCTGGTTTTCCTCCAATCCCTCTACCTGGTCCTCCCAACTCCCGTGGGTCGAATACGCCCACAACACCCTTCCCACATCCGCGACAGGCTTGTCCCCCTTCCAGTGCCTGTTTGGCTACCAGCCTCCGCTGTTCCCGTCCCAGGAGAGAGAGCTGGCGGTACCATCCGTCCAGGCACACATTCGGCAGTGCCACCGGACCTGGCACCGCGCCAGGGCCTCACTACTCCGCGCCTCCGGTTCATACAGCACTCAGGCTAACCGGCACCGGGTGCCGGCCCCCGCGTACGCGGTAGGAGACCGGGTGTGGTTATCCACTAAAGACCTTCCCCTGCGCGCTGATTCTCGTAAGCTATCCCCAAGGTTTATCGGCCCCTTCACCGTCGACAAGATCATCAACCCCCCAGTTGTCCGTCTCAAGCTACCCTCCTCACTCAAAGTACACCCTGCCTTCCACGTTTCCCGCATCAAGCCCGTTCGCCACAGCCCGCTCCTTCCTCCTCCTCCTCGGCCTCCCCCTCCACGGATCATTGATGGGAGTCCTGCGTGGACCGTCCGTCGGATAGTGGACTCTCGCCGTCGGGGTCGTGGTTTCCAGTATCTGGTGGACTGGGAGGGCTACGGTCCGGAGGAGCGGTGCTGGGTCTCCTGCAGCCAGATTCTGGATCCATCCATGCTCCGGGCCTACCATCGTCGGCGTCCTGGGGCTCCTGGTGGTCCGCCTGGGGGAGTCCGTCGGGGGGGGTACTGTCACGTCCCCGCCTCCGCCAGCGCGCAGCAGAGGGCGCCTGCGCTCCAGAAACTCACACACCTGTCCCCAGTCACCTAATCACCACACATTCAAGTACAGCTCCCTGCCATCTCTCCCCTGCCAGATCAATGGTTCATGTTTACATGCCATATCTCGCGTCTTCCTGTTTCTCGACCTGCCTATCCGTGTTTCGACCCTTCGCCCGTTCTCGACCACTCTGCCTGACCCTAACCTGTACTTCTGTTACTCGCCGGTATTCTGACTCCTCGCCTGTCCCCGACTACTCTGCCTGTTTCCCGACCGTACTTCTGCCGCCAGCCCGTGTACCGACTCTCTGCCCGTCCCTGACTACTCTGTCTATCGTTCGTCTGCCCCTGCGGCGCCGTTACCTTAGACGCCTTACCTCCCGTCCCCGCACACTTTACCTGCCCCTTTCCCACTTGCTCCCAGTCCGCGTTTGGATCTCCGCCTGTGCCCCTGACACAAAAGAATGCAAAAGACTGATTTAAAAGGGGGCAATACACAGTATTAAGAACTAAGGGTATGTAGACTTTTGAACAGGGGTCAGTTAATATTTTTCTTTGTTGCCATGTTTTGTTTTATGATTCTGCCATTCTGTCATGACCTACAGTTGAATATGAATTCCATAAGAAATAAAAGACATGTCTTTTTCTCACTCATGTTTTCTTTATAAAGGGTACATATATTATATATTCCCTAAGTATATGCAAACTTTTGAGTGCAACTGTAAACACCGCTGTTCGAAGGTTAGGAGTTACTTACAAATGTCCTTGTTTTTGAAAGAAAATGTTGTCCATTAAAATAACATCAAAATGATTGTGGGTTTGATCACAGGCTCAAAATGGCCTGAAAAAGGAATTTTCTTTTGAAACTTACAAGTCTATACTTGTTCTGTGAAATGAAGTCTATTCCATGCGAGAAATTGCCAAAAAACGAAAGAACACGTACAATGCGGAGTACTATTCTCTTCAGAGAACAGTGGAAATTTTCTCTAACCAGAACAGAAAGAGGAGTAGAAGGCCCCGGTGGACAACTGAGTAAAAGGAAAAATACATCAGTGTATTTATTGTTTGAAAATCAAATGCCTCACATGTCCTCAACTAGCTGCTTCATTAAATGGTGACCCTGGGATGCTGACCTTTTAGGCAGCAAAGAGTTGCCTTCAGAGTTGCATAGAAAAAGCCATATCTCAGACTGGCCAAAAAATAGAAATGATGAAGATGGGCCAAGAAGCACTTTAACACTGGACAGACACTGAACAGAGGAAGATTGGATAACGTGTTATGGACAGACACATCTAAGTTTCAGGTGTTCCGATAAAAAGACAAACCAAATGAAAAGATGTTGGAGTAGTTCTTGACGCCATCTGTCAAGCATGATGGAGGCAATATGATGGGTGCTTTGTTAGTGGTAGATTGGGAGATTTTTACTGGGTAAAAGGGATCTTGAAGGAGGAAAGCTATCACTCCATTTTGCAATGCCATGCCATACCCTGCAATTGGCACTTGATTCAAGCCAATTTCTACAGCAGCACAGCTCCAAACTATGTAAGATCTATTATGGGAAGAACCAGTCAGCTGGTATTCTGTCTAAAATCGAATGGCCAGCTCAATCACTGGATCTCAGCCCTATTGCGATGTTCTGGGAGCAGCTTGACCTTATGGTATGTAGGAAATGCTGATCAAGCCAGTCCAACTTGAGGGAGGTGCTTCAGGAATCACGGATGAAATCTCTTCAGATTACCTCAACAGATCGATAACTAAAATACCAAAGGTCTGCTAGGCTTGCTCCAGATGGAGGATTCTTTGACAAAATCAACGTTTGAAGGACACAATTATTGTTTCAATTAAGAATCATTATTTCTAACATAGTCAATGACTATATTTCCAATTATTTTTGCTATACTACCTACTGAAACAAATTTCATGTATGCTTTCATGGAAAAGAAGGACATTTCTAAATGACCCCAAACTTTTGAACAGTAATGTAAAGAGAAACAGAGATCAGCTCTAATCTGGTGATGTACCTGGAGCAGCTCACTCAAGAAAGGGGGACGAAATTTTTTTTCCATGCTTATGATTGCTCTTAATACCTGTCAATAGGGTATGGTTATGCAAACCAGATATAAAAAGATTGAAGTCTTTAAAAACAGTAAAACCGATATCCTTTGGAAATGTTGTCATTTGGAAACCCTATACATAGAAATTGTGAATTAAGCAAATACAAAGTAGCTACTTTTCACTATTCTTCACTTAAAACAGTACCTAGTTTTGAAAAATCTCTGTAAAATCCCTTCCAGGGTGTAGTCTTTGAAATTTTAGAAAACTTTTATGCAGGGCTCACCTCATAATTCCCCTCAGTGAATAGAAATGTCAAATCAGCATCTATCAAGTTCAATTCACAATGCTAAGGGGAATGTAGGAGCCAAGCGCTAATTGCAGAGAGTGTGAGATGTAAAAAGAGGCTATGACAACTTTCCCACTTCAGTGGACTTTAGCCACTTTTGAATGGCTACAGTTAAAACATCTGTGCTACTTCATATGCAATTTGCTCACAAGGAGGTATCAGAAATGTAACACTCAGAAGAAAGCGATCTCCCTGCACTTGGGAAACAAACTGAATATGCATTTGCACAATTCCAGACCAAAGTTTCTGTGAGTTGATCTCTTGTTAAGAGAACATTCCTAAGTACTGGTTTCTTCTCCTTTTCAGAATGTGCGAGAAACGCTAGTAGTACTGTTACCAGACCTTGTGCTGGGCCGTCACAACTGGAAAAGTCACAATGGGTGCTGGGGACAATGGTAAAAACTGAAGTGGCTTTATCTGTTGGCACACAATATAGGCGAATTGATGATTGATGAGATCAGGATAGTGAAGAGAAGCAAAAGTAGTAGTAGTGAACAGTTTATTTCGAGTCCAATTCCCTAATGATTATGCATTTTTGGAGGCCTGTTTTAGGTGACTGGCAAAGAGAAACTAGTTAGACTCACCATGTATTAATTTCATGTGTGTCGACAGTAGAAGAAGGCACGAATGCTAAATCATTGTCATTGTTTTCAGGATAGTTCTAGAATTTGTTTATGTCAAAAGGTGGTACAGTATTTATGGTGTACAATAGTAGTATTTTATGGGTTATATTATTGCATGTTTTAGCCCTAGATCCAACATTTAGTTGCTGAAGATATACAAACATAATACTTTACAAAACTGACTTGCTTTCAAAACTGCATAGATGCTACAAATGACATACACTACCACTAAACTTTTTGTGGTCACTTAGAATAATCCTCGTGTTCCGAGTTCAACAAGGTTAAAAATAATGTTTTGTAATTGAAATGAGTGTCCTTCAAAATCTGCTTTTGACAAAGAATCCTCCATTTGCAGCAATTATAGCCTTGCAGACCTTTTGCATTCTAGTGGTCAATTTGTTGAGGTAATCAGAATAGATTTTACCCCCTGAAGCACCTCCCACAAGTTGGATTGGCTTGATGGGCACTTTTAATCTACCAAGGTCAAGCTGCTTCCACAACAGCTCAATAGGGTTGAGATCCGGTGTCTGTGCTGGCCACTCCATTATAGACAGAATACCAGCTGACTGCTTCTTCCTTAAATGTTTCTTGCATAGTTTGAAGCTGTGCTTTGGGTCATTGTCCGGTAGTAGAAACTGTCTACAATGACAGGGTATGGCATGGTTTTGTAAATTGGAGTGATAGCCTTCTTGCTTCGATATCATTTTTACCCTGTATAAGTTTCCAACTTTACCAACACCAAAGCACCCACAGACCAGCACATTGCCTCCACCATGCTTGACAGATGGCATCACCAGTGAGGCATTTGTTTCTCAAACTATACACTCAATTTTTTTGGCCAGTCTGAGATATAGCTTTTTCTTTGCAACTCTGAAGGCAACTCTTTGCTGACTAAAAGCTCAGCATCCCAGAGTCACCATTTAATGAAGCAGCTAGTTGAGGACATGTGAGGCATTTGTTTCTCAAACTATATACTCTAATGTACTTATCCTTTTACTCAGTTGTCCACCGGGGCCTTCTACTCCTCTTTCTGTTCTGGTTAGAGACAATTTCCGCTGTTCTGTGAAGGGAGTAGTACACCGCATTGTACGTATTTTTTAGTTTTTTGGCAATTTCTCTCATGGAATAGCATTCATTTCACAGAACTATAGACTTGTATAGACTTGTGAGTTTCAGAAGAAAGTTTCTTTGCTTCAGGCCATTTTGAGACTGTGATCAAACACACAGTTGCTGTTTCTCCAAATACTCACATTGTCTAAAAAAGGAAAGTTTTATTGCTTTAATCAGCCAAACAGTTTTCAGCAGTGTTAACATAACTGCAAAGGGGTTTTCTAATGATCAGATAGCCTTTTAAAATGCTTAACTTGGATTAGCCAATACAATGTCCCATTGGAACACAGGACTGATGGTTGCTGATAATAGGCCTCTGTACGCCCACGTAGTGATTCCATTACAAATCAGATGTTTCCAACTACAGCAGTCATTTACATCATTATACATGTCCTCACTGGAATTCTGATTCATTTTGATGTTATTTTAATGGAAAAAACTTTCTTTCAAAAACAAGGACATTTCTAAGTGACCCCAAACCTTGGTGGTGTATACCCAAACAGTGGTGTATACAGTTTTCAGCTGTGCTAACATAATTGAGAAGGAGGGTTTTCTAATGATCAATTAGCTATTTAAAATGATAGACTTGGATTAGCAAACACAAAGTGTCATTTGAACACAGGACTGATGGTTACTGATTATGGGCCTCTGTTTGCCTATGTAGATATTTAATTACAAATCAGCCGTTTCTAGCTCCAATAGTCATTTTTAACATTAACAGTGACTACATTGTATTTCCAATCAATTTGATGTTATTCAAATGGACAAAAGATTGTGCTTATCTTTTGAACCCAAAACATTTGAATTGTGGTATATTCAAGAGCAAGGTCCATAGGCCGGGTGCATAACAGGCTCTAACAGAAAACCAACCATAACAAACTGAAAAAAGGAAATTAAAGAGTTATGAGACTATCAACAATCGTGCCAATACTGCCACAAATGTGTTACTGATAGCCAATAGACTGTAGGTCGTAAAAATCCGGGTGTCATGCTTTGCGGAAGACTGGAGAGATGGAGCGGACTGCGGAGCTGGTAAGCTTAAGTCTTTTAATTGAGCTGACATCTGCTCTGAGTAGAGACAATAACACACAAAGACAAAGGGAGCAGAGGGAACATATATACTGAGGGGAATGACTAAATGAAGATCAGGTGCGCTAGACGAGACAACAGGTGCAATGAGTTGATGAGATGGGGCGATGGTGTCAGAAGGTCGGTGACGTCGAACGCCGAAGCCCGCCTCCTGCAGGGGGAGGATGGGCAGTAGATGGCGTCGTCGTCACACCGGGATGACACAAATCTATCGGAAACGTCTGGGGGTCACAACCATGGCCCGGGAGAGATCTCAACTACTTCTATCCAGTGTTGCAGTGGCTGTGGTGCAAAACGTCAAGTATGGTTTTGTATGGAAAGCACTATAATACAAGCACTGTGACACACAGGGGCTCTTGTATACATCATAAGTGAGGATTGGAGGTGTGGGTGGAAGACGGAAAATGTATCAAGCATTAGCATAACAGTTGATCATTTCTGGTTTAATTGTATATACGGGAACAAGCATCATGACAAAAAGAGTATAAGTACAGAGACCAACACAGAGTGGTGTCATGACAGTTGTTCTGATTATGGCATTTCAGGTTCAAGCTTATATACTCTTCCAACAGTACAGGTGACGACATCAGCACTTGCAAAAATGTACATACAAATAATTGTTTTTGCCATAATGTAGCCTAGAAAATGCAAGTTTGCATACAGACACAGATCGAAGAGTCATAGGTAATCATAGAATGTCGGTTGCCAAGACAACTTGGTGAAAGCTCACACAAGACAGCAGAGGCATGTTACTATTGGTGGTTTTGCTAACTCAGCTCTCCCAATACGGAAGAGTCCTGTTAACCTCTATAATACAAGGAACAGGAGCCTTACTGCTGCTATTAAGACGTACCACCAAAAGGGAGACATCTTCTAATGGTTTCTGCTAAGCCCAAGGCCTAGTCTACCATACATAGATGGAGACTAAGTGCCTTACTCAGCCGACATTCTATTCATTACTGACCCTGAACACAGATAGAGACATCATGAGGTGCTGAAGGGGAGAGACTTGTTGTTGAGTATACGTAATGTTTCAAGCATACCGAATACAAAGGACTTCTAATAGAACATTTTAGAAAATAAGGATATAATAATAAATACATTTTCTACAGAAGAGACAGTATTTTGCCCAATACAGAGACAGAGAATTTCCCTTTATGAGTTAGATGGACATTGGTTTCGGTTTACTTGATACCAAAAGGATGTAAATGCAGGGACAGAATTGAGGGTTTCTATATTTTTCACCAAAAGGAGAGTGGAGAAATCAATTATACTGTTTTATGCATTTAAAAATATAGTCAAAACGAAAAGTAAGGATGAGCCCTCCAAACCTATGCATACTCTAAAGATGGGAAGAAAGACAAGGCACAAGGAATGCTTGCTAGGCAGATGTGATATTGTCATTCCAGATGGGCAAACAAAAGTGATTCGCTCCTGTATCCCAAGAGAGGCCACATTCAAGAGGAAATTATTTGAATTGCAGTAGTGAATACTACCAAACATATTTTACCGAGACAAGCAATATTAGGGAATTAGCATTATATACATTGAGAGGTATTTTGTTGCGTTAACTTTGAGTTGTCGATAGCTCGAGAGGCCACATTCGAAGGTATTGTGCATTAGATTGGTAAATGGGCCTGCCCTGGATGTGTGTGGGAAAACTGTTGCCAGTTTCTTTGCTGCACATGCACATCATTCGATTTCCCCTTGATTGATGTGATCAATCCTGTGTAATATATCTCAAACATGCCGGTTAAAAATCAAACGCCATGCCAATTATTAAGGAAACTAAGATAAATCTATCTAGCATTTTATTCTTTCTCTAGTAGTATAAAAAATCCTTGGTCTCAATGTGTTGGCCAAGGAGAAGTAATGTGGGGGAGTCTGGAGTTTGTACTTAACAAATTGACCTAAATGAACCAAGCCTTAGAGAAAACAAAGAAAGATGGCCATAACATTTTGTGCAAGACCCCAATGCATCCTGGCACCTTTTATCTGTAGCTGACCAAGGTTTTGCGTTGCCATGACAGCATAGCATTCTCCTCTGTAACTGTTCAGTCTGTCAAATATATTGATAAAGCATTTTTTACATTAGCAGTTGTCGCAAAGTGCTTTTACAGACACCCAGCCTGAAACCCCAACGAGCAATGAAAATCTCCCTACTAGGGTTAAAACATAGGAAGAAACCTAGAGAGGAACCAGGCTCTGACGCGTGGCCAATCTTCTTTTGGCTGTGGCGGGTGAACATTTTAAAAGTATAAATTGTAATAATTAATATATGCATGTGGGGGGTAAGCGGAGTGGCAGCCAAAATTGTCATCTATCATCAGCTACTTGATCTGTAATACAACCTGGAGGACTTTAGACATGATAGCATAAGGCACACATGGGCACTTTGAGATGAAGCACTAAGTGTTAGATGCTAGCCATGGGTGGTCAAAGCACAGCAGGAAGTGGAATAGTAATTTGATGTAAGATGTGCACCAACTGTTCGTAAGGTTTACATTTGCTGCAGTGTGCCACATCCTTAAGACACCCCCCGTAGCCATATGATTCAAAGCAACCCATCCTGCAGTTCTTGTATCTTATTATTTTATTATTATTTAGTAACAATTATGTTAAGTATCTATAATATTCTTATACAATTTGATAAAATATTCTCTATTTTGTTTTAAATAAAATGGTATGGGCATGGGGTTAGATATACTGTAATACTCTTGTAATAGTTTTATAATATATACATATACATATAAAAAGTCAAAAGTTTGGATACCTACTCATTCAAGGATATTTCAGGGGATTCATGTAGTTATTAAAAAACATCTAAATGCATCAATATATGCAATTAGAGTATCATTTGCACTCCCATACATTTTCTTTGATTTTCAAGGGCCTCTCAAAAGAATGTTTTCTAGAAAGGTCCCCTTTTCTAAAGGAGCCATTAGTAAGTTGAGCCCTCTGTTGGCTAGAAGTGGAACAGCAGAATCAATTGGAAACAATGTATATTTTTTTTAATCCCCCCCTCCAGTCAGCTAGTTTTTTGACCTGGAGTCACAGAGAACTTGCTGGCCAGTACACAGTACTGAGATCGGGACAATCATGTTGATTGATGATGACTAATCATCATCTGCCAAAATAGCCACCTAAAATACATCTGATGACAGGATGGTGGCAGCATTGTTTTGTAATAAATAGATCTAGTTTTGCAATGTCATCGTATTTGCAAGCACTGTATAATTATTAAAAGCCATCATTAGCTCAGTGCAACTTTTGTAGAATGTTGACAGTAGAAAAGACATGACAAGTGAGGTGTGATCCATATTGTTGAGAATTTCCACTATAAGAGCATATCTTCCTTTTGTATTATATATGACCCTAAGCGAGGAATCAAAATGGGCATCGGTCTGTTTCAATGTGAAATGGGCTTGTGGTGCCAGACAAAGAGATCGGGGGAAACCGGTGCTTTAGCTGTTCCCCCACCCTTCAGTCTGGCGCCATTAGCCTAGCCTAGGAAACAGCTCAGCGATGTGGAGGACACAACAGGGGATGAGGGAGAGGACAGAAAGATGCTGGAGTGCAGGAAATGAGGGTGAGGATCAAAGAGGGGACCGAAATAATGAGAATTTGGGAATTCATGATGGCTGAGAACCCAAGATGCCCATGTATTCATTTTCATAATCCACTTATTTCATCTGTTTTTAATTGAACAGTACAGTAATTGCCATGCCATCAATTCTAAAATGTCTCTGCACAGCATACTGATGGTCAGTCAATTTTGTAGGGCTTTCCATGTTCATTCAAGACTTTTGTACTTATTCTCCTCATTGGAACTTCTTCAAGAGATGACTCTGGAGGAATAGAGCATAAGGTCACAAAGTTGATGTCTACCAGGGAGAGACAGGTCTACTACACTGCTCAAAGAAAAATTAAGGGAACACGTAATCATTACAGTATAACACCATGTCAATTAAACTTCAGAGATATCCATCTGTCCAATTAGGAAGCATAAGCAATTGTGAATCAATGTCATCTGTATTTGTGCAAATGAAAGTGACAACAGGTGCACTGGAGAGGCAACAACAAGACAACCCCCAAAATTGAATGGTTTTGCAGGTGGTGGCCACAGACAATTGTTCCCTCCTTATCCTTCCTAATTGATTCTTCTCTAGTTTTGCATTTTGCATGTCTAGGAGACATGCGGTAACATGAGGAGAGCTGGACAGGGCCATAGAAGGGCATCAACCCAACAGAAGGACCGGCATCTGCTCCTTTGTGTGAGGAGTAACAGGAGGAGCACTGCCTGAGCCCTAGAAAAGTACCTCCAGTGGACAACTGGTGTGCATGTTTCTGACCAAACTGTCAGAAACAGACTCCATGAGGTTGGCATGAGGGCCTGCCGTCCTCTAGTGGGACCTGTTCTCACAGCCCAACACTGTGCAGCTTGACTGGCAAGAGAACACCAGAATAGGCAGGTCTGTCATTGGCGCCCTGTTCTCTTCATAGAGGAGAGCAGGTTCACACTGCATATGTGACAGACGTCTGAAAACAGTCTGAAAGTCTGAAAACAACGTGGTGAATATTATGCTGCCTGCGACATCATCCAGCACGACCGGTTTGGCCAGGGCCGGGGTGGGGCCAGTTTTCCGCCTGGGAATTTCAGGCCCAAGACCGGCCCACTTTTTCCATGGTGGTGGAAATTGGATAAATGAAGCGACAGCTCAGCTCTTACTATCCTGTAATTTTTTATTAATATCATGGTTCAACAAATAATGTAAAGGATAAATATTAATTAACTTAAGCTAAGAAGTAAACAAAAAAATATTCCACTATTTCATAAGGATAAGCAGAAAGAAAGAAAACATTTGAAATGTATCCCACTCTTCCACAAAGAGGCAAACTGAACAAATGTTTACAGTTCAATTCACAGTACATTTTGCAGTTACATTGCGAATAGCACCAACAGCATCTACAACATCAGTAGCCGCCTAAGCAGTGTACTGGTTTCAGCCACTTTATCTATAACTGTGTCATAGCTTATAGACATGAGGATTTCCTTCTCTGTGCACATTCACATGAAGGCCCACAAGTTCTCCTGACTCAATGAGCTTCCTAGCCTATTCTTCACAAATTTTATATTTGAGAAGGTACTCTCACAACCTGCATGACGGACAAAGTCAACAGAAAAAAAATATGCAAAACAAATGACATGATAAGCATCTGTGAGGTTATACTGTGAGAGTATTAAATGGACACAAATGGCACAGTTTTTGCAGGTGGAACAGGTTCTTCTTTCAAGCTCCATCTCTGGTTCTTCAATATATGGCAGTCTGCCACTATCCTCCTGACCTTCCTGTGTCACCTTAGTACATGTCCTGACAGTATAACCTTCTAAAGAGGACTTTTTCAGACATTTCCTGATTTCCTGGAGTGCTGAGTTAGGGAGCCCATTTATCTTAATTTCAGGAAAGTTTTTATCTGAGGCAAGTTTTGCATTTGCTGAAAACCTCCTATCTAACTGCCACAGCGTCCAGAATAACATTATGAGGCTACTGGTTCATCATCTAAAAGCTCTCCTGGCATCCTTTTCTTTTTTCGGACATGCTTCTCTGGAAGTGCAGTCTGCACAATTAATTCATAGTTGTCCATCTCTTACAGCTTTTCATTGGCCCCACACACAAACTTATCAGCTGCCACTTTCACTCTTTCAAAGTCCCAGACATTCACTCACATTTTTTGAGGTCATCCATTGTCCCCTCAACCAAATTCTGAGCTGACAAAATATTCATTCCGTGTGTCTGTAGGTACTTGGAGAGGCGGGATGTATGTTGGAAAATGCCAATGAAAGTTTGAGCAATGAGGATAATCTCATATTTCAGAAGATTTTTGATGAATCACTTTGCTTTGACCCGCAGTGTTGACTTCATACTTCATACTCATCAGAGGCTAGGATCAGCAAAAGGTCAACAAACAATGCATCCTGGGGATTACCAAAACACTCAAAGACCTTAGTGAGAACCTGATCCTTAGCCCACCACCTGGTTTCCCCTATTGGGCTCATTCTCCTGTGAGCTTTGTCCTCACTTGTCTCTACTCAGGTCGGCATATGTTTATAAGACTCCCTTAGGAAAACTGCCACATCATTAAGTAGTGAAAAGAGAGATTAACTCTCTATACCACTGCCTGTTGTGTCTGCCAGAACCAGATTTAAAACAGGTGCATAACACCAGACATTAATTTGTGTTGTAGACTGTTCAGACAGGAATGCAGAGAATCCTTAACCCTGCATATTTGCGGCACCATCAGTAGAGTTGCCCACACACATGCCAATGTCAATGCTAAGTTGGTCTAATGTGTTCTTTAGTAGATCTGTCAGATATTTACCTGTGGATTTTTCACAGTTCACCACAGCAAACAAACGCTCATGAACTACATCTGTGACATATCTGACAATGATAGCACACTGGTCCTTTGATGTGACATCTGGAGTTGTATCAATCTGAACCAAAAACAGACCCACCTCTCTAACCTCATCTGAAATTTTGCCCTTTATGACCTGGCTTAGAGCATCCACAGCTTTCCCAACAATGTCCTTTCACAGCAGAGTAACAAGAGATGCTCTACCTTTGGCACCAGTGTCATGATGCTTCTTGCTTTTCTCAATACAACAGAACATGCACTGTTGAAGGCACAGATCATGACGACTCAAAGGTATTACCAACTCTAGAAAGTTACCATGATTGACTTCAGTATCTTCTAGTGTATAAGTAGCCTTTGCGCTATCCCCTCTGTAACGAAGTCCACATTTGCCTATGACTTTAATCACATCTATTATGTGGTCCATCACCTGACGTTTCTTCTTCACCTGCTCATTATGTAAATACATTTGTTAGCCTGCCAGAAGGCTTTTTATATCTGCCCTTTAAGCCAACAGAAAAGAAAGTAAGCATCAGCACTCTCAATGGATCTTACTTTTCTCATGCACTTCTATCCGCTGATGAACATGTTTCCATGTTTTCATGCCTCCCTTCATGAAAGGACTATCACTTGCAGTAGGTGCAAATGCCAAACACACAGAAACATTTTTTTCACTGTACATCAACCACTTGTGGTTGGTGCCATGCTTGCTGTGAAAAGACTTTGCTAGTAGGTTGTGTTTTGTGGGCTGCTGAGGATGGTAATTGAAAGATGTGTCTAGATCCTGTGCTTGAGGATGGGCAAAATATAGGCTTCCTCATCTACACTAGCATCTGCCTGTGCCTCTAGAATCTCTTGCTGGGCTGTTGTCTAACTGGATGTTGTCTCTATATCTCCTCTCAGCATCTGACTCATATGTATTCCATAACAAAAAGGACAGAAGGGCATATACCAGGGGTGTCAGACTCAGATTAGGCAGTAGGCTGGATTTGTTGGAATGAGACCTCATGGGGGCCATCATTGTCATGGTCAATATAGTTTTTCTGCATGGGTATCAATTGTATTGTGATTTACTCCTTTACTACACCCACTTCTGAACAAACAATGCATACTGGTTTATCATACACTGCTCTTTATTACATTAAATAACTTTAATTCATATTGTTTACACTGTTATCCTCTCTACCGGTCCCTGTAGTCATGGCTTCCTCATTGCAAATTTCAGGCTAAATTTCAGCAGCAGAAGCTTGTGATGGAAATTTCATCGATAGACACTCTTAAAGGAGTAAGAACAGAGACAAAATTATCTTGGCACAATTAGCAGTTTATTTGCAAGTAGAGAGACGTGTCAAACGCTTACAGAATAATTATTCAAGGAGCCTCTAAAAGGAAAATACTGAACAGTCCGTAATTATTAAAAGGGTGTGGTAAGATGCTACCCATCAATCTTAGGTCACACAGGTTTTACCCAAAGGGAGGGTTGTCCCCCCACCTTATCCTTCCTGCCATAATGTTTACTGTTGTGTTTACCTAAAGGGCCAATTGCCCCTACCTTCCCCCAACAACCCCATTCCTAAGGAACAAAGGACATATACCCTTATTGGTTTAGCCAGTTGAGCAGATGGTCAGAGTACCCAGTGATCCTCTGACATTATACCGATAATGTCAGAGGATCACTAAAGACAAGAGTTCTGATGCTCAGAAGCAACAAAAATGTAATTAAAAGGTCATTTTATTGCACACACTGTCCTGTCCTGACTATGGCCCCAGCTCAGTGCAGAGATGGCTAGGGGCATAGCCAGGACGTGACAGTACCCCCCCCTAAGGCGCGGGCTCCAGAACGCAAGACCGGGGCAACCTAGGGGGGGGCGGGCGGGACAACGGCGCTCAGCCGGGGAGGCGCCGCAGAGGCCGGGGGGGGCCGGGGAAGCGCCGCAGAGGCCAGGACGGGAGAGGGCGGCGGCCAGTCCTCGGCCAGGATGGGAGAGGGAGTGCCAGAGAGGCCGGGACGGGACAGGGAGGCGCCGGAGAGGCCGGGGCGGGAGAGGGCGCCGGAGAGGCCGGGACGGGAGAGGGCGGCGGCCAGTCCTCAGCAGGCGGCGGCCAGTCTCGGCGGGCGGCTGCCAGTCCTGCGCTGGCTGCAACTCCTGGGCAGCAGGGGGCGCTGGCTGCAACTCCTGGGCAGCAGGGGGCGCTGGCTGCAACTCCTTGGCAGCAGGGGGCGCTGGCTGCAACTCCTGGGCAGCAGGGGGCGCTGGCTGCAACTCCTTGGCAGCAGGGGGCGCTGGCTGCAACTCCTGGGCAGCAGGGGGAAGCCGGCGCCTTGGAGCTGGCACCGGACGTTCAGAGGGCGTTGGCTGCAGCTTCTGGGCAGCAGGGAGAGTGTTCTCAGCGATTTTCACAATGTACAGTAAAGATTTAGATCGTTAATCATTGTTTTCCCATTGAGACCTGATGTGTGGTTCCCATAATTTCTTTAGCAGTGTATTTGATGACCTTGTTGCATCAGCGCTGGCCTGGAGCACCACAATTTGGCTATGTGGAAAGGGCAACCGGCTGATGTACTCTTGGTAATTCCAAGGATATGCCATCTGACCGGGAGAAAATGTTTTGGTTTGAATCTCTGAAATTGAGGTCCTGTTGACGGAGATTCACGCTGATTATAATTCTTTACAGACACTGACTGTAGACAGAGCCACTCAGTCATTCAATGCTAATGTCCTGATAATTTCACTAAATCAATTAATTCTCAGTGAGCGCTAAAGATGAATTGGTCTTCAGTGAGACTTAAAAACAAACATTTTTATCAGATTTTAGTTTTTATTCTAAGAATCAATTGTCTTATTAACAGGCCAAATAGCCAAGTATAATTATGAAAAATGAATATATTCTGTCTTGTTAAATACTGGTACAAGTTCCCAGAAAACATACCCTTTTATCCATGAAATGTGTCTTCTAGTTAGGAAAATATTCACTGCAGCAGAAGGTAAATGGCAGCCATGGTAGGGAATACAGTAGTATATTTGCTTAGCTTTCAATCCCTCCACACAGAACTAACAACACCAGATGCCAATGATGAATTCAAAAACTTGAATTGTCATTCCTGACCTTTGTCATAAGCTATTCTAATTAGAAGCAGTTGACAATGATGTATTTTGGTAATACCCTGTTGGGAGACTTTTCAGCTAAATTCCAAGAAGATGTGAAATGTCACTGAGAGGTTTATGATTAGATGTTCATCATGAACTCCACAAACCCCCAGGTCAGCAGTGACTTGTTAAAAGTGTTGATTTCCACAAAAAATAAACCCTTATACCCAAATGTTTGTCCACTTAACAAAGCTTGGGTCATGACATTAGGCTGGGACCCTTGAGTACCTGGTCCTTCTATGGGTCCCATGTTTTTTCACTAGTGGGCAATGTTTTTTCACACCAAAGACTATAAATATGCCTTCTAGCTACTGCAAAGAGGAGTAAGACATCTCATCCATTCAGTGGGACATTGAGTTCTGTGTATCAATTTTCAGTGAACAGTAATCATTCACATTAGCCATCAGTCATATGTTTCTTGATATATTTTATAGGTTCTCTTTGTATTTAATGAATATTCCTTTTTCCTTAGATAAAAATGCTATTGTTTATTGCTTGTCACTCACTGATACGTAGCATTCCAGTCAGTTTGATTGTCAGCAACTGGGATGAACAGAAACTTCTCCACCCTCAACATGCACAAAGATCTCTCTGAATAGGCATTTTTCAAAAGTTGGGGGTAATTTTAGTAAGCTTAGAACTGGACAATAGTATTTTTTGCAATATTACACACTTAGGTGCTCTGCAATGTGTTATTGCCCAATACTCAAGCACCCTATATCCTGCTTATTGCTTACATTTTAAAACATTTACATTTTAGATTTTATGCTGCTGCAGCACCTGTCTCTTTTCTAGTAAATTCAAAATGAAACAGTGCTGATGAGCTTTCACATTGGTAAGTTCATAAGCATACTTTAGTTATTTCACTTGAGGGCCAATATGAAAATGATTTACTGTGTATCTTCTAAGTGTGCCTTTCTATTCATTACGTTCAATATATCTATTTCAGTAAGGATGCAAACTTTCTTATTCCCAATAACTGCAACATCACCGATGACCATGCAACTGTTTGAAGTACAGTTTACAAAATCAAACACATAGCACTTGGGCTGCAAGACTGTGCAAGAGTGGAATGACCCAGATATAAAGTAGAGCAGAAGAAATGGGCACCGTAAATACAGAGAGGCCCTCGTCTTGTACAGAAACGTATGTGGCACATGAATGGATTGGTTTCGAGCTAATCTTCTTCACAGGTCACATACACATTACATCACCCTCATCCCCGTTCTGTGGGCCAGAATCTAAATCATAAGCACCCTTCTGGATCATCACATTCGACCCTGGCCTGAGATAGGGCGTCAGTGCAAAGACTGTGGACAAGGGGTGCATTTCAATGGGGGGGGGTTGTTTAAATCCAAGGTGGAGGAAATGCTGAACAATGAGGAGTAAAACAATGGTTATGTGGTTATATAGAAATTATTGTAGCACCACAATTGTGAATAGACCTTCAGGTCTCATGCAAGGTAACAATACAAGTTAAAAGGACATATGCAACATCACTTCACAACATTTCATGACATTTATATTGAGCAGAGGAGACGAGTCTCAGCCTTTTTATCAATACCACCCATCATTGGCGAAGACGTAAGACAAGAGGAACCATTGTTAACCTTGTCTCACCCCACCTCACCCTATCTGAGCACAGGTTTGTAAAGACAACGAATCATAGGCTAGGCTAGAAGTATCAATATTGTTCACAGGAACCTAGTTATTTGTGACCTGGGGCCAGTCCTTCCACCAATCTGCCTAGAGACATTCTGCCAGGCTTTGCCAAAGTTGGGCATTTTGTCCCATATCCACCCCGGTAGCCTGAGCTCAGCAATCAATTTCTTGCAAATAGAGAGACGTGAACCCTTGACCTCAAGTAAACAACATTGAGTGAATAGGATCACCAACCCTAGAATCTGCGTCACATTGTTATACACAAAAGCCTTTCAACTAAGTAAAAATCATTTGAAATGGGTCTTCTCAACATTATCTGATCAGTGAGTTGGGGATCCTGTATTATACGGAAATTGTAAACACTATATGTACAGCTGAAATTAGAAAAAGTGTTAATCAAACGCACATATTAACTCTGAGGGTACATTAAACAAACCTATACATTTTGTCCGTATTTGTGTTAGCCCAGCTTTATACTATAAATACATGTGAGCTACTTAAAACAATGACTAAACTGAATAACAGGAGACTGAACAGATTTTCTGTGTTATGCCAATGACTGACTGTCACAGAGTTGTGTAGTGGAGAGGAGGAACCAGGCACAGGCAGATTTGGCAGTCAATGTTATTATTTAATTGAAAATAAAACACAGAGTACTTAAACAAAACTGAATGAAAACAAACGTTTTAACCAAAACAACACTCATCACTGACATGACACACGGCGACACGCAACAATGTCAGGGCAGCGGAGCGGCCAGGACGGACCAGGGCAGCGTGGACGGGAGAGGGCGCCGCGGGCTCCAGGGCAGCAGGGGGCGCTGGCTGCGGATCCAGGGCAGCAGGGGGCGCTGGCTGCGGCTCCAGGGCACCCACCACTGGTGCCTCTGGGACCTGGGCAGATGGTATTCCCCAGGTCCCCGGTGAGAACTGGTACGGCGGGTCGTGGAATCCAGGCCAGTCCTCGCTCCTTCCAGCATCCAGGAACAGCTCCGAGAGCCCCAACAGTGGCGGGAAATACTCCCACTCCTGAAAGGCCGTCCCGGATGGGGAGCCAGCGGGGACTCCCCATCGGACTCCGTCCAGGCTCCCCCTTAGCCCCCCCTAACATTTACTGGGTAGGCCTCTTGGTCTCCGTTACCCGAGGAGGCCTCGGTTCAAGGGGGAACCGTGGGCCAGGTGTAGAGCGCCTCGCTTTACCTCGCCGCGCTGCCCTCTTCGGCTGGGTATACTCCCCTCTCGTTGGTGACATCGGAGGGGAGGCGCCGAAATAAGCGCAGAGACACCGAGCTTCCTCCACAGGCATCTCCGGCTTCTCCCACGGCCACAGGTATATATCCCTGTGACCATGGAGGGTTTGTATCCAGCGGGTTCCATTTTTAATATGGTCAGTCATTCTGTCACAGAGTTATGTGTAGTGGAGACCAGGAACCAGGCACAGGCAGATTTGGCAGTCTTCATACAAAATGTAATATAAGACAAAGAGGACCTGCGTAAACATAAAATTCAGTGTTGAAACAGTTATCCAACACAAACTGTAAAAAGATATTGCCCCACTGAACTTAACTGCTTGCACCACATTTAGCAACAACTATATCTACAACTACAACTACAACCTAACGCTTCCTATAATTGCAGATCTTACTTCACATTGATGAAGAGGTTCTATATGAATCATGTTCAGATTGAAAAGGGCTGGCAGTAATCAAGCTTGCGTGTGTGCTCTAATTCTGTCCAAACTGAATTAGCTTAATGGGTAGAGAAAGTATAAAAAGTAATAACTTTTTCACACAGGGACATTTGGTGTTGAAGGACTTCTTTCTTAAAAAAATAGAATGATCATTTAAACACTGAATATTGTGTTTACGTGGGTCTTGTATTACATTTAATTTCTATGAAGATCTGAAATCATTCAAATACGCAATAGCAGAGGAAATCCGGAATGGGGCAAATACCTTCTCACCGCACTGTAAAAGTATACACCTACAAACATTACCCATTTAAACTTGTTAGGTATCTTGGCCTCACTAACAGTAAACACCACTAATGATCATCTTACCATATAAACCGCCTACAGATGTCAACTTGGCATTCTCCTGTTGCAGAAATTCCATCTCCAGAGAAATGAGCCAGCTTCAGCAGCTTTGAGGTACAGGTAGGACTGGTACAGTACTTCCTAAAAAAATATTATGACTGAAGATGTCCAGTGGGACGATAAGAGTCAGTCTCTGGTTGTGTTTGTTCAGATATCTGTTCAGAAACTGAAGGTGCTCATTGCACCTTGGTTTGAATGTTTTATGCTTGTGATCTTTGATGGCACATCGTCTTTCAGGTTTCACTCAGAGGCACACCCTGTGTTTTCCGACTGTCTTGATTGAAAGCCTACAGTAACACACAATGGTGCATATTTCCAGGTTCTCCTGTTTTAATCTGATCTGTGTGTCACCATGTGGTGGAGGGGGGCATTTAAAAAAAGGTAAGATGTGGAATATGCCATAACCTTGCAGAGTTTAGGAACTGTCCCTAAATGAGAGGGACAGAAATAACTCACCGTCATTTTAATATAACATTGTCCAAACATTAGCAATCTTAACGGAAGGACTACAATGAGTGGAAAGAATATCTCTAACATAGCTATCTGGTGTCATCATCAGAGGGAATCATCTAGGGCAGGGGTGTCAAACCGGTTCCATGGAGGGCCGAGTGTCTGCAGGTTTTTGGTTTTTCCTTTAAATGTGTTCCCAGTACAGACCTAATCAACCAGGTGAGGGTAGAAACTAACCAATTACTGGCCTAATTAATCAATCAAGTACAAGGTGAGAGCGAAAACATGCAGACACTGGGCCCTCCATGGAACCGGTTTGACACCCCTGATCTAAGGAGAGATGTGTATCAGACACTGGTTTGAAAGACATCCTCTGGGATGAAAATGCATTGAGTGTTTTGGGTAGGACGTCAGTGAAACATCCTAACCTTCCCTCAATCACCTACCTGTGTTGATCTTATGTGTATTAGGCTAAGACTATTATTCCACATATTATTTCCTCTTTTGGGTAGTGAAATACTAACCAAAGATTCAACCAAAGACCTTTCTAAATAACTAATATCCCTTTCACACTCAACAAATCCAACCTTGCCATAAAGGATGGGACAAACATAAGATTAGGGGATTGGTATAATTCGATTTCAAAGGCCTTAAATATGGGGAAGACCTGCTTGTTGGTGCAGAACAGCTTGTAAACAGGATGGTGTAAAAACATGTGTAAGAATACATTTGTGATGGTGAGGTGTTGAACTGCTCCATCACCTCCCACGTTTCCAGTTTTCCCATTACCCATGAACACATCCCGGACTTGTCATGTGTCTAGTCTGTCATGTGTCTTGTCTGTAGCCATTACCCACACCAGGTCACAATTCCCTCATTAGTATTTGTTTAAATGTTGCTCCTCTGCTCCCCTCATTTGTCAGTCATTGTTGCTTGTTACTGATTGTTTGATGTAAGTGGTGAGTGCTGTTTTTGATGACACCTTTTGGTTTGTTTCAGTTTATTTAAAAATACTTAGTGTTTATTTTCTATTAAAAGACATGACATCAACTGCCACTCTGCCTGTTCTTGGTACGTCCTCTCCACTTCACCAACTGTGACAAAAATATAACTTAAATGCATGAGTCACTGCACCAAAATTACTTTATATAAGTGCTACAGTCTTCCAAATATGTCCAAGTTTGGGATTATAAATACCATGGTAATATCCATCAGAAAACCCTGAAGTCAAATAACATAGATGAATATGGATACTATTTGGCAAAAATCTGCTCAACACTAACATGCCATAACTTATGGAAACATTAAGATGTAATTGTATTTATATTTTAGTCAGTGAGTTTTTTTACAATGCAGCATGCAGAATTAGCAGACCCAAGAGCTCAACTTAATGTCTGATATGTAATACTTTATCGGGGTTATGGAGAAAAAGTATCGCTCACATGTGTATCGTGATATATATTATTTATTTGAGGTCACAGATAGAGTACATTTTAGACCAAATTTTTCAACTTAGAACTTAAACTATGTTAAGCTATCATGTTTCCTATCTTTACAAAATTCAGTAAATTTTGCACAATTATTTACATTGTTAAAGGCTATGCTTGAACTACAGAACATTTTGTAGTGAGGTGAACTGGGGTGATCTTAGATCTCTGAAATGCATGCAAACAGGATGCAGGCCTTTTAACATTAAATTAAGTGGAAACTTCTAACTTCATCTCTGGGTGTTTTTCTGTTCCTCTATATCATCACAAAAAATTGAGTGTATCCAAATTATCAGTGTTAATTCATAGTATTTCCAAAATAGCCGGTGTGTTGCAAAGCAATAGGTTAAAGTTTTAGGAGAATTTATCGAATTGAGATGTATTTTACAGGACTATAACACAAATAAAGTGTTTATGGCAGTTGGACAGAAGATCTTACTGTAATCATATCCAATTATATATTACTGGTGATAACTACAGAGTGGACGGAATATTTACATTCATTTTTGTCCTAAATGTAAAATATGAAGAAAAAAATGCTAAGTTCTAGAAATTATACCTTCTAGAAGATAGAACAGTGCATTTGACATTCACTTTCTCATTTCTCTCTAAAATATATCAGTTAAACTATATTAGTTTTAACCAAAGCGCTCTCATGACTACAACATCTGCATATCAGCAAAAAACGGAAAGGTTTAGGCAATGGTTTTCAGAGGTTTAGTGTACATTTAGCGCTACATATTAGTACTAATTTGTATAGGTGTAGTGTGAGTGCATGAGAGACTCAGATCCTGGCGTAGAGCACGACAGCCGTCATAGTGGCTACCAGTGCAACTGCATGAGGCACCCAGACGGTCCATCCACTCTGAAACACAAAAACAGAAACGCTGACATCAGCGCCGTCTGATTGGCTGCCCTAAGCCTTTTTTGCACTGCCTGATTGGCCAAAGCTGTCATGGAATGCACAGAGAACAATGACGGCTAAAAGCAGCACCTTCAAAGAAGAAAACAGGACAAAAATCAGCCCATGAAAAAAGAGATTTGTTAGATGTTAATGATGCCAGACAAATGTCAGATGTTGTGCTGTTTGATTAGAAATCATAGATCTGCCATGAGGGATTTAGCATTTTTTTGATCATTTTTCATGCTGTGTGCTGGGAGAAACAAACAACACAAGATGTAAGCTGGGTTGACTAGACAGGAGTAGGATGTACCTTTCTACCACAATGCGCCGAAGCACCAATACAGCAAAGCCAGGAAAAGGCCGATGAGTATGGCTTGGACAGGCAGCAATAGGGAAGTCTACAGAAGGGGAGTGACATCACAGTAACCGACTTCAAAAAGACATCTTAAGGAATGCGAGAGTTTGACTCCAGTGGAGTCAACTCATCATATGTATTGATATTGTTCCATAAAAATGAAAGTCTCTGACTGTATTCAAACATCCAAGCAATTTTAAGCTGGTCCATGTCAAAAAGCAACCAATTTCACAATTCTTCCATGATTTGTGTTTTTTGTCAGAGACCATGATTCAATTATTTAGTAAAACGCCAAACCTGCAAGCAATGTAACAAATATAACTCTTTACAGCTTTAATTGACCTGGATACAGTGCCTTTGGAAAGTATTTGGACTCCACATTTTGTTGTGCTATTGAAATAATGTATCATCTATTAATTAATAAAAAATGCCATCAGTGTACACACAATACCACATAATTTGTAAACAAAAAAAGTTCAATACTATCAGTTGTGTCCCCGCTGTTGAGAAGCCACCCCCAGAGCATGTTTCCACCAGCATACTTCATCGTAGGGATGTATGAACCAGGATATGAGCGCTACCTTGTTTTTGGATTCAGGCTTAGCAGTTTGATTTTGGTCCTATCCGATTAAATACAATTTTTACCATATGCTCTCATGTCATATGCCGTTTACTCCAATACAGACATCTGAAGGATGATCAAAGGACAAAAAATGCATCTGAGCAAAACATTTTGTGTCATAGCAAAGGGTGTGAATTCTTATGTAAATGTGAGTTAATAATTATTTTCAATAAATTGGCAAAGATTTCTACAAACAAGTTTGTGGTTTGTCATGGTGGGGTATTGCGTGCAGATTGATTGCAAAACAAATACATCTAATTAAAATTGTGCTCATAAATTGGCATACCCTGGCAGAAATGATGACATTTTGGCACTGATATAGAAAATGACTGATCATGTGAAAAAAATATTTTATTTAAGGTGAGTGATCATATAAAGCTATTTATTATAAAATAGTTGTTTAGCTAGTTTTTAAATCAAAATGATAACAGAAATCACACAATTGGCCCTGATCTAATTACATACTCTTGAATGTTTGGTTACAGACACACAAGCTGACACACACAGGTGAAAATGGCCATTAAAGGTGAATTTCCCACACATGTGGATTTTTTTATTGCAATTAGTGTCTGTGTATAACTATTCAAAGCGTTTGTTAGCTCTCGTTTGGCTGCGAGGAGCAGGCTAGATATTGAGCCATGGGAAACTGAAAAGAACTTTCAAAAGACCTGCGTAACAAGGTACCAGAACTTTATAAAGATGGAAATGGTTTTAAAAAGTTATCCAATGCATTCCAAATGCCAGTCAGTACTGTTCAATCACTTATTAAGAAGTGGAACATTCAGGGATCCCTTGATACCAAGCCAAGGTCAGGTAGACGAAGAACGATTTCAGCCAAAACCACCAGAAGAATTGTTCGGGATTCAAAGAAAAACCCACAGGTAACCTCAGGAGAAATACAAGCTCTCTGGAAAAAGACGGTATAGTTGTTTCAAGGAGCAAAATATGACGATACTTGAACAAATTTGCTACATGGTCAAGTTGCCATTAAAAAAGTATTGTTACAATATGCCCGAAAACACCTTGATATGCCTCACAGCTCCTGGCTCTCTGTAATTTGGAGTGACAAGACCAAAATAGAACTGTATGGTCACATCCATTGGGGTCAACAAAGCCTGATTGGCCAAAGCTGTCATGGAAAGCACAGAGAACAATGACGGCTAAAAGCAGCACCTTCAAAGAAGAAAACACGAAAAAAATCTGCCCATGTAAAAAGAGATTTGTGCCCTAAGCACAAGGCCAAGTTGACCCACCAGTGGTTACAGCAGAAAAAGGTGAAGGAGTGGCCATCTCCTGACCTTAATATCGTTGAGCCACTCTGGGGAGATTTTGCCAAGATGGATGGGCAGCTATACCACCTGAAAAAATGTGGGGCCTCATAGACAACTATAACAAAAGACTGCATGCTGTCATTGATGCTAAAGTTGGCAATACACAGTATTAAGAACTAAGGGTATGCAAACTTTTGAAGAGGGGTCTGTTAATTTTTTTCTTTGTTGCCATGTTTTGTTTTATGTTTGTGCCATTCTGTTATGACCTACTGTTGAATGTGAAAGACAAGTGTTTTGCATTGTCTCTCATGTTTTCTTCACAAATGGTACATATAGTAGACTACCAAATCTCCAAGGGTATGCAAACTTTTGAAGACAACTGTAAATATGGATTAAGTCTATAATACAACAAAATGTGAAAAAAAAGTGGTCAAAATACTTCCTGATTCACATCTAACAAATGTGGTTGCTAAAACCAGGGCTAGGACCTCCAGATATGTCGATATGTCGATACGCATCAGCGTTTGTAGGTTCGACTGCAGGCTCATTATGGACAGGAAGAAATAATTTTATTCTGAAACTCATCAGTGTATTCGTGCAATATTGCAATTCTTACAATATTTTTCCATTTTGGGTATTGTGATTTACTGCTTTTTTATTTTATTAGACCATGCTAAACAGTTAAATTATGTTTACTGAATAATATAATAAAACTATGACAACCATTTCCTTAAAACCTAGGAAGATTTATTACTAGAATTTTGATGATGTGAAAATTGCATGTGACAGGATTACATGAAGATGTAATCCACCCCAAAAGAACACATTCCTTTGAAATACATAATGCAAAAAATAATTGCATGTTAAATAATGCATGACAGAAAAATATGTTTAACAGGTAGTTACTGAGCAAAAGTTACCTGAAATAAACTGTGCGGCTGAATAACAACGTACCAAAACCATGCACAATTTCAGTGAGGTTTCCCTTCCCCGCAAAAGTATATTATTCTGACACTGCCGTGTAGGCCTACTTTAAAGGGAATACACCTTGCCTTATAGGGGCATTCCATCCTAGAAGACCTTTAGGAGGTTTGTATCATGTGAGACATGTTTTGGTCAGTGAGATATGTTTCACAGATAATTAGCCAGAAAGGGATGAGTGAGATCTGAAAATAAATGTCATATATTAGCTAATTTCACGAAGACATGTTATGATAAATCTACAAATCGTTTGTATGAAGGCGCGGTAGTTTGACAGAGCCATTGACTGACATTCAGCGATTTTGCTATCAGAAGATGTCTTGATAAATGTACAAGGTGCCAACATTTTATGTTGGAAATAATGTTTTGCCTATTGGATAGCCCTAAGGAGCCCTACTCCCACAGTATCTCCCGGGGAACCCGTTCATATGCCTTCTCCAGATCCACAAAACACATTTAGCCTGGATGGGCATATTCCCAGGCCCTCTCCAGGATCCTTGCAAGAGTAAAGAGCTGGTCGGTTGTTCCACGACCAGGATGGAATCCGAATAGTTTCTCTTCAATTTGAGGTTCAACTATCTGCCGAACCCTCCTTTCCAGCACCTTTGAGTAGACTTTCCCAGGGAGGCTGAGTAGTGTGATACCCCTAAAATTGGCACACACCCTCTGGTCCCTCTTTTTGAACAGGGGAACCACAACCCCGATCCGCCACTCCTTAGGCACTGCCTCGACTCCCACGCAATGTTGAAGAGGCATGTCATCCAAGACTTCCCCTCCACATTCAAAGCTTTCAACATTTCTGGACGAATCTCGTCAACCCCTGGAGCTTTGCCACACTGTGGAGTTGTTTAAAACTACCTCAGTGACTTCTGCCAAGGAGATTGAAGATTCTTCCCCATCAGCATCCAGCTCTGCCTCTATTATAGAGGGCATGTTAGTGGGATTAAGGAGTTCCTCAAAGTGTTCCTTTCATCGCCCAATTACCTCCTCAGTTGAGGTAAACAATGTTCCATCCTTACTGTACACACACTCTCCTGAGGTGGCAGACGGTTTTCCAGAAAAACCTTGGTGCCAACTAAAAGTCTTTCTCCATGGCATTCCCAAACTCCTCCCACCAATGCTGTTTTGCCTCTTTCATGGCAGACGTCGCAGCCCTTCGGGTCAGCCAGTACTCTGCAACCGCCTCCGGAGTCCTCTGGGATAACATCCTGGACGGCTTTGCTGACCAAGGTGTTCGCGGGTTACCGCCCCTTGAGGCACCTAAGACCGTTAAACTCAGTTCCCCACCGCAGCTTAGGCAATGGAAGCTTTGAACATCGACCACTCAAGTTCATTGCCCCCCAACCTCTACAGAGATGTCAAAAAAGCTCTGCCGGAGGTGTGAGTGAAAAATCTTTCGGACGGGGGCCTCCTCCAGACGTTCCCAGTTCACCCACACTACCTGTTTGGGCTTTCCTGGTCTGTCCAGAGTCTTTCCCCAACCCCTGACCAAACTCATTACTAGATAGTGATCGGTTGACAGCTCTGCCCCTTTCTTTAACCAAGTGTCCAAAACATGCAGCCTCAGATTAGATGATCCGATAACGGCCTCCCTTATCTGAACTTGAGTGGTTGTTTGTTGTTAGAGTTCTGTGCTAGTCATGGATAATCTATAACAAACACCATGTTCCAACATAAGGATGCTCATCAGTGTACGTGGTACCAGAGCACCCTAGGCCGAAGGTAGATGATCGATTTTGTGATCATGTATTGGATCTGAGGCTCCAATTACAGTAGCTTCAGGTGTTGTTTTCTGCATGTGCAGTGGGGAGAGCAAGTATTTGACACACTGCTGAATTTGCAGGTTTTCCTACATACAAAGCATGTAGAGGTCTTTAATTTTACCTTTACCATAGGTACACTTCAACTGTGAGAGACAGAATCTAAAAAAACAATCAGTATTTGATAACCTACCAACCAGTAAGAATTCCGGCTCTCACAGACCTGCTATTTTTTCTTTAAGAAGCCCTCCTGACCTCCACTCATTACCTGTATTAACTGCAAATGTTTGAACTCATTTCCTGTATAAAAGACACCTGTCCACACACTTCATCAAACAGACTCCAACCTCTCCACAATGGCCAAGACCAGAGAGCTGTGTAAGGACATCAGGGATAAAATTGTAGACCTGCACAAGGCTGGGATGGGCTACAGGACAATAGGCAAGCAGGTTGGTGAGAAGGCAACAACTGCTGGCGCAATTATTAGAAAATTTGAGGGATCAGCCCAGAACTACACGGCAGGACCTGGTCAATGACCTGAAGAGAGCTGGGACCACAGTCTGAAAGAAAACCATTAGTAACACACTACACCGTCATGGATTAAAATCCTGCAGCGCACGCAAGGGCCCCTGCTCAAGCCGGCGCATGTCCAGGCCCGTCTGAAGTTTGCCAATGACCATCTGAATGATCCAGAGGAGGAATGGGAGAAGGTCATGTGGTCTGATGAGACAAAAATAGAGCTTTTTGGTCAAAACTCCATTCATTGTCTTTCGAGGAAGAAGAAAGATGAGTACAACCCTAAGAAACATCATTCTTTGGGGATGCTTTTCTGCAAATGGGACAGGACGACTGCACCGTACTGTGGGGAGGATGGATGGGGTCATGTATCGCGAGATCTTGGCCAACAACCTCCTTACCTCAGTAAGAGCAAAGAAGATTGGTCGTGGCTGGGTCTACCAGCATGATAACGACCTGAAACTCACAGCCAGGGCAACTAAGGAGTGGCTCCGTAAGTAGCATCTCAAGGTTCTGGAGTGGCCTAGCCAGTTTTCAGACCTGAACCCAATAGAAAATCTTTGGAGGGAGCGTAAAGTCCATATTGCCCAGCGACAGCCCCAAAACCTAAAGGATCTGGAAAAGATCTGTAAGGAGGAGTTGGCCAAAATCCCTGCTGCAGTGTGTGTAAAGCTGGTCAAGAACTACAGGAAACATATGATCTCTGTAATTGCAAATAAAGGTTTCTGTACCAAATATTAAGTTCTGGTTTTCTGATGTATCAAATACTTATGTCATGCAATAAAATGCTAATTAATTATTTAAAAATCATACAATGTGATTTTCTGGATTTTTGTTTTAGATTCCGTCTCTCACAGTTGAAGTGTACCTATGATAACAATTATAGACCTCTACATGCTTTGTAAGTACGAAAACCTGCAAAATCAGCAGTGTATCAAATACTTGTTTTCCCCAATGCATCTAAGATTGTTGTCTATGTGGAATGCACACAAAACTCATGTCAAAGAGAGAAAGACACCTGCTAATGGTGCTGTATGAACTCAACCCAACGGTTAAATTCAATGTCAAAACAACATTTAAAAAATACATTTAAAGTAGGAATGTTGCAGGTAATTCATGCAATACCCCCCACCCCCCTCCTTCATGGAATGTGTGGATAATGGATTACTCACTTTGTTTCCTTTCTCCCTCAGCACCATCAAGTCAGCTTTACACTCCTTGAGCTCATCAGTAATTGACTGCTTTTCCTGCTCGGTCCTTTCAAACTTCTCCTTTAGGTCTGACAGCTCGGCCTGGGTCTCCTCATACTGAGAGCATAAAGGTTATAAATATCCCAGTAAATTCATAAAACATTCATAAAGGAAGCATACGCTTTCTGTTTCAATTTGGATAAAACTGCAGTTGTGAAATTCCAGGTCCTATTAAAAAACATTGAACATGCATCCTTCCCTTCCTTCCCCGTCTATGAAATCGACACTGAACTAAGCACAAAAGGATTGCAATCATTATGGTTTCCATTATAACACCGGTGTCAAAATGAATGTTCCTCATGTAAGCATTCGGTCTTCACCAAGAATAAAAATTAGGGCAGTTTTTACAGGAACAGGTCCTGGTTTCCCGATAATGGGGCACTTACGACAGTTTAACGATACATGTAACCTTAAGATGGACTTTGTCAAGACAGACGTATGCGTGTTTCCAAAACCATCATGTATATTGCACTTTATAAAGTGCATCAAGTGTTACATCAGGGCTGTTTGAAGTGGAATTAGGCCATGTTTGGCCTTATAGCCATTCTAATTGTGTGAAGTAAAAATGTAACACAAGAAAATAAAGTATAGCCTGCCAGTAGCCTACGACGCAGGGTTTCAGGCTCGTTAAGGTTTATTTTGAACACTTTCTTAATAAATTTTTACCTATATGTTTTTCTTTATTGTCGGTTGAAAACTGCATTCAATTACATTCACATCCGTTGACACTCTTATTATATTATTTGTCAAAGTAAATAGGACTAAATGTGAAACATTTTGATAATGTTTTATTGCCTTAATAATAACTGTTTGTGATCACTCCTCACATGTTGAGGGAGGATCTACTTCACAAAAACAATTAAGTGCCTGTTAAAATGTGCTAATGAGTGGTCCGGAGCACTTGTTAATTAACGAGTGATGTTACGTGCCACTTAGGTGACATGATTTGCATTGAAATGCACTGATAAAATAACGAGGCACTTACATGTATCTTACGATCATCTAGGTGCTTTGGGAAACATGGCCCTGGATGTCTAGCTTTAGTTTTGACAACTGGTAACAATCTGGACAGCATAAAGTCAAGGATTTTTCTATATTTTATCAAATATTTTTAAGGGATTTTACGGACATTTTTAAATGATGAACCCACCTCTCTCTGCAGGTCCTTGGTGCGGCTGTCTGACTGGTCCAGCTGGTTCTGGAGCTTGTTGTTGTCCTGCTGGTGCTGCTCCTGCAGGGCCGCCAACCTCTTTTCCATCTCCCCCTGTTGACGCTCCACGGCCTGCAGGCTGCTGCTCAGCTCCGCAGCCTGGGCAAGTGAGCTGGGCCAGAGAAGTGGAAAGGTGGAGGAGTAAGATGAGGGGCATTTGTAGATAGAGGCCACGAGCAGTGTAACTGTGATGTACTATATACAAGCAACATGAAATATGTGTGTTGTGTGTAATCTCTGTTAAAATGTTTATAAAATAAATAGGTTGGAACTTTTTTAAATTCCTGTTTCAGTACAGGGGGAAAAACATTCTACCTTTTCATCTTGTGGCTTTAGAATCTGGAGTAAACCTTTTATCCACACACAGGCTTAAATTAATATGAATGAATATGCTCGCGCGTGACTACCTTAAGAAGCTGGTTAAGAGAATGCCAAGAGTGTGCAAAGCTCAAAGTCAAAATGTGGCTTTTTTGTATATGTATGTGTATATTTTTTCATTCAACACTTTTTGGTTACACGATTACATGGTTTTGATGTCTTCACTATTATTATATATAAAAATTATGAAATACCCTTGATTGATTCAGTAGGTGTGTCCAAATTTGGACTGGTACTGAGAGTCTCAGCTTTCTAATAGCTTATTGATTAAATACTTCAACTCCCTAGACACTGCAGAATTTACAAAAAATACTGAGTAAACTCTTTTTAGAAATGTATGAATAAATAAAGGGCTAGTAGAAAAAGTCACTTTGGGACTCATAGAGCAATTAATGTGTGAAAATACATGTGTGCAAGCAAGTGCAAATGTGTGAGAGGGTCTGAGGAAATACTGGGACCTTTCAGGAGCTGGGTTCTTACCCTTGACTCAATGAACACCGTTTCTGCGCAGACTTTCAAGTTGTGTCAAAATATGCTGAAGACTGACCTGGCCAGATCGTTCTCAAGTCCCTTTTGCCTCTTCAGCATTGCTTCTTTTTCTGAACGCATGACAGCACTCTCATTTTGTAGGTTTCCCTTCTCCTTCTGGTGAGCCCGGAGCAGTTCCTCCTTCTCCGCCCTGAGGGCAGCACACTCCTTCTGGTGTTTATTCAACATGTCCTGTTTCTCTGAGCGCAAGGCCGATGCCTCTCTCAGAAGACCGGCACATTCCCTCTGCATAGACTCCAGTTCACCTGCTGCAGAAAAACCACAGGGACCCACATATGCGCCTCAGTATAACATCAAATTGGGTCCCATGACGCTCAGTTGGTAGAACGTCATGCTTACAATGCCAGGGTTGTGGGTTCAATTCCCACAGGGGGCCAGTGCATAAATACTAAGAAGATATTTCAAATGTATATTCTCCCTACTGTGAAGTTGCACTGGATAGGAGTGTTTGTCAAATTCCAAAATGTTATGTAAAATGTGGATCATATCACAAGGTCAATAGCAACATTATCTTACGTCTGAACATGTCACACCTAAGACGACAGTCATCCCTCAATCAATAAGTGCAGATTAATTTGATGATCTAACTTGAGACATTGGTGGGCCAGTTGTTTCTGATTTAGATAACTCCTTAATACTCTTAATAAAAGTACTCAATTAATACCTACACTTGGCTTGGGAAGTGTGTAGTAACTTGGCACACGTGTTCAATAAATCCTACATAAAATCTCAATTATTTGTAAATGGTCTAGTGTGTTTAAACTTGTTGTACCTTGTGACTCTGCAGCCTTCTGCCACTGCTTGCTCTGCAATTGTAGGTCACCTTGTAGGCCGTTGATCTCATGTTCGTACTTGCTGGCCGTCTGTCGCCACTTCTCCATCTCTTTTGAGACGGTTGCTAGGTTACCCTGGACAGCGGCGATCTCTCGCTCCTGATCGGCGGAGGCAGCCTCCAGGGCGCGACGCAGCGTCTTCACTTCTTCTTGGGCTCCACGCATTTCCTCCTGTGACCTCCGGGTTGCGCTGTCTTTCTGTTCTCTGAGGACCCCCAGCTCGTCCTGTAGCTGTCGCAACTGGCCTGCTCACACAGATGCTAGGGGTTATTGTTGAGCATGTGGACAGTTATTTCAGTAACCGGGTCCCGATTCCCAGTACAGATGCTGGTTGACTTCGTCCCATCAAGTGTAAAAGGCTTTGAGAACTTGAAAAGTTTGATATAAATCGTGAAAAGTTGCATGTAAATCTGTTGCCGTTGACACTAGGAGAGGCTAATGTTGACCATGAAGTTCTGACAAGCATGAACCAATGACAATCACACATAAACTTTAACTGACGCACATACGCTACCCTACATTCATGAACAGACATGTGGGCAAAGCTCAAATAGATTTACCCTCACAGTCCAGTATATTGCTCAATCACACCAAAAGTATTTGTGGGAAGGATGATCACAGGCAACTTTCAACATCACCAACAGAAGGCCCACCCTGTAAGACTTTAATCTGTCTTGCGGACTCATCAGCTTGTTGCTTGTTGGCTCTCCTCTCCTCCTCCAGGAGACCTGCAATGTATGACATCAATACAGTGGCACTCTAGACTTTTTTCTCCTTATGAACCACTAAATATACAGGGCCTTTGAAAAGTACTCAGACCCCTTCAATTTCACCACATTTTGTCAGGTTATAGACTTAACTAAGTAACCAGATAAGAAGGGACTTGTTCAGATAGGTGACCAAGAACCCAGTGGACACTTAAAGAGCTTCTCTGCAGGGATTGGAGAACCTCCCAGAAGGACAAACATCGCTGCAGCATTCCATCAATCCATTTATAGTTGAGTGGATAGATGGGAGCAAGTAAAAGGCTTATGACATGCAGCCTGAAGGATGGGAGCATGAGAAAAATATTATCTGGTCTAATGATAGCAAAATTGAGCAATTAGGCCTGAATGCCCATCACTACATGTGGTGGAACAGGTTAGCGCTCATTAGCTGGCTTATACCATCCCCATAGAGAAGCATGGTGATAGGAGCATCATGCTATGGATGTTTCTCGGTGGCAGTGAATAGAAGACTGGTCAGGATTGATACAAATATTTCCTAGAAGGAAATCTGATACAGCGATTACATGACCTCAGCCTGTGACAAAGATTTATCTTTCAGCACAACAGAGTCTGTGAAAACTTCGACTGGCCCAGCCAAAGACTGGAACAACAACCCAATTGAACATCTGTGGGGAGACTTTTTCACACAGGACCAGTTGGGGTTGGATAACAATATTTTCTGTTTAATCGGCCTCTCTGCCTTATATTACATTTTCTATGACGATCTGAAACCATTTAATGTGCCAAATATGCAAAATAATTGAAATATGGAATGGGGCAAATATATTTTTACAGCACTGTATCTTCAGCCTGCCTCTTCCACCCTACCCTGCCAACTGTCCCCTTAAGTCCCAACTGGCATGGCCATCCCCTCCTCTGTGGCTAAATGATTCATTGTGGGCTCACAGGAGTGGGCTTCAAGCAGCTGAGCAGGAATTGAGGAAAACAAAACTTTAGAATGTCCTAGCATCCTTCCAATAGCTATTAGCTACCTTCTCTTCCTCAGTTACTAAAGCCAGTTTCTTTCACTTAAATTCCATGCTTCTTCAATCCACAGGAAACTCTTTTCCAGCTCCTCACTCCTTCAACCTCCACCTCTGCCCTGCCATATCCCCAAACTGCAGATGACATTTTCATACACTTTCAAAAGAAGGTTGATGATATCTGCACCTCATTCACTCAGCCTTTGGAGGCCCACTGGTCACTCACCACCCATTAACCGCTTTTCCCCCGACTCGATGACATCCTGCAGCATTAACCGCTTTTCCCCGACTCGATGACATCCTGCAGCATTAACCGCTTTTCCCCGACTCGATGACATGCTGCAGCATTAACCGCTTTTCCCCGACTCGATAACATGCTGCAGCATTAACCGCTTTTCCCCGACTCGATGACATCCTGCAGCATTAACCGCTTTTC
>JACXGJ010000041.1:0-227661 GCA_016801105.1 Esox niger | reverse complement strand
TATATATATATATATATATATATATGTGTATGTATGTATACGTATATATATATATGTATATATATCTCCTCTTCATCTCCTCTTTGAGCTCCCCATCTGATTCTCACTCTTCTTCTTCTTCTAACTCCTTCCATTTTGTTGAAGACTGCCTTTTATAGCACAACTGAATGCTGCGTTTTCAAATTAGCACATGTGTGCTTCCACACCTGGTGGTTTTGATTATCCAATTCGTTCATTAGTGTGGTCATTGGCAATCCAGTGCTTTGTAATGACAAGGAAGTAACCTCACAATCCTTATCTGTGTCTAAGGTGTGAAAATGTGTTTAGAGTTTTACAAATCACTGTGTGTAATGTTTTGCAAAAAGGGTGAAGCAGACATTGTGTGTAATGTTGTGCAAATCTGTGGAGGTGTTTTGCTCATTGGAGTAAAATTTTGCAAATTGTGTGGAAATTTATATTTTAATGTGTAAACAATCGTAAAAAACTGTAAAAGCTTTTTTAACAAATTTCTTGCTAATCCATAGATAGACCAAAAAGACTCAGGTCAACCTCCTCAACAGCCTTGGAGGAAGAGGAAGAACATCTTCCTTCCAACACACCTCAACCATACCTCCCTAGAAGAGACGATCCCAACTGTGTACATACAAACAAGGTTAGGGTTCACCACAGCTTAGTGTGCATGCATGCTAGATAAAAGTGTCCCCAGGACTCAGAGCTTCTTTACCGGGACAGATTTACTATGGTTTGTACATCTGTAGATTAAGTAGTTTGTTTGAAACAGTATACTGCTAGATATGCATTTGAACATGCATAAAGCATCTAGCCAGATAGTGTGTCATGAGTTTGGAGAGAGTTGGAGCCAGACGCAGGATGAGATGAAAAGTATTTTATTTTACCCAGAATAAAAGGGTTTTATTTTACCCAAAATATAAGGCACGTAATGACACATAATATACAACACAAACTAGGCAAATATAAAATAACACGCAACAGGGGTGTACTCCCATCAATGACAGACCGGAATGAACTTAAATCGACATGGTGATTAACCTACCAGAACACAGGTGTGCACAATGAACATTTACATGGAAATGTCACAATCCAGGGGCTCTTGGAAACCAGAGCTTATCACATGGTGATAATGTTTTTCATATCTTCTGTTTGTGTCCCAACAGCAAGTTGGTAGCTGGAGGGGTATACTACGAAGGGAGGTTAACCTTCTCAGATTAATTGAGATGTAAGATTCAATGATTGAGATGTAAGAACAATTCAAATAGTGCATCTAAATATGTTAAAGCAATTAAGATAATTCAACTTTGGCCTACACATGGGCTACATCTCTGAAATTGACCCATTACTCACTGGGATAAAATTTGTTATTTGTATATATATATATAGCTTAGGCCGAGCATATGCATATTAGAAATGGTTAATTACTTGCGATTGCATAAAAATCATACTAGTATGATTTTCACCTGTTACTAGAAGTAACAGGTGTGTGGAAGATATGAATAGGTGTTATAAAAATATGTTGCAATATGAGCGTTTGGTGTCCGTAGGGGTTAGGATTTACTACAAAACAAGTCATAACACAGTAATCCAAAATTGTTCTGAAGTTCAGATTTTTGTCTAGTTCATTTAATTTGGTTATTGTAACAGTAAAAATGCTGAGAGACTGATGTTTAACATTTTCTAGTATATCTCTGAACAAGTTGATACATCTTGCAAATTCCATCAGTGGTTATTTGTATAAAACCTTAATTTGTCCCTCAGAGATATTTAATCTGCAATAACATCAAATATAAAATACAGCTCTAGGAATAAATTAAGACCACTGTGTGACAACTACGCCATCTGCGGCTCATCCTCCCCCTGCAGGAGGCGGACCTCAGCGCTCGATGTCACCGGTCTTCTAACACCACCGCCTGTCATCAATCCATCGTACCTGTTGTCCTGTTTAGCGCACCTGATCCTCATCCAGTCATTACCATTCCAGTATATATGTGTCCTCTGTTCCCCCTGTCTTTGCGTGTTATTGTCGCACCATTGATGAGCATAAGCCAGCTCAATCTATTAAAATACATGAACAGAAACTTATCGTCTCCGCAGTCTGCTTCACCTCCGTCTCACGAACGAGCTGACAGAATAAAACGACCCATCAAACGGAAAAGAATGGAGCAGTCTGACGTTAAAGAAGCCGGTGTTGCGGAACGTGTACAGGAACACACTAACATCCTGGCGAACCTAAGCGCTACGATGAATACCCTCGTCCAGGCAATTCAGCGCCTAGAGTTGGCCCAATCCACTCCCGCAGCACCGGGCTGTGTTACCGCCTCCCCAACCTGCTGCTACCGGAACCGGGGCCATCCACATCCCGCTTACCCGGGAGTACGATGGGGCGGCGGACCGCTGCCAGGGCTTCTTGCTCCAGGTCGACATCGCACTCCAGTCGATTCATCCTGCGCCGACCGATGCCGAGAAGATCTCATCGCTCGTCTCCTGCCTGTCCAGCAAAGCCCTGGAATGGGCCACCGCCGTCTGGAGCACCGAGGGGCCCTTCCAGGGCAGTTACGCCGAGTTCGTCGGCATGGACCTGGGGTCGGCTGCACTCCCGGGCAGAGGGCTAGGAGCCGGGGAACAGAGGGGATCCACGAAGCACTGGAGCGGTTCCCCTGCTTCGCGCCTCTTCTTCCCCTCTTCCTCCGGCTCGAGAGGCTACAGGCAAGGCACTCCCGCATCACCCCAGGTAGCTCATGCCCATTCACCACTTTCCTCTCCACTCACTCTCTGCACCGTCCTTGTTGCTTTCCCCAATTTTCCGTTGCTCTCCCAGTGTAAGGCGCTAGTCGATTCAAACGCTGCTGGGAATTTCATCGACAGGGACTTCGCGTTACGCGCGCACATTCCCCTCCAGGCCCTTTCCACACCCCTACCCGTGAGAGCATTGGACAACCGGCCCTTAGGGTCGGGCTTGATTACGGAACGCACTGTCCCTCTCCTTATGGTCACTAACGGTGAACACAGCAAAACCATATCCCTTCACGTCATGGACTCTCCCACATTCCCCGTTGTGTTAGGTTTCCCCTGGCTGTCTCTCCATGACCCCGTCATCTCCTGGTCTAGTCAGGTTCTTTCGGGGTGGTCGCGGAAGTGCCTAGGTAGGTGTTTGGGTGTTTCCGTGGGTTCGACCACGGTGGAAAGTCCAGACAGTGCTCCCGTCGTGCCAATTCCTCCCGAATACGGGGACTTAGCCGCGGTCTTTTCCAAGGCTAAGGCTACTGTTCTGCCTCCTCATAGGCCGGGGGATTGCGCGATAAACCTCCTGGAAGAAGCCGCACTCCCTAAGGGTCGCGTGTATCCGCTGTCCCGCACCGAAACTGAGGTGATGTCCGCTTACATTACGGAAGCGTTAAGACAGGGATACATTAGCCCCTCCCGGTCACCGGTCTCTTCAAGCTTTTTCTTTGTGAAAAAGAAGGACGGTGGTTTGCGCCCGTGCATCGATTACAGGGCGCTGAATAAAATCACTGTTGCTTTTAGTTATCCTCTTCCCTTGATCTCTGCGGAAGTTGAGAGGATGCATGGGGCCCGCTTTTTCACAAAGTTAGATCTCAGGAGTGCCTATAACCTGGTGCGTATCCGGAAAGGGGACGAATGGAAAACTGCCTTCAGTACAACCTCTGGCCATTATGAATATTTAGTCATGCCTTACGGTTTGATGAATGCTCCATCAGTCTTTCAATCCTTCATCAACGACATTTTCAGGGATTTGCTATGCGAGGGTGTGGTGGTGTATATTGATGACATCTTGATATACACGGCTACTCGTGCGGCGCATGTCTCGTTGGTGCGTAAAGTGCTTGCTAGACTGTTGGAACATGAACTGTATGTGAAGGCCGAGAAGTGTCTGTTTTTCCAGTCGTCTGTTTCCTTTCTGTGTTATCGTTTTTCTCGCACAGGTGTGACTATGGAGGAGCATCACATTGACGCCGTGCGTAATTGGCCGACCCCAACCACGGTAAAGGGAGTGCAACAATTTTTAGGCTTCGTCAATTATTACAGGAGGTTTATCCTGGGCTTTAGTCAGGTTGTGGCTCCGATCACCTCCCTCCTGAGGGGTGGGGCGACTCGTTTAAGGTGGACCACGGATGCGGAGCGGGCGTTCGTGGAACTGAAACACTGTTTCACCACCGCTCCGGTCCTGGCTCATCCAGACTCGTTGCTCCAGTTCGTTGTGGAGGTGGACGCGTCCGAGTGTGGTCTGGGGGCCGTCCTCTCCCAACGAACGGGGAGTCGGAACACGCTCCGTCCCTGTGCCTTCTTCTCACAGAAGCTCAGTGCGGCGGAGCGTAATTACGATGTCGGTGATCCTCCCCCTGCAGGAGGCGGACCTCAGCGCTCGATGTCACCGGCCTTCTAACACCACCGCCCGTTATCAATCCATCGCACCTGTTGTCCTGTTTAGCGCACCTGATTCTCATCCAGGCATTACCATTCCAAGTATATATGTGTCCTCTGTTCCCCCTGTCTTTGCGTGTTATTGTCTCACCATTGAAGAGCATAAGCCAGCTCAATCTATTAAAATACATGAACAGAAACTTATCGTTTCCGCAGTCTGCTTCACCTCCGTCTCACAAACGAGCTTACACACTGCACCTTTTTCATTCCTCTCCAAAAAAGTTGGAAAGGAAGGTTTTGAGTGAGGAACAGAAGGGTTAAGAGACCACTGAATATTGAACGCTTTTGTTCCTCACTCAAAACTTTCTCTCTTAATTTTTTTCCGGAGATGTACATCAATATACATAGTTTAATATAATTTTTTTTGTCAATTATTTACCGAAATGGACCTTAGCTACTCAAAAAAAACTAAAACTTAACAGCCAATGACCCCTCGTCAGTGTGGAAAGGCCTGCAGGTACTCACCAACTACAGGAGACCATCCCCCAACACTGCTGGATCCCAATGACTGGCTGACGAACTGAATGTTTTTTATTGTAGATTTGAAAGGCCCCCAGTCACACCTCTCTCACACTCCAGCACCATCTTCACCTTCCCCCACTACCAGCTTGTCACCTCCACTCACCGACCCCCCCACCTGCACTAATAATCTATTAAGAGAGTGTACGCCAGCTCATTCAGAGGCAGAAATCCAAGAAGGCTCCTGGCCCAGGTGGTGTGTCACCATCCTGCCTGAAAGTTTGTGCTGAACAACTGCACCCTATCTTTACACAGATCTTCATCAGATCTTTGGAGATGGGTGAAGTTCCCTCGTGCTTCAAGCGTTCCACAATTATCCGGGTCCCCATCAAAAAGCCCTCCTTCATTGGGTTGAATGACTACAGACCCATCGCCCTCACATCTGTGGTCATGAAATGCTTCTTAAGTTTAGTGTTGGCCCACATGAAGGACATCACAGACCCCTTGCTGTTTGCCTACCAAGATAACTGGTCTGTGGATGATGCGGTCAACATGGGACACCTTAACTCTCCAGTGACATATGCAAGGATCCTGTTTGTGGACATTAGCTCGGCATTCAACACCATCATCCCAGACATCCTCCATACCAAACTCATCCAGCTCACTGTGCCAGCCTCCACCTGTCAGTGGATCACAATCTTCCTGACCAACAGGAGTCAGCAGGTGAGGCTGGGGAACACCAAATCCAGCACCCAAATAATCAGTACCGGCGCCCCCCAGGGGTGTGTACTCTCCTCACTGCACTTCGTACTCTACACAAACGACTGCACCTCAAGAGACCCATCTGTCAAACTACTGAAGTTCGCTGACGACACTACAGTCATTGGCCTCATCTGGGATGGTGACGAGTCTGCCTACAGACAGGAGGTTGAACAGCTTGTCCTCTGGTGTGGTCAGAACAACCTGGAGTTTAACATGCTCAAAATTGTAGAGATTACTTTGGACTTCAGGAGGAGACCACCGACTCTGCCCCCATCATCATTCTAAACAACCCTGTGTCTTTAGTGGAATCCTTCAGGCTTCTGGGATTCACTATCTCTCAGGATCTAAAGTGGGAGCCCAACGCAGATGCCATCATTAAAAAGGCCCAGCAGAAGATGTACTTCCTGCGCCAGCATAAGAAGCTTAACCTGTCCAAGGAGCTAATGATCCACTTTTATACAGCTATCAGCCAGTCTGTTCTCTGCACGTCCATCACTGTATGGTTTGGATCTGCCACGAAACTGGAAAGGACTACAAAGGAAAGGAACAGACTACAGTCAGAACTGCAGAAATGATCATTGGTGCCAACCTGCCCTCCATCCGGGACTTTAAAAAAAACAGAGTCAATAAAAGGGCAGGAAACATCACAGCCAATCCATCACACCCTGGATACAACCTGTTCCAGCCCCTTCCCTCTGGAAGGTGCTACAGAGCACTGTACACCAAAACGAACAGACACAGGAACAGTTTCTATCCACAGACCATCCCTCTGATGAATGGTCAACTTCAGTCACTTAGTGCCAGGCACAATCCCTGTATAACCCCCCAGTAACTCTGACCCTAACATCCACCTGTCTACTACTTATTTGTCATACGGCAATTCAGTGTTTCTCATACTGTATATCATATCCACCTACCTCATGTACATTGCACCTGAACTAAAAATTATTTCTTTATTTCAGCATTGTTTGCACTCTGCTATATACAGTGGGGAGAACAAGTACTTGATACACTGCTGATTTTGCAGGTTTTCCTACTTACAAAGCATGCTGGGACTTCCAGCATGACAACGACCCGAAACATACAACCAGGGCAACTAAGAAGTGGCTTCGTAAGAAGCATCTCAAGGTCCTGGAGTGGCCCAGCCAATCTCCAGACCTGAAACAAATAGAAAATCTTTGGAGGAAGCTGAAAGTCCGTATTGCCCAGTGACAGCCCTGAAACCTGAAGGATCTGGAGGATGTCTGTATTGAGGAGTGGGCCAAAATCCTTGCTGCAGTGTGTGCAAAACTGGTCAAGAACTACAGGAAACATATGATCTCTGTCATTGCAAACAAAGCTTTCTGTACCAAATATTAAGTTCTGCTTTTCTGATGTATCAAATACTTATGTCATGCAATAAAATGTATATTACATGCTTTGTAAGTAGGAAAACCTACAAAACCTCAAATACTTGTTCTCTCCACTGTATGTAGTATGAGTTGGTTTTGGATTGTGTTGGACTAATTTGCACCTATATACAGCTCAAAGAATTTAAGTTTAGTAGTTTAGTAGTTCATTACAATGTACAGCTTAATCGCTGCCTGTAGTTCTTCGGGTGTGAAGCCATTTTCGTGCTTACACCTTAATTAAAACACTCTAACAATTATTACATTTGTCTGTCACTTTATGAAAGAGCTGTAGGTTGAATAAACAACATTGAAAAAAAAATCGAATTTATTCACTTGTAAGATAAGATAAGGCGAACGGATCGCAATAAGGTCTTGTTTTGCAAGGACTAAACAAGGAGGTAAATCTGACTCAGAAATCAAAGCTGTCCTTTTAGTTGAATTCAAATTTTATCACTGCGTTTGTTGTAACTAACTGGGAGATGAAAAACACTATCCTCCAGAGGACATACTTAGAAGTGGAGATTAGCACCATCTACAGTTCAAGGTCAGAATCATTCCATATTATATGTTGCGGTTAAACAAAAATAAATGTTGTATTAGTTCCGTGGAGTCGGGAAAAAAATATACTTTACACGCAAACGTTATTTTATATATATATATATATATTTTTAAAGGCGCGATTTTCTCATGGCCCAAACTATGGCCGCAACTTCCCATTCAACCCTATTTGACACCCACCCACACATACTCATTACGTAAGAATGAGCTGGCACCGGAAGTAGGAAGTAAATAGTTAGGAAATCTTCAAGAAAACCTTCAAGAAAACGTTGTTGTCAGTAAACTCCACGTTGGTCAAGACCCCTCGAACAAGACGGATCTTGGCGCACCCAGTCGTTTTCTTAAAGTGCATAGTTAGTGAGTACTTCTACCTGCACAAGTAGTAAAATATTTTTGTGTAAATAGTAACGTGATCACATTACTGCAGCGTCGCGTAATTAAGCTAGCATGCTAGCTACGTCAGCATTGTTTAAAGTGTGCACTACGTGACAATTTTTCGTCCTGAGCCGCACACTAGTTAGCGTGTGCGTTTTGGCTACATACAGAAACCATTGGTTTGTTAACTATACCGAGACGTTTGACAACTTGATTGTTTGCTATCTAGCTAGTCAGCAACTGTTACCAATTCGTATACAAAACTTCCTAAGTAACAGGTCGCTAGTTAGCTAGCTACCATACTAATACGATTACACTACAATCAAAGCACCAATGACATTTCTTGAAACAACTAGCTAATACCCGGTAATTGTAAAGGTTAACGTAGTACTCATTGGACTGCAAAAGAGAGTATTTTGACCTAAAGCCGGCAGTGGAAGCCTGTGGACCAATAGCGAACTAGTCCGATTTTTCATCGGGATTTCGTTTATAAAAAGGTATTTATGTTATAAAAAGCCCAAAATATTTAACTAAACCCTTTGCCAAAATTCGTAAAAATGGTTTAATTTAGAAGTACGACTGAGTGAATTGACACCTCAAACCGAATAGCTTTTCCTGAAAAATCAATATAGGTAGAACGCACCAGTAGTGCCCAATAAAAGCTTTTGAATGCATCTGCTTTTCTTAGGTTTTGTCTGCTCAGCTTCACTCGCCTCCCATTGAAACTACAGGTTCTGGAATGTCTTTGTTTAGTTATAACAATCTTGGTCAAGGGAAACTCATAAGTGCTGGTGTCTTTCTATTTACCACACTGTCACAAGATAGCACTGGTTTTTGTTAGCTGTCAAGACTTTTAACAAGTCTTGTTCTGTTTCTAGAAAAGTAATCAGATTCATATTTTAGCCACATGGGCTGTATGGGGGCAAATTTAGGATGATTCTAAGGGCCTGTGACTGACAGGGTTCCTAAAAACGTATTAGAACATTAGGTAGAAAAGATCAACATGAAATTATTAACCTGGCCTCTGATCCTATTTTTGTGTTTTTGGCAAAAAGAAAGCATATTGAGTCTAGTATGTATTGCGCACTACCCTTCACATTAAATAGTTTGGTCCTGTTCCCAAGCCAGGCACAAATGGGTACTTGCCAGCCGTGTATTGCAAGTGAGGAGTGCTGGTTCAGTGTCAAGAATTTCTCAGTTTACCAAAGAATAATTTTGGTTTCTTATAAGGAAAAGAGGTGACAGAACCCAATTTTTCAAAAAGGAGGGTTACTTCCTTTTACTTAGTTATTTTAATTTTTCACAGAAAATTCTGTGTTAACATTTTGTTCCTCTTTTAGCTGACGTTTAATCAATGCAGGAAAATTAGTTGTCCTTGCCCCTGTCTGGTGCCAGGCCCAACAGATGCTGCTTTAGGCTCAGCAGTCTACCTGTCCCCATACCCCTGAACCAGCTCTAGTGAAGGAGATAACCGGATTGTGCTGAATGTCATTTGGCATAATTGTTATATAAAAAAAGTCAAATGATTAAATCCTTTTCAATGATAATTAAAACATTCTATAGATGGTCATATTAGTTAATTTAATTAAAGAGGTTAATGCATATTTAAGTTATATTTATTTTAAGGTATTCAGTCATGAGATTTTTCCAGTCAATGCTTCTGCCATTAATACCATTTAGACTGTAGAAAATGGCCTTCAGCGCCTTTCTTACAGAGGGTATCAGTCTTGGATCGACAAATAGTGAATTTACTCTATGCATTCCACAATATGTACAGGTGCATATCTGGGTGGGGCCCAATAAAACAATATTTTAGTGAATAAAAAATGTATTTCTCATTAAAGTAATGCAATATGTTGGTGCATTGGATATACATCCATATATCTTGCAAAACCTATTATTGCAGCAAAAGTTGGCTTTAGTAAATATTGTGTGGGTGGTGTACTTGAGCCATGCATCTCACTTTTATCTTTTTGTTTAATGTTTTTCCTCAACATAAAACCAATAATATACAATAATAATAGAATATTTTATATCTCAAATGAAATGTCAATGTATGACTTAGTATTATGAGGGAATTGGTCTGTAAATTCACAAGACTAACTATTCAATGGAAGCATCAAACTCTTCGCTGTCCTAAAAATTTAATAATTAATTTGTACATTGCCTTAAACTGCTGTGTTTGCTAATACTATTTTTGTGCAAATTATTGCATCAAAATCTCCTACTTTGTTGAAAAAATGTATTCTTATTTTCATTAATGTGTTTCTTTAAACCCATTGGGACTTTGTGTGTCAGGAAATTCCTTGGTAGGAATTGGTTGGATGGAGGAGGTGGTTAGTGAGCAAGCCCTCAGATCAACATGCGTAACCGATTTGATACGGTCATTGTTGTTTTATTTGCTTTTATCAATCTCATGTCTTATCAGGTCAATATGAGTCTCCAGTGGACTGCTGTGGCTACCTTCCTGTATGCTGAGGTATTCTTTGTGTTGCTTCTGTGTGTACCCTTCATCTCTGCCAAGAGGTAAGCTATCCAGGGACAGGTGTAATGCATGGTGAAAGAGTGGTACGAAAGGTTTAACACTTAGGTTGTTGGGGGAGAGCTAGGGAAATGAGTGCAAGGAACGTAACCTCTGATAAAAACATATATAATTTTACTACATATTGTTAGTAATTAAATGTGTGAATCGTAAATGATCATATGTTAGAAGTCCTTAGTAAAGGTTAGCTATTCCTTTTTTTCACGGGCCTAACATTAAAATTACGTGTTTCTATGTCCACCCAGACTTGTCAGAAACACAGATCTCAGGGATGCCCACCAGGGCATGTGTCCCTGAGACCACCCATACAGTTAAGAGACCCAGAAATCAAGTCTGGTCAGTTTGATTAACGTATGTGTGTGTAATTATCAGTAGCCCCACAAGCTTGAGTATGAAGATCAAGAATGCCGTAGTAATCTATTTTTCAAGGTACTACAATTCCAATCACGTAATAAAATTACAAGACCGAACATAGTTGCATGCCAATATGATTCCACATCCTCCTAACTAGTCTAAATATCTATTATGTATACCATAAGTGTCTAAGACAATATAGCATGACTGTGTGCTAGGCGCTTCTGTTAACGATCGACTCCTAAATATGACTACAATACAGCATGTTGAGAGGTCTCTTTAACGATGAACAACTCAAATAACCTTTTGGAGATGTGGCTGTTTCGCCTACAATCAGACATATCATATGTTAGTTGCCTTTATCAATTCACTACTCAAAAACCCATAAGCAGAAAATACAATTGAATCAATTTAACCAAATGCATGTCTTGATTTCCCTTAGTTATTGTGTAATTCTTTTGTAATTTTTATAGCGTAGTCCATCAGATGAGCTAGCTTGCACTGCATTTATGTCTGAATAGGATTTTTTGTCTTCAACTGGTGCTAATTTGTAAAACCACCCATGAAAGGCTGTGAAGTTGACAACATAAACACTTCAACTAACCCATATTGCTGTGGTGTTTTGCCTGATTAAAACCAGTTTGCTTACATTATTTACAAATAATCTACCTTATTTTACATCCTATACATGTGAACTTATGCAAGCTTGCAACTTTTCTGCTTTCTAAATTTCCCTGAGCTGTCACACTAACTCTCCATTGTCATCAGTCTGAGTTTGATCTGCTGTATGTAATTACAAAATATTCAAATAAGTAAACCCCTATATACCTATAACAACAAGAATCGCGGTGGTGTCTACACATAGCCAGTCATGGATAATTGCAATATCAGGTAGTAGAAATGACAATTGTTGCCATTTAGATTATTTCTTTCTTTGTGAGATGGTTGGTGCCGTGTGTGTGTGTGTGTGTGTGTGTGTGTGTGTGTGTGTGTGTGTGTGTGTGTGTGTGTGTGTGTGTGTGTGTGTGTGTGTGTGTTAGGTCTATCTATACACATGCCAGGAGTATAGTTAAACCAGAAAAAATATTAACTAATGGGGACTTTTTGCCAGGTTAAGGTTAGGCATTACACCTAGGTAAAATTTAGGCATAAATTGTAGGGTTAGGTTTAAAATTAGGGCAAGTGAGCATGCAATACATTTTTTTCTGGAGGCTTGCTGTGTGCGTGCGTGCGCGTCGCCTTTAAATTACAAGTAATTTATTTGAGGTTTCACTGTTTGTGTATTGTGTACAGATACGATTGAGTTCCAGTATATGCCCAGTTGGTTTTGTTTTGCTTCTTTGTTCATTTTGAAATGATCTGACTGCCTTCCAGATGGAGCAAGATATTCAAATCTCGTCTGGTGCAAACGATTGTATTATATGGAAACACTTTCTTCATGGTTGCCATTGCCATTCTAGTCTTTTTACTAATTGGTAAGTGGCTAATACACACATTGACAACTTTTGTTCTCAGGTGTTGTTCACTGATAATTGTTGTACACATTTGTGAAGTGGCTGAAACAAATCACGCCCTGCTTTAATCTCTGTTGTTATATGTTCTTGTCTCATTTTATGTAGATGCATTTAGGGAGGTGCGGAAGTATAGTGTGACTGAGACTGTGGACCTCACCAACAACCCAGTGGCTGTGGATCACATTCACATGAAGCTGTTCAGAGCCCAGAGAAATGAATACATTGCTGGCTTTGCCCTGCTTTTGTGTGTGTGAGTATCCCTGCCTGTCCACCCCTGTCTGTCTCTTGCCCGGAACACTCTTCAGCCTAGAGAGCTGTGGTTCTTAAACCTCTCCTGACAGTTTCAGAATGTTGTTGCACTTATGAATTAGCTTACCGGAATCAAGCAGCCAAGGGCTAATTTGATTCAGATGTGCTTGTTCAGAAACACATTTAATACATGGAACAGCTGTCATTCCCGACGAGAGGTACGAGAACCACTGCTCTAGGACATCTTGACATTCCTTCAGACTTTGTACTTACACATCTGTTTTCTTACTACATAATCATTTATTGGGCTACAGCTATCTTTGCCCCTTAGGTACCAATTGTTTGAGTTACCATATTTTAGTGAAATATGAAATAATTATTTACAGTTTAACACTAGAAGTGCCGGAAATCTTCAATGTAACTCAGAAGTTCAATAAACGTACAGGAAGCTCCTTTAAGGAATTCTCCTAGATATGCATTCTTCATCCCCCAGTATATTTTTGTTAAAATAACCACTGTAAAAGCAGAATTTAAAGCTATTTTTGCAATTTTCTTTTTTAAAGCTGTTACTCTCCTTCTCTGTCACCAGGGGGCGCATAAATATGGCTTGCTTATTTGCCACCAGATGGCGAAAGACATCTTGGATATAATGGAAAAATTGCATGCTTCAAGTGTCATATCAGCAACCATAGTCTTAATTGGCAATGTGAACAGAGGCTTGCGCCACATTAGGGAAGCGTTCGGCTTGTATTGCCAGCAAATTGGCTGTAACCCCTACCCTTCTACTAAGCTGTCCCTTCTCAGTGCCGACTTTTGGTGCGTTTTATGTAAAACTGGTAGACTATCCCAACTCCCCGAACCCCAAGGTCCAGTGTCAATGAGAATACATTTCTCTTTTTGCCTAACCACACTATCATAAGCCCCATGTGTGCGTCACATGAATGAAAGACATGTGGTCTGTGTGTTTCATTATCAATGCCCCCATGAAATGCAAAATGTAATGGCTGAGCACATTTACCGCTGATAACATTACTTTCGGTCCCTGCACATCTGCCAACTTGACAATGTCTCCTTTATGTTGGTGGGTAAGTCGTGTTTGTCAAAAGTCGCTTATGTACTGCTGGACTGGCAGCCTTGCCTAAAATTTAATTCTCACACAACTCCTTAGCCAACTCAAAAATGAACTGCCTTCTGCTTATAGTTGTATTCATGGACTATTTGTACAAAGTATGTGCATTAATTCCAGCCAGGTCTAAGATGTTTTAAAACACTACAATGTGCGACTCCCTTTATTGAATACAACCATACCTTCTGGTCATAACATCAATGCTGTTGTAGTGTGCAATAGTTTCAGGCAGTTTCTTTGCACCATGGTCAGTTCCAACTAATGCACTGTGCTGCAAATGCGTAAATGTTTCTTTGCTGTTGCTTGCTATTTACTGTGTAGCGTTCCCAGCCTTTTGAACTTTTGTTGAATATTTTACTGACTGCCTCTACAGGGTGGCATCTTTCATCAAAAAAATCCAGGCAGCACAGGCTTTCATTGGATAGGCTGAAACAATTCCTCGATAAACTCAAATAACTTGATTACTAATTTGCATCAAAGCTTCGGTAAATCCATACTGCCCAATGGACGCTGTTTCGCATTATAATTATTACTGTTGCACAACACGCTTACTTGAGGTAGACATTATTTGATGGCGGGGACTGCCAAATGGAGAAAGGGAGAGAAAATGTCAAGGAGCGAGTTGAAGAGACAGGCCAGAGTAAATGACACAAAGTGTCCAAAGTCTGGGATCATTTTAAGCTAAAAAAACTAAAACCAAGCTTACCTGCCCCAATGGCACAATGTCAATGCTTCAGCATCTCAGCAGAAAGCATCCACTCTAGGCTTCCAGTCCACAGCGCGAACCGGACAAGGTAACGTTAACATTAGCATTGCAATTTGATTGCTAGTTGAGATGAAGGCTAGTAAAGAATGTGCCTTAATTATGGCTATGTGAAATGGCTAGTTAAACATGTAAATCAGTATGTTGGCTAGTTATGACGTCCCTAAAGTTAGCTATGTTTTAAATTTGTTTGCTTTTGCATTTCAGAAAATGCTTTCTTTAAAACCCAGAAGTTAATATAGCACTTAAATGCACATCAAAATAAAACTAAGGGTTTTGTTTTGATGGATAATATTATATGCAATTAAAAAATATATATTTTTCAAAAACTCTTTTGTATTTTTGTTATTGATCTCTAAAAAGGCGAAAGCATCTCTTATCCGATTAATCGTTGGAATAATCAGTAAAATACTTCTAATAACATAATCAATTGCTGCAGCCCTAATTGGATACTTATAATTTAAGGTAACAGCGTTATGGTTCCTTTTTTAGTAACAAGCCTTACTGTAAGGCATAGGCTGTATTGATGAACATAGTCTGTGCGATTTGTCAGTTCTTGCACTTATTTCATCCCAAGTCAAGTTCTGTTATAAACACACAATGTAGATCTCTGTGTACACAAACACAATGTTCATAATTTTCCTGACATGCTTTTAGTAGACTTTCAGTGGATTAATGACTGTCAGTTCAATAAATTCAATTCTAATTATTGGTACCATCTTTGCCCAATCGCCATGCCCTTATGTACTGTAATAATTGGATACAAAAATAAAGTCCTATTTTGTCGACGTGGTGTGTAATAATGACAATTTATCATAATACCTGGATAGCTTACTTTGGTACCCCAACTTTCGAAGCTTGCTATTAGGCTTAATGCCATATTAGAAATATAAAAAAATAGGCTTAAAAAAAATATTTGGGCCTAACTCTGTTGTTGATATACACAATGGTGTGAACCTGTTATTTCATCTATGTGCGTTCGAAAGGCTATTCGCTTCACGATTTAACTGTGGTTTTGTCCCTAACCTGACTGTACAAATGTTTGCACACACACCCACGCAATATTTTAAAGTGATTCTTGGTCAAATGTACTTCCGGCACTAATAGTGTCATTGGTGTTGGATAGACGCTACTGTTCATTGTATGTCAGCAACACACTCCCATTCAAATCATGCATGCGTCAAAATGACCGCCGGCAGCGCTTCTAGTAGGTGTGAATGGCAAGTGGTAATAGTACAACTGGAATTTCCAATAGCTAATGCTAGGAGAATGAACAAACACAGAAAATGCATGATTCACCAATCATGGGCCCATACACCCTTCCTTTCGGTTTGTGCTAATAATTAAGAGTTTGTTGTGCATGTTTTGTTAAACTTATTTAGAGTAGTGACTGAACGTTTTCTTGATTGAAAGGTCAGCTTTTCCATACGCAACTCTCATTTGAAGTGTAAAGATGGCTTAATATGATGGGTCCGGCATGGCCAGATATAGCACAAAGAGTTGTAATAAGCTATTCAACCCCCATTGCAAATCAGGTTTGTCAAAATGTACAGAATGCCAGCTGTTAGCAATGAACAAATCGAACAAAAACAATTGAAATAGTTAAACACAACAAATTCAACAGAAAATGCAACTTATGACTTCTCTAGTCTTAAAATGATTGAACCCCATCATGGCAAGCATCTTTAGTACTTAGTAGAGTGCCCTGTCTCTGCTATGACCTGCTGCAAACAAGATGCATAGCCAGACACCAACTTCTGGCAGTGTTCCTGAAGAATCTACGGACATTCCTCATAAGTAATGGCCTCCAGTTGAGCAATTTTCTTGGGATTCCGTACTGCAACTGCCTTCTTCAAATCCCACCAGAGATTTTCTATGGGGTTCAAGTCAGGTGACTGTGATAGCCACTGTAGAATCTTCCAAGACTTCTGCTACCAAGCCTTGGTCGAATTTGGGGTATGCTTGGGATATCTGTCCTGTTGGAAGGTCCAGTGACGCCCAAGCTTCAGCTTCTTCACAGACAGCATTGTTTTCTCCTAGTATTTACTGATACTTCTATTAATCCATCTTGCCTTCCACATGCTGCATGTTTCCAGTGCCAGAGGATGCAAAGCTGCCCTAGAGCATCACCAAGCCACCACCAACTCTGTCCTTCTGACATAATGCTGATTCATCATGCTGAACAATTCCAGTTGTTTAATTGGTCCACAAAACAAATGCCCAAAACGTCTGTGGCATATTTATATGATTTTGAGCATATTGCAGCTGACTTCTCTTGTGCTTTTGGGTCAGTAGTGGTCTATATCTTTGAGTTTTGGCATGGAAACTACACGCCTTAATGTGCTCACTGTAACCTCAATGTCAGTTTCTATCAAGTGTTGCTGCTGGTCTTTTGCAGTCACTCGAGGGCTTTTTACAACCTGTCTTCTCAGAAATCCAGTTGCTGCCGTTGATTGCTTATTTTTTCTGCCCTGTCCAGGTAATATAACCACTGTTCCTTTAACTTTGACCTTACGACCTATGTTTCCAACAGTGTCTCTTGGAACATTCAGACGCTATCTTTTTGTATCCTGTTCCTTGTTTTTGAAAGACGGTGGTCTCCTAACTTTCTGGACCATTCTTTTGACTCAGCCATACTTCTAACGTACAGTCAGACGTGAAACTCAGGTAGCCCCTAGCCAGTTAAGGTATTTAATGTGTTCCCGCTCAAGCCCCCCTGGTGCAACTAATGAAGTCCTTGATTAGTTGCATCAGGTGTGCTTGAGACAACCTGTTTTGCATATTTGTGCTGTTGTGACTGATTCAATTCAGCGGGTTGAATAATTTGAAGATGTTCTAAGTTGCATTTTCAGTTGAATTTGGGGAAACCACTTGAAGCATTAGTTGTTGAGCTATTTCAATAGATTTTGTTTGATTTGTTCATTGCATCCAGCTGACAGTTTGTACATTTTTACAATTAACCTGATTTGCAATGGGGTTGAATAACTTTGATTACAACTGTATATGTTATATCTAACCATGCTGGACCCATCATATTAAGTGACCTTTACGCTTCAAATGGGCATTTCATATGAAATATGTATTATAAAAATAATTTTGTTAACCATTGTACATATCATTTTTTCTACCTGACTGTGTGTCTAGGTTGCGTAGCTTCCCCATACTCGGGGCCTGTCATATTGCTCAGAACGGTATGCTATTTATAAAACTTCAGGGTAGATACTAAATCTATTTGCGCAACTACTTTGCTCCAACACTGCTGCAAGCTTTGGGTGTTTAGGCTCACAGTCATTTAGACAGCTGTCCCTGAGAAGCCATTTGACATATGTTTGAGTAACTGGTGATGAGATTTAAATATAGATTTGAGGGATGTTGTTCATGATTGTAGACCTATAGCTCAGGATTCATGTTACATGCAGTATCACCTCACACACAAGGTCTGGCCAGAGGAGTAGCATTTAAAGGGTTAATCAACCACCAGAAACACAATTAACATGAAAATCCTGTCATTTTGGCCTTCTGGAGAGTAAGAATGGAAATACTTTCAAGACTAGAGCGATTATTACTCAGTTCCTATTACTCAGTTCCCGAACGCTTACTGAGTGTTAAAAGTGGTGATGAAACCAGGGTCCGAAAGGATCCCCCACCTTGCGCCAAATGCGAGTAGATTTTGTTTGGCAGGTACATTTTAGAAGGAGAGCTGCCACACTGGTGGCCAAATGTTCGTACACAATGTTCCCTATAATTGTAATCAGAGGTTGACTAAGTTATGATGCACTGCAACAGAAAAATGACTTTTTACCAAGCGTAGTGCCTTCCATCGCTCACTATTTACTATCGCCCAACCATCAGAGCAAATCAGCAACATCCTGCACCCGACATTTTGAGTATCAAGCTAGCATGATGTCAGAGAGAAGTAACTGGCTGTGTCTGTGTATGCGCACGTTTCTGTTGAACATTTAGCAAGTGTCTGTTGATGTTTAAGTAGGTAGCCATCATCTGATTGAAAACCCAAGGTAAGAAGCTAGCTTGCTAACTGTTTTGACTCGATGGTTACAATGGATTAGCGTCATTCTGGCAACCTTCGATATTTGGCAGCAACAATAAGACCTCCGTTTTTACTGTTTTGCATTCAAAATGAAAGTATGCAATGTGTAGTGTATATTCTATTTAAAGGAAAAACTATGTGGGCGTAAAATATATTCATAAAATAAGTAATTTAAATAATACTTTATGTAAGGTAAAGTATAAGGTGGAGCACATTGAGAAATGGTTGGAGCTTAAGCTAATGTAGAGTAACGTTCTAATGAAATATAATGTTGTTGTTATTATTAGGGAATTATTGTCAAATAATGTTAAGTTGACAAGAGAGAAATATTCCACTTTTTTCTTTATAACTTCTGGGTTGCTTTCTCAGCTTGTTTTGGGTCATTGTCCATCTGTTAAATGAATTGCAGTCCAATCAACTTCACTGAATCTGAGCAGACAATATATCCATATACAGGTGCTGGTCACAATTTAGAATATCATAAAGTTGATTTATTTCTGTAATTCCATTACGAAAGTGATACTTGTATAATGTATAGAGTCATTCAACACAGACTGATATATTTCAAGTGTTCATTCCTTTTAATTTTGATGATAACTGACCACTTATTTTGAATGCTGTGAAAAGGTTCAATATTGAAGACACCTGGTGCCATACTCTAATCAGCTAATTAACACAAAACACCTGCAAAAGCCTTTAGATGGTCTCTCAGTCTAGTTCTGTAGGCTACACAGTCATGGGGATGACTGCTGACTTGACAGCTGTCCAAAAGACGACCATTGACATCTTGCACAAGGAGGGCAAGACACGAAAGGTCATTGCTGAAGACGCCGGCTGTTCACAGAGCCCTGTGTCCAAGCACATTTAATAGAGAGGCGGAGGGAAGGAAAATATGTGGTAGAAAAAAGTGTACAAGCAATAGGGTAACCGCACCCTGGAGAGGATTGTGAAACAAAACCCATTCTAAAATGTGGGGGAGATTCACAAAGAGTGGACTGCAGCTGGAGTCAGTGCTTCAAGAACCACCACATACAGACGTATGCAAGACATGGGGTTTCAGCTGTCGCATTCCTTGTGTCAAGCCACTCTTGAAATAGACAAATAGACACAGCATCCGAAGCGTCTCGCCTGGGCTAAAGACAAAAAGGACTGGACTGCTGCTGAGTGGTCCAAAGTTATGTTATCTGATGAAAGTAAATTCTGCATTTCCTTTGGCAATCAAGGTCCCAGAGTCTGGAGGAAGAGAGGAGAGGCACATAATCCATGTTGCTTGAAGTCCAGTGTAAAGTTTCCACAGTCTAATGGTTTGGGGTGCCATGTTGTCTGCTGGTGTTGGTCCACTGTGTTTTCTGAGGTCCAAGGTCAACGCAGCCGTCTACCCGGAAGTTTTAGAGCACTTCATGCTTCCTGCTGCTGACCAACTTTATGGAGAAGCAGATTTCATTTTCCAACAGGACTTGGCACCTGTACACAGTGCCAAAGCTACCAGTACCTGGTTTAAGGACAATGGTATCCCTGTTCTTAATTGGCCAGCAAACTCACCTGACCTTAACCTAATAGAAAATCTATGGGGTATTGTGAAGAGGAAGATGCGATATGCCAGACCCAACAATGCAGAAGAGCTGCCGGCCACTATCAGAGCAACCTGGGCTCTCATAACACCTGAGCAGTGCCACAGACTGATCGACTCCATGCCACGCCGCATTGCTGCAGTAATTCAGGCAAAAGAGACCCCAACTAAGTATTGAGTGCTGTACATGCTCATACTTTTCACGTTCATACTTTTCAGTTGGCCAACATTTCTAAAAATCCTTCTTTTGTATTGGTCTTAAGTAATATTCTAATTTTCGGAGGTACTGATTTTGGAGTTTTCGTTAGTTGTCACTTATAATCATCAAAATGAAAAGGAATGAACACTTGAAATATATCAGTCTGTGTGGAATGACTGTATACATTATGCAAGTTTCACTTTTTGAATGGCATTACTGAAATAAATCAACTTTGATGATATTCAAATTGTGACCAGCACCTGTATGTAACGATATCTCATTTCATTTAATATGACCAACCAAGGTGAATATGGAATGTAAGTAGTCCTCATTGAGTAACTAAGTAACTTAACACCTTGCTAAAGGAAGAAACTAAGTAATTTAACAAGTTACTTTATAGGAACTGTAACTACTAACTGTAATTGGTTAACTAACGTTCCCCAACCCTGGTCACGGTACAGCTTGATGTTGTGCTTTGCTGATTTTGCTGCTTATTGTCTTTTTAATATTGAACTAAAATGTAAATTGCTCCTATACTTAAGACATCTTGGCTTCTCAGTCGACTCTTCGTGCGGACAGTCTGCTCATGTCCTGCGTTGACATTGTCAATCACCTGGGATGGTTGATCTTGTTTTTTTCTGAAGTACAGGTTTAAAATAAAATATCAGCGTCTAATTTGATAAACCGACACAGCACAGGCCCTCAACTGGCATCTTCATTAAGTAGTGCCTGCACAACATCAATCTATAACACACAAGACAACTCAATAACACATACTTTAAGTATGTAAATCAAACTGAATTCTGCAGAATTTAGGTCTCTTGCTAGTGATGCATCGGAATGGCACTGGTAAGTTTTTTTTTTTTTGAGGAAGTTCATCAAATCTACAGTGAGGAGGTGACTCCGGGATGCTGGCCTTCTAGACTGAGTTGCCAAGAAAAAGCCATAACTCAGGCTGGCCAATAAAAATCATTAAAATGGGCAAGTGAACACTATTGGGACAGAGGAAGAACTCTGCATAGAAGGCCGACATCCCAGAGTCGTCTTTTCACTGTATATTTGAGGATGTTTCTCATTGTTCATGCTTCACAGTACTGTTTGGATACATCTAATTAATAGTAAATCATAGACCTAAATACTTGAAATTTCAGTTTGATACATGTATTTCTCAAATAATACATGTCTGTGATTTAGTTTGATTCTCGCCCGCCTGGGTGTTTTTCTTGCTCCTCTACATCAATATCATGTTACTTATTCTTCTGGGTGTTAGGCTGGGTACATGCACATTGATGGCTGCTTTTTTTTCTGTAGGTCTGAGTTTGCTCCCTAAACAAGTACACAGATTTGAATTATGGAACTGAAAACCTTTTTGGGGGATGGATGCTGCAAGTTATGAACTCACTTTTTCTGGATGCTATGTACGACTTGGGCTTGGCTATTAACGGCTATAAAATGGTTGTGAAGTTAACGATTAATACTGTAATTGAACAGGCATTCGGCAGATTGTTTGTTTGAACGAATGCTTTGGCATTCCATGTAACTATAGAATGGAAAACCTCTGAAGGTGTACTTAGCAAATGTAATGCCCTCAGGGCTTGGGTATGACAGGTGCAACCTATTGTAAGTCCCACTCTCAGGCTTCTTTTGTAGGCAAAAGATTTGCATAAAACGTGCCTTTTCAAATTCATTAACAACATTCTTAATCCTGTCTCCTTACAGTTTGCTGAGACGTTTAGCCACCCTGCTCTCTCAACAGGCCACTATGATGGCTTCCAACGAGGCCTTCAAGAAGCAGGCCGAGGGCGCCAGTGATGCTGCTAAGAAGTACATGGAGGAAAATGAGAAACTGCAGCAGGTAAGTGGGAGTGGGATGCATTACATGTGCTACATTGATGTTGAACTGACAGCATTTCAAAAACTAGGGATTTCAATATAAAATGTTAAGACCGCCATTTCCTGGCAAGCAATCAAATGTGGTTGTTTTCACGTTTCTATACTTCTAAAAAATGGTTGGGAAGGAATGGGAAGATATTCTATCCCAATAATAACTGGGGATGTGGCTGTGTTCAGAAGTACCCAATCACAATCAAACTCGTGTTAAATAGGAGTAATTACACACCTGCCATTATTTGACTGATTAATCACAAATAAAGTTCAGCTGTTCTTGTAGGCTTTTCCTGACATTTTCTTAGTTGCATCTCTGAGCAAATGCCATGGTCTGCAGAGAGTTTCCAAAGCATCAGAGGGATCTCATTGTTGAAAGATCAGTCAGGAGGGTACAAAATAATTTTCAAAGCATTGGATATACCATGGAACACAGTGAAGGCAGTCGTCATCAAGTGTAGAATATATGGCACAACAGAGACGTTACCAAGAACTGGATGTCCGTCAAATGTATGGAAATAAGGTTTGTTTGGCTCAAAAATAACACTGCACATCAACCAAAGAACACCATATGCACAGTGAGTCATGGTGGTGGCAGCATCATGCTTTGGGGTGTTTTTTATTCAGCTGGAACTGGGGCCTTAGTCAGGGTGGAGGGTATTATGAACAGTTCCAAATACCAGGCAATTTTGGCTCAAAACCTTCAGGTGTCCGTTAGAAAGCTCAAGATGAAGAGGAAGTTCACCTTTTAGCAGGACAACCAAAGCACACATCCACATAAGCGTGGCTTCACCAGATGAAGATTAACGTTTTGGAATGGTCCTGCCAACCTGAATCCAATTGAACATCTGTGCGGTGATCTGAAGAGGGTTCTCGATGTGATGTTCTCGCAATCTGACAGATTTTGAGTTCTTTTGCAAAGATGAGCGGGCAAATATTGCCACGTCATGATGTGCCATGCTCATAGACTCCTACCCAAAAAGACAGTGCTGTAATAAAATCAAAAGGTACTTTAAGTATTAGTTTAAGGGTGTGCACACTTATGTACCAAGGTTATTGTGAGTTGAATATTTTTTTCCCCTCAAAGATTTCAACTTTGTTTCTCAATTGAATTGTTCACGTTATAGGTCACATAAAGCTGGAAAAAGCTTTAAAGCTGGACCACACGGCCAGCCTTCGCTCCCCAAATGCATCAGTGAGCCTTGGCAGACCATGACCCTGTCACTGGTTCACCGCTGTTCCTTCATTGGACCACTTTTGATAGCTGCTCACCACTGCAGACCCGGAACACCCCACAAGGGCTGCAGTTTTTGAGATGCTCTGACACAGTCGTCTAGCCATCACAATTTGGCCCTTCTCAAAGTCTCTCAGATCCTTCTGCTTGCCCATTTTTCCTGGTTCTAACACATCAAATTTGTGTACAGAATATTCACTCACTGCCTACTTTATCCCATTAAGTAACAGGTGCAATGATAACAGAATTATTAGTGTTATCACTTCGCCTGTCAGTGGTCATAATGTTATGGCTGATCCGTGTATAGTGTATGCGCCAATGCGTTTCCAGGCAGCATTATGTAAAAATTGTCATCACCAATGCTGATCACATTTGTAAATGGTCCTGCGAATCCTTGTGCCTTCATTATCTTTGTATGTCAAGGACTTGTTCCAGTGCAATCCACCTGACGATTTCATCAGGCCTACCATGCCATTTCACAAGACACTTTGTCAAGGGTGTACTTGTGGCAGCTGAGAGTTAAACCTGCCAAAGATTATGGTGCACTTCTACACTGCCATCATTGCTCTACTTCCGATGTGGATGAGAGCCTCATCTGCGCCAGAGGTAGAGCAATTGGACAGATAATTTGGGTGGATATCATCTGCCTTATGAGCATTGTTGGGGTATCGCATTGCAGTGAATAAGCCTGGCCTGAATATGGAGGCACTTGCAATACAAATAATTTCTTCATTCGTTATTGATAATCTAAATGTAAATATTGTTTATGATTATCTTATGATTACTTGAGATAATAGGATTGGTCACTCTTGCTAAATAATGGTTGAAGGACAAATCTTAAAGTAACATAAGTAGTTACTTTATGCGACCTGTAGCGACTGTTATTAGTAACTTTTAAAAATAACATTCCCCAACACTGCTCATGTACTTTCCCCCCTGAAAGTATGGAAATTGTATCGGAATAAATCGTTCTCAAACGATAAATAGATGTCCAGGGCCAAGCCTAACAAGGTCAGTTTTTGTGTCAACCTGTACTGTGTCCATGTGGAAAACCAGATCAATATTGCCTTTCTCAGCTAAAACAGTATATTTACTTACTGGATTAGACTACTGGATTATGTTGGTGTGACAATTTTGACATAGGACAACAGCTATCAAGCTCACTAATATCACCACCCTTATTTAGTGGTAGCACATGGGTTGTTCTACTCAGTATAATGCCAGATATTGCTGTTAGAAGATGACAGACAATCCCATATTTTTTATCTGTTACTTTGTTGGTTTCAATCAGTAACAAAGGGACATCTTTGGGACATCTTATTATTAATTCAGTCAATGTCAGCATACTCCATTCATACTAAAAGATGTGTGCTTGTGCACAAGCACACATCTGGGAGTGCCCTCTGAGTCAGATTTTTCAGAGATGACCACTTCATCTCTAAGAATTATGCATTTACATTTCTCATCCCTTTTCAGAAACACTTGTTTGTGAAATCCAGATGGGTCCTGGATTTACCTTGCATTCCCAACCTGTAAACAGTCGTTAAAATGAATGATTTTTCTTTCCAGAAACTCAGGGATGCAGGCATTGCTATCCCAGCGGTTGGCAAAAAACCCTCTGGAGTTGGAGTGGAAGAGGAGAACAAGACACTAAAGGCCAAGGTGCAGTCTCTGAAGGATGAGCTGGAAGCCACAAAGAAAGGTGACCATCAGTTTTTAACTTTAGAGGAGGTTAAGTTTATGTAGATGAAATGGTAATGGCTGAGTAATAAAAGTATAAAGGGAATATTGTCTATACAGTTGTGACAATACTAAAAATTATGAAGTTATTCAGGATGACTGAAATGTAATGTGAGTTTCCATTCCTAATTATGATGCTTCTTGGCTGCCCAGTTCTCCAGAAATCTGATAGTGATGTGAAGGCCATGAAGAAACAAGCTGAGAACTTGACTGTGGAGTATGACCGTCTTCTTGATGAACATTCCAAGCTGCAGGTCAGTATAACCAAAGGAAAAACTGAGTTATGACAAGGACTACTATAGTAATATTGACTAGGCAATGATTTCCGTATGGAACGTGTCATCATGATTTCATCCTGTGAAACAAGGTTTTGAAGTAGTGAACATTTAGTTCATGCGCACGCACGCAGTAGAGTTTGGCTAAATATGGCAGGTCAACAACATCTGTGAATTGTCATGGCGGCAGATGTTACTCTTATAGATTTAGATGCTGTAAGCAGCAACTGCACTAATCCTACATTCTGCTCTGGCCATTTATGTTCCTCTGTTTTATTGGCAAGAGCCATGTCTATTGGGTGACAATACAGCTCATTAGTTGCATTTTGAACCTGTCCCAGTCACACCCTTGTGAACTGGGGCTTCTCATGGTCACTGTTTGAGCAATTGCTTCAATATGAAATGAACACTTCACACTCAACCTTTGCACTTTCTACTGACTGGTGAGTCATTCAGATGTCTGGCAAATATGACATTAAGAGTATAGAGCTTGCTATTTTACTTAATCTACCAATCACAAACATTTGACAAATTGAGCCTAACATTCTAACTTGTTCAAGATGTGTTAACATGTCTACCACTCAGCATGTAGGCTACAGCTTACCTCCCATGGGTCTGGTGAGGTTGTGTGTTGATTTATTCTTGTTATTAGAGGATCCAGCCATAATGTCAAAAGACAGTTGGTCTGGCTCATGTGTGGCCTACGTGTCCACTTAATGTTTCAATGTTGACATATTCGATTTTACTGCCCTATCTGTAGAATGGTAAATCCTGGTGTGAAGTGTTTTTGTAGGTTAACACTGTCTTTACTGAAAGCCTATTTAATAATCAAAAAATATATTATAATTTATAGTACCTTAGGAAAGTATCCAGACCTCTTCACTTCCATATTTTTTGTGTTATAGACATAATTCATTACTTTATTTTTCCCATCAGCCTTTTCATCTGGCATTCTGGCCTTGTACACTGCTCCAAAAAATTAAGGGAACACTTAAATCAAATATCAGGTCTCGATGAATGAAATACAGTTGTGCTCATATGTTTGCATACACTGGCAGAAATTGTGAAATTGTGTGGATTTAAAAAATATGACTGATCATGTTAAACTTATTTAAGGATAGTGATCGTCTGAAGCCACTTATATCACATTGTTGTTTGGAACCTTTTTCAAACATTATGATAACCCAAATGGCCCTGATCAAAAGTTAGCATATCCTTGAATGTTTGGCCTTGTTACAGACACACAAGGTGACACAGACACAGGTTTAAATGGCAATTAATGTTGGAATTTCCCACACCTGTGACTTTTTAAATTGCAATAAGTGTCTATGTTTAAATAGTCAATGAGTGTTAGCTCTCAAATGGATGCACTGAGCAGGCTAGATACTGAGCTATAGGGAGCAAAAAAGAACTGTCAAATACCTGCATAACAAAGCAATTTATCTTTATAAAGATGGAAAAGGATATAAAAAGATATCCAAAGACTGGCAAATGCCAGTCAGAACAGTTCAATCACTTAAGTGGAAAATTCTCTTGATACCCAGCCATGATCAGGTAGAAAAGGAAAGATTTCCACCAAAATTGCCAGATGAATTGTTCAGGATACCAATATGTAACCACAGGAGAAATACAGGCTGCTCTGAAAAAAGATGGTGTGGTTCTTTCAAAGAGCACAATACGACGATACTTGAACAGAAATGCACTGCATGCTAGAGTTGACAGAGAGGCCTTTATGCCAAAAACCTATGCCACAAAAAAGCCTAGTTAGAATATGCCCGACAATAACTTGACACGCCTCACAGCTTCTAGCACAGCGTAATGTGGAGTGCTGGGTCCAAAACAACGCTTTATGGTCACAACCATAAACACTATGTTTGGAGAGGGGTCAACAAGGCCTATAGGGAACAGAATACCATACCCACTGTAAAGCATGGTGATGTCTCACTGATGTTTTTGGGTGTGCACGCTCTGAAGGCATGGGGAATCTTGTGAAAATGTATGGCAAGATGAATGCAGCATGTAATCAGAAAATACTGGCAGACAATTTGCATTATTTTGCACGTAAGCAGTGCATGGGATGCTTTTGGACTTTCCAGTATGATAGTGACCCGAACAGAGCCAAGTTGACCTTCCAGTGGTTACAGCAGAAAAAATTGAAGTTGAAGAAATCTCAAACATGCGGTTCATGCAATACGACCAAAGATTTTGCATGACCTGGAGGCATTTTGCCGAGGCGAATGGGTAGCTCTGCCATCTACAAGAATTTGGCCTCAGACAACTATTATAAAAGTGCAAGCTGTCATTGATGCTAAAGGGGGCAATATACAGTATTAAGGACTGAGGGTATGACTTTTGAACTTGTTTGACCACTTTTATTTGACAACTTTTGAGCCCAACTGTATATTAAAGATTAAAATCTTTATTGTACATTGTTATTTGTTTAGAAAACTACATAATGGTCAATAGAAACAAATCACCAACGGTTTGAAGGCTGGATTCTAACTCACACTGAGAATCTAAGTAAACAATTAAAGTCTGACTGTTCCAGCTTGTGTGAATTTCTTCACGACACTCATTGTGACTCAGGACTGGGTATAAACCCAGCGTGCCTGTATGCACTCCCGACAACATCTGGGTATGCTCCTGACGAGATGGTAGATGATGTCCTGGGGGATCTCATCCCAGACCTGGATCAGGGCATCAGTGAGCTCCTGCACAGTCTGTGGTGCAATGCCTGCATCCCTGAGTTTGGTGGCATCAGATGCACCGATACATAACGTCCCAAATGTTCTCAATTAGATTGAAGTCTGTGGATTGTGAGGACCAGTCAATGACATCAGTGCCTTCACCATCCTGGAACTGCCTACACACCCTGGCCATGAGGCTGGCTATGAGGTCATAATGTCTAACAGTGGGTCTGAGGTTTTCATCCCAGTGCCTAACAGCAGTCAAGTTACCGTTGGCTAGCACGTGAATGTCTTTGCGACCCTCCAAGGATATCCCTCCTCTGACAATCACATGCTCAGATTGAACCTGCTCTCATCTGTGAAGAGAAAGGGGTGCATGCCAATTCTGGTGAATACCAATCGAGCTGCACAGTGCTGGGTTGTGAGCACAGGTCCCAGTAAAGTATGTCAAGCTGTCATGCCACACATGGAGTGAGTTTCTGACAGTTTGGTCAGAAACATGCTTACCAGTAAACCGCTGGTGGTCATTTTGTAGGGTTCTGTCAGTGCTGCTCCTTTTCCTCTTTGCACAAAGGAGCAGATACCAGTCCTGCTGTTGGGTAATGCTGTTATGACATTTTTGAACTGATGTATTCTTAATTCTATAATGGAGTTACTTGTTAAAGTACTGAGTCCTGATGTTTGGATAAGAAAATGAATTTGGGAGAGGGGGATCTGGTCCCTTTTTCTTTATGGTCATCATTGAATGGTTTCAGTAGATCATTGGGTCTTCCGTCGATCTGTTTAAACCATCAGTGTATCTGTTCTTTGACAAGATGGTGTGTCCATTTTCAGTTGAATAGATTGCCTACAGTGTCCTTAGTTCCCTGGAATAAGGTGGGTGATGCCTCAAAACTGATTCTACAGTGGGGCAAAAAAGTATTTAGTCAGCCACCAAGTGTGCAAAAAATATCCCTAAAATCACCATTCATAGTAAAAGTTCATAGAACCTACAATGTGATTCTCTGGATTACTTGAACTCCCTTACTTGGGATGAAACCTCATTCCCTACCCAGAGGAGGCACTCCATCGGTATCCTGCTGAGAACCATGGCCTCAGATTTAGAGGTGCTAATCCTCATCCCAACCGCTTTGCGCTCTGCTTCGAACCGGTCCAGTGAGTGCTGGAGGTCACAGACCGATGATCGTCTGCAAAAAGTAGCGATGAGATCCCCTGCTCACAAAACTGTAAACCATCCCCAACCCGACTGCGCCTCAAAATCCTGTCCATAATCGTTACAAACAGGATTGGTGACAAAGCGCAGCCCTGACGGAAGCCAACCCCCACCTGGAACAAGTCCGACTTACTACCAAGATCCCGAACACCGCTCTCACTTTGGACGTACAGGGATTGGATAGCCCTAATAAGGGACCTCCACACCCCATACTCCCACAGCACCTCCCACAATCTCCCAGGGGACCCGGTCATACGCCTTTTCCAGAGCCAAAAAGCACATGTAGAATGGATGGGCATATTCTCAGACCCCCTCCAGGATCCTTGCAAGAGTAAAGAGCTTTAAAGAGAATAATCAATCAGTCTGGAAGAATAAGGAGAAAGCTATTGTTTGGCCACCACCAGCAAAACCACTCCCTTTATGGGGGTGGTTTTGCTGTTTTCCTCTCCTGTGCACCAAAACAGGTGACATTGATTCATAATCGCTTGTTTTCTCACTGGTCAGATTGAAATCCCTGATGTGTTATACTGTGATGATTACATGTTCCCTTAATTTTTATTCATCAAATTAATGTTTTCTAGAGTCCTTCAGTGTGCATGTCACATGCCTTTTACTTAAGTGGTTTCTGTCCCAGCCACTGTCCATCATAAAGCCTGATAGATGGAGTGCTGCACAGGTGGTTGTCATTCTGGCATGTTCTCCCATCTCTGCAGAGAAACTCTAGCTATGTTAGTGGCCATTAGTTTGGCCAGACTACCTCTAGGAAGTGTCTTTTAGTTTACAAACATCTTCTGATTTACATTGATGAAGCCAACTGTGCTTCTGGAAATGTTTTATGTACAGTTATGTTCCCAAAAATATCTAAGGAATTATAAATGTCTATAACAAAAATGTGGAGAATGTGAATGGGTCAGAATACATTTCGAAGCAACTGTTTAAAATTACCTAGGCCTGCCAATGTTGATATACATCAGGTTTGATGTTGACTTGTTTAAGCCCATTTTTATAACTGTAAATGATAAATTCTAAATGAAAACTTTCTGAATCTCTCCTGCAGGCAAGCCCTGATGCTCAATTACAGGACAAAAAATCTAATTAATTGTTACCCTGATCATCAGCTTTACCATCAACAACAGCCACCACCACTGCTTGCGCATGAAGTCACTGGGTGTCAAATGTACAGAGGTAGAGGACTGTAGCTGTTGTTCATCTGCCTTGTTTTTCTGGTTTGAAGTGGAGCACAATAGAGGGAAATGCTTTATGACTTATTAGACCTGTGAAATCACTATCTCTTAGCTCTCTTCATTCCATTTACAATTAAAGAAAATAAGGAAAAACTTGACTTCCATTTATATAGTTTTTTTTAAGTTTTGTTGAGTCATTCAATTATGAGAGCTCATTATTTGACCAGTATCCATTCTGAAGGGACTGACTAAGAGTTGTTTATATTGAAAATATCTGACAGAAGTTGTGCACGTTTTTAGGATTCGGTAAAATGTTGACTTGTTGTAAGATGTTAAGCCGTTTCTGCGAATGTTACTTTTCCCTCCTGTCAGTGCTGTTTGAAAATGCAATGTTGTCTATTTTCCTCAGTTATGCAATTTTTTGTGTTCATTTGTTAACTGGTGTTTGGATAGTAAAATGCATACACTTGTGGCCACAAATTAGTAAGAAATGTCAATTTCATACTTCTGACTTCATTAATCTGGTTGTGTCTGTGCTCTCCGAGGTCTAAAAACCTTTTTTTTACCTAGTCTGGATCTACGCTTCTGTGTCAGTGTAGTGTTAGAAAGTGTTACTGACTTACCAGTCTGGTTTTAAATCACTGAGCCTGCTAAATCTGATATAAGACACCCTGTACTGTAATCTTGGGCTTCATCGTGGCGTCCTTCATTTGGAAGTCCGTTTGTCTGCAACACCAGTGGTTGACAAACAAGGGTGGTACCTAGAAACCGCAAGGATCCCAAATGTTATTAGAATGTGGTCTTTAAACTCAGATTTTTCAAAGCATCGTTGAGATATTTGTAATGTAAAATTACCTTATTTCTTCACCCCACTTACTGTAAAGTATTTGATCATTGCAAACCTAGTTGCATGCAGTCTAATTGCATTTGTAAAATAATCTGTTAATTGCCATCCTAATTTTCACACTGTTAATACAGCCTTTGCGCTCTGTCCCATGATTTCCTGCAGATAAAAAAAATAAAAATTCTGAAGATTGTGGTTCTTCACTACAGAGACAATTGGTAAGAGTGTATGACAATGGAAGGCAACTTTTGCAGGCTTTAGATTTGTTTACATCTTGTTTTTACATAGATTTTAGAATTTGGGAGCCTAGTTAATGTAATTATCTGAGCCAAATTAGCAGACTTACTGTAAAGACTTGGACTTCATCAAATGCAAAATTCGATTTGCTGTGCCCCGGAATGGCACAGTGGTAAATCAATGTCTTCTTACTTCGAGACCAGTGTTTGAATTTGGCTCTTGGATTATCTTTGGATCTTGTGATGTTTAATGCAGATGGCCAGCATCTTCCAGTGTTGGGGGCAGAAGCAGCGCTTTATTGGGTTTGTGGTGACTGCGGGGGATGGGCCACTGCAGCTAACGTTTGCCCCTATGGGTTAGTAATCAAATTTAATTGCCTCGCCTCATCACATTCTGTCAAAAACTTGTGAAGGCAGGGGCACCTGTGAGCTCAATCAAGACAGGAGATTGGACTGCATCACGATAAGTACCAGAACAGCTTCGGAAGTTACGTCTTGACATTAATTGTTCTAAATCTGCTGGGAGTTTTTGCAATGAACTTATTGAACTTACACTGGAGTATTCCCATAAACTAGCTAACTTTATGTAATTATTACTGATTGCAATGATTTGTTTCTGTAAAAAATACATCACAACACAACCTAGAACGAGCAACCTTGAACTTCATGGCTGTCTTCGTCTGTTATGTAAATGCCACAAGGTCCTGCATTAAAAACAAAAATACAACAAATGTAACCACCATGTTCTGTCACTGGCTGTGTTAATTACTAGGAAGTTCAGAAAGCGTACCTTTTCACTGGATTAATACCATTTTGTGTACAATGTGCCAACATTCTTTTCCCCATAATGAACTGTTATGGAACGTCGTTAGCATCTTTGTGTGTCCATAAATATACATCTTAAATAATGCTAATGCATCAAGCAAATTATTGATCAGTCAGCATAAAATGAACTATTGTCACTTCATTCTTTAACATGTAATTTTGACAGAGGTTACATTGTTATTTGTAATGTCAGTATCTGTACATGTATGGCAGGTATTCCATTCCAGTGTCTGTTAAATTCCAACACAGGCACATCCCATTTTTCTTAATGAGGTATTGATTAGGTGACTACCTGAACCAAGGCTATGTATAAAAAACACTGCTGTGGTCATCACTATCCAATTACAATAGGACCAGCTGGATGGAAAGAACAGTGCTAATAGTACCTCAAAGGTAATTTGAATTAAAAAAATAACTATTCATCATGACAAAAGATTTGAAAAGAAAAGCTGTGACAAAGATGGGTTCAATTTTGGCTTTACTGGCAGAAGGATACAGTGAGCTTCAGGTCGCTTCCATCCTGAAAACCAGATGGCGGTTCAAAAGAACAAGGTCAAGCAACAGACATTGGGGACACTAAAGCTACATTGGTAGAGGGTGAAAACGACTGTCCGCTGACCAAGATGACCATCAGCTCATTCGAATCTCATGCAAAAACTGTAGGATGCCATCAAGTGACCTACAAAAAGAATGGCAAACAGCAGCTGGGGTGAAGTGCACAGTGAGGAAGGTTCTTAACAGGCTCCTTTGGGCAGGGCTGTTAAGTCGTGCAAAGCTAGAAAAAAAAACTTCAACAGTGAGAAGCAAAGAAGAGCCAGGCTGAAGTTTGCAAAAGATCATAAGAACTTGACCGTAGAGGAATGGAGTAAGGTAATCTGCTCTGGTCGTCAAATGGTTGGACTGAGACCTGGAGAGGCCTACAAGCCGCAGTGTCTCACACTTCAACAAGACTGGAATCGGGACGATTTGTTTCTGTGAAGGACGCATGAATCAAGCCAAGTACAAGGTTATCCTAGGAAAAAAACACTTCCTTCTGCTCTGACAATGTTCCCTAACTCTGAGAATTGTTTTTTGCAGCAGGACAATGCTCAATGCCACACAGCCAGGTCAATCAAGGTGTGAATGGCGGGCCTCTTTTGCAGTGACCTCTTAATTTTTTCCAGAGCTTTAGGTTCTTTTGGTAGTTAAATGTGTTTAGAAAATGAGAATAGAAACATCTGTGTTCAGATTTTATCCCAGTTGGGGATAATGCTGTGCAACCTCAGGAATGTGGAATGTTTACATTGACACTGCCATGGGGTTCTTATTGAAATGTGATCTTTGCTAGGCAGACAAGCCTTTCAATGTTTACGACCACTAGCAACCATTTTTACAGCGAGATCAATTGAACATGTAACGTCAAACAACTTTTAATAAAGCTTATTTTTCTCCCTTGATTTTTTGACCAAGTATGTTCTTACTGAAGTAAACACTATACGAACGGCAGATTCCAACAGGTGCCATGATCCGGATGGATCAGATTTACTGATTCTACTGAAAATCACGAAGTTGTTTTGAAAATCGACTTTGGAGCTGAGTGGCTCATTTTGCAATCGTAATGAAGCAGTACTGGTTGCTGAAAACAACGTAACGGTGAGTCGTGGAACTACCCTATATAAACAAATCAAATAAAGACTGCAATAGCTTAGGTTGTCAAAAAGAAGCCTTAGTTAGCCCCTGACTAGGCCAGAGTGGGTATTGTGTGCTTCTAGAGGTGGCAAGATTTGAGAAGAACAAGACCAAGTTGTTTCTTGTCTAGGCCATGTTTGAAATTGTGAAATTCTAGGGGTGGATACATTTGAGTTAAGACCCAGTTATTCCCTGTGTAGGCCACAAATAATATTGTGCAACTCTCTAGGGGTGGATACTTTTGAGTCATTGCTAATCTTAGTACAGTAACTGGTAAAAGCGCTAAACTGTACTTCGTGTGACCACAGAACAGTACTGCTACTGTGTTTTAGGTGATTATTCAGTGACTTGTATTAGTAAAATAAAGTATTGCTGTCTTTCAGTCAAATGTATACGACAGAAGGGGAACTGCAACCCCTGACGTGCGTGCGCTCAGCTTTAAATATGGTGTGAAATGGACACGAACCAAAAGTGTCATTACCAACAATCCCTGAAATTGGAATGGACAGAAAGAAACAAAGTTTTCCAAGTAAGCAAAATGGATTCTGAGGATGTTGTGTTTAATAATATTAATATGTACGGACTCCATGACTGCATATCCCAACCAAAAACCTAAGAAAAGGAATTTCACCGAGTGTAATTTTTGTAGATTTTGTAAATTCGCATGGGTCAAATCAGAGGCAAAGCCCTGCCAGTTTGAGTACTTGCCCACCCAATCAGGTTGGCTTAACATTTATACATTTGATTTATTTGTCTTGTTTCCTTACAAATCAGAAATGGAGAAAATGGCAGTATGAGGTACATCCAGTCTAACTGGTTACTTTGCATCCGATATTTTGATTTCAATGTGGTTAGGCTGTCAGACGTATACGTCAATTACCCGTACAGTTGAATTTCTGCCCTTTATAATGCACTTGGTTTCTGTAATCTTTTTCTCTCTCAATTCCTACTTTACTCTCAGAATATGTAGCCTATATGTAATATGGTCATGTTGATTATTTGTTTCATATGTCTTTAGTCATGGTTGTACACGAAAAAGCTATGTGTTGTCAGAGGCCATATTGTAAGCTGTTTCTGCACTGCCCCCCATGGTCTCTGCATAATAACACAATTTTTTAAAACTTTTTGTAAGAAGAACAAAAGGGAAAAGACAGGATGGATAGAGTTGGAACATGAGAAATTCTGCCCACATGCCGAGCGAAGGCAAGGAAAGATCTCCCATGTATGGAATTCAGGAATCAAAGACGGAGGATTTCCTGGCGATACCTGGAACAGACACAAGCTTATATAATCATTGATTTAGAATTTTGTATGTATTTCCAAAAATATATTGTACCATTAATATTGAGTAGAGCTGGATCTTATCAAGGAAATCTGGTCACTTCCCTTGATAATGACCTGGCTTATCCAATTTAATATTAGTTTGAAAATCACTTTGATGCTATATAGCATGTTTAAATGGGCATTCGAAATAGCCTATTTTGTTGTGCTTTGTCATGTTCACTATGTAATTTTGAATCAAACTTATTTATTGTGTTGACGATAATGTTTAAATCTGTAAGGTCTCCAGGAGAGTCTCAAGACGAGAGTCTCTCTCTTCCCCCCCCCTCCCTCTCCAAAGAATACAGGAAGATCTGCAGTACTTATACCGAATACAAGGGAGGCGGTCAATAGTCAAAACCAGCCAAATACCCCCCAATAGGAAAGGCCTGTACAAATGACCCTTGTATGGGATGTTCCAGCATATGGTCAATGGTCCTATCCATCAAGCCTGTGACAGTCACATGGGCAACTCCAAGCAGGAGGTATGGACAGGTTGTGTGGGGCCCATCAGCATCAGGCAACACGTCCTATCTATACACCTCTGCTCAAAGTTAATCAGTACATCTGTTTTGTGTTAAGTTTCTCAAGCCTACTTTCTCTCAGTAGGCTTTAACAGGCCCACCGCATGGTGACAGTCTGTTGCGTGCTGAGCTGCTCAATAGCATGCGTGTGTACTTCTAACCCCAGTGATACATTTGAAATTGGTACAATGATGATTTTCTAATCTGGTAATATAGTCTCATGGTTTTCTTACAAAAGGTAAAAAATATGTGTTTTCTCTCTCATATATGGTATAAGTGGTAGAATGATGAATCCACATTGTGATAATGTGTCTCCTTAGCATTAAAGTCAATGTCCCATGAGGACTGAATATCAATCCAAAATAGTCATAGCTTGTGACGAGCGTTAAACAGCCAAAGCGAGTTTGTCCCCAAAAAATTTTAATTTTATTTTGAATGCTGAATTGGCTTTGGTTAATTAGGATTTTTTTTTGTGTTTCTCTTATAAATTAGATGACATGTGTTTTCAAGTTGAATACTAAAAAGTTGACTAACTAAACTTAACAAAGGATATCGGCTAAGTTGAAAGAATAACAAATCTTGCTACAGAGTCTGAGGACCATGTCAGATTTGGTGGAAACATACATTTCATGTACATTTTTAATAATCCATTTGGATTATAAAAAATAAAGCCAAGGGCTCCATGAAGGGGGGCTAACCCCTAGGATGACTCCAAACAACCTCTCCCATTAAATCAGGGTAGCCTATTACTAAGGGTTAAAATTGAATGTTCAGACTGGTCTCACCTGTGGTAATTTCCTCAACATAAGCATATGCAGTTTTGGGACATTAAGCAAAAACTATTTTGGGGAGTTCTGGGAACTTACTGAAGTTTATAGTGTGAGTAGTACTCATTTCTTTTGAGGCAATCGGTTGTCACATAAGTATGACGGACACATACACATTGAGTATATACTCAGTTACTGTACTTAAAATTGTTTTGCTATATTGACAGAATTTCATTAGGTGAGAAGAATGACTATTTTAAGATTCAGTACCTGAAAAAAATTCAATTGCAATATATTTCTATATTTCAAAATGTACATGAAAAATGCCAAAAACAAATGGCTTATGAGTAAATAAACTGAAATATTTTAAGGCAAACAGTTGCCTTACATTTTTTAAGTTCTGTTAACTTATTCAGGTTTACATTGTAGCTATCCAAGCCTAGTGACAAAGGTGGGCTTAACGTTAGTTGAATTTTAGCACCCTCTGTGTTAGATGTCCATATGTAAACATCGTTGAAGTTGCAATGATTCGTGGCGCAAACTCTGTCAGTATAATGGAAGGACCGTGCCTTCAGAATCAGACAGAGTCTTATTGCCAAGAAAATTTCACAACAAACAAAGAATTTGTTCTAACCATTGGTGCGACTGCTCTCTCACCTAAAAATGCTGTGGTCTAAAGCAAACAGTTATATGTCCTAAGTCTAGATGTGAATACCAGGAAATTCAAGCAGAAATTCTGAACTTTTGTCCAATACTCATCTTTTGATCTTAAACCCAAATGTCTTCAGTGACCAAAGGGATTTGTCTTGCTGTTCCAATTCTTTTGGAGGGGACTCTATGAATGAATTAACACTTGTAAAAATGTACATAGAAAGAATTGTTGTTACCATGAAGTAGCCTAGATAGTGCATACAGACATAGATCCATGAGTCATAGGTAATCATAGAATGTTCGTTGCCCAGACAACTTGGTGAAAGCTCCCACATGACAGCAGGGGCATGTTACTATTGATGGTTTTGCAAACTCAGCTCTCCCCATAAGGAATGGTGTCCTGTTCACCTCTATAATACAAGGAACAGGAGCCCCACTGGTGCTATTAAGACGTACCCCCAAAAGACGACTTCTAGTGGTTTCTGCTAGGCCTAATCTACCACACATAGATGGAGACTAGGAGCATTACTCAGCTGACATTCCATTCATTACTGCCCCTGAACACAGATAGAGACATCATGGTGGCTGACAGGGAAAAACAAGTTGTTGAGTAGACATAATGTTTCAAGCATACAGAATACAATGGCCTTCTAACAGAAACTTGAAAAAATTACTTTTCTAGAAGTGCATGTAGGAGACCCCAGGAGATGGGCCATTACACAAGCAGAGCTGGACAGGGCCGTAGAAGGGAATCAACCCCAGCAGCAGGACCGGTGTCTGCTCATTTGTGTGAGGAGGAACAGAAGGAGCGCTGGCAGAGCCCAACAAAAAGACATCCAGCGGGCTACTGGTGTGCATGTTAATGAAACAGACTTCATGAGGGTGGCACAAGGGCCCGATGTTCTCTAGTGGGACCTGTGTTCAAAGCCCAGCACTGTGCAGCTTGACTGGCATTTTCCAGAGAACACCAGAATTGGCAGGTCCACCACTGGCACACCATTCTCTTCACAGATGAAAGCAGGTTCACACTGAGCACATGTGACAGATATGAAAGAGTCTCGAGACGCTGTGGTAAAAATTATACGGTACTCTGACTGCTGTTAGGTACTGAGATTAAATCCTCAGACCCATCTTATGCTGGTGCAGTGGGCCCTGCATTCCTCCTGGTGCAGGATAATGCCCGGACCCATGTGGCCAAAGTGTGTAGGCAGTTCCTGGACTGGCCCTCACGTTCCCCAAATCATAATTCAATTGAGAACCTATGGGACACTGGGTATAGGTGCGAGTAGTGAAACCGACTATCCAGGTGCCCACTGATTCCCTGATCCAGGTCTGGGAGGACACCATCCGCCATCTCAGCAGGAGCATGCCCAGTCATTGTCGCGAGTGCATACAGGCACGTGGGGGCCATAGAAACTTGTTACATTACGAGTTGCCGTGATGAACAGTAAGATTCATGTAAGTTGGAACAGCCTGTGATTTCTAGACAATCTAAACACAGATGTTTCTGTTCATATTTTGTAGGCACATTTAACTTTCAATGAAACATACATTCATATAATTCCACCCCCCATCACATACAAAAAAAACCATTAAAAGTTCAATTAAATTCCTACAGAAAAGGAAAGGTCCATACACATACAGTGGGGCAAAAAAGTATTTAGTCAGCCACCAATTGTGCAGGTTCTCCACTTCAAAAGATGAGAGGCCTGTAATTTTCATCATAGGTACACTTCAACTATGAGAGATGAAATGTGAAAAAAAACTCCACAGAATCACATTGTAGGATTTCTCATGAATTTATAGGTAAATAAGTATTTGGTCAATAACAAAAGTTAATCTCAATACTTTGTTATATACCGTTTGTTGGCAATGACAGAGGTCAAACGTTTTCTGTAAGTCTTCGAAAGGTTTTCACACACTGTTGCTGGTATTTTGGCCCATTACTCCATGCGGATCTCCTCTAGAGCAGTGATGTTTTGGGGCTGTCGCTGGGCAACACAGACTTTCAACTCCCTCCAAAGATTTTCTATGGGGTTGCGATCTGGTGACTGGCTAGGCCACTCCAGGACCTTGAAATGCTTCTTTCGAAGCCACTCCTTCGTTGCCTGGGTGGTGTGTTTGGGATCATTGTCATGCTGAATGACCCAGCCACGTTTCATCTTCAATGCCCTTGCTGATGGAAGGAGGTTTTCACTTAAAATCTCACGATACATGGCCCCATTCATTCTTTCCTTTACACGGATCAGTCGTCCTGGTCCCTTTGCAGAAAAACAGCCCCAAAGCATGATGTTTCCACCCCCGTGCTTCACAGTAGGTATGGTGTTCTTTGGCTGCAACTCAGCATTCTTTCTTCTCCAAACACGATGAGTTGAGTTTTTACCAAAAAGTTATATTTTGGTTTCATCTGACCTTATGACTTTCTCCCAGTCCTCTTCTGGATAATCCAAATACTCTCTAGCAAACATCAGACGGGCCTGGACATGTACTGGCTTAAGCATGGGGACACGTCTGGCACTGCAGGATTTGAGTCCATGGCGGCATAGTGTTACTGAAGGTAGCCTTTGTTACTTTGGTCCCAGCTCTTTGCAGGTCATTCACTAGGTCCCCACATATGGTTCTGGGATTTTTTGCTCACCGTTCTGATGATCATTTTGACCCCATGGGGTGAGATCTTGCGTGGAGCCCCGGATCAAGGGAGCTTATCTGTTGTCTTGTATGTTTTCCATTTTCTTATAATTGCTCCCAGAGTTGAATTCTTCACACCAAGCTGCTTACCTATTGCAGATTCAGTCTTCCCAGCCTGTTGCAGGTCTACAATTTTGTTTTTGGTGTCCTTTGACAGCTCTTTGTTCTTGGCCATAGTGGAGTTTGGACTGTTTAAGAATAATTTACAGGTCTGTGAGAGCCAGAAATCTTGCTTGTTTTAGGTGACGAAATACTTATTTTACCGAGGAATTTACTTAAAAATTAATTTAAAAAATCCTAGATTCTCTAGATTGTTTTCCCTCATTTTGTGTCTCATAGTTGAAGTGTACCTATGATGAAAATTACATGCCTCTCATCTGTTTAAGTGGCAGAACATGCACAATTGTTGGCTGACTAAATACTTTTTTGCCCCACTGTATGTTCCAAATGATAAATACAAAACAATAAAAGGAATGTCTAATCCATGAGGTATTATTGTTCCATAAATGGAAATAAATGTAAACAAGACAATTGACACACCCCACTATGACAAGTAAATCAATGAATGGCAGTCATCAAGCCCTCCCCCATTTCAGATTACAAGGGTTGAGAACATTGACATCAACAGGCTATAATCTGTGTTAATGGTGCTCAGCAGAAAAACTAACTCAAGATGACGTGATGATTAAAAACATTTCACTGAAGAATTCCACTGAACAATCATAAAATCCCCCCATGTCCATATCAAGATTTATGAATCCATATCATACAAAAGACTCATGTATATCTTGTTGTACCTGTGAAAAGTTCTACCTGTAAATAGGGAAAGATTGTATCTTTAATAGGAAACAATCGATGAGGCAACATCACAAGAAAAGTTGATGTCCAATATTAGGAATGTCATTGTACAGTTTCCCACCTAATATTAGGAATGTCATCGTACAGTTTCCCACCTGTCTTGAGAGAAACAAACCTTACATGAAATCACCATATAATTTCATCTAGGAAAATTGTTGATCACAAGGAATGGAGCTAGTTTCAGTAGAATCATATGAATATACAGCTCTTAAAAAATAAGAGACCACTGTACCTTTGTCTTTCCTTTCCAAAAATGTTGAAAAGGATGGTTTTGAGTGAGGAACAGAAGGGTTCTGATTAAGAGACCACTGCAAATATAATTTTTTTCAGGATCTGTATGTTTCACTGAAAGTTAACTAGATAATGAGAATGATGTAGTTAATGAGAACCACAGAAACATCTGTGTTTTTAGTCTGGAAACCTTAGGAATGTGGAATGTTTACATTGACCATTTGGCATGGAGTATTTGTGGAAATGTGATTATGTGCGGACACGCCCTTCAATTTTTTATAACCGCCAGCAATTATCTTTACAATGAGATCGATTGAACATGTAACATCAGAAAACTCTGCTGCGGTGCTTTTAATAAAGCTTCTCTTTCTCCATTGATTTTCAACCGAGGACATTCTTACTAAGGTAACCACTATACAAACAATATATTCCAACATTTTATGCCGTAACCCAGATGGATAAGGTTTACTGATTCTACAGAAAATTATAAAGTTGTTTTGAAAGTAAACTGAACAGTGAGTTGTAAGACCACACAGTAAAAACAAATCAAATCAAGATTGAAATAGTTTAGGTAGTCAAAAAGAAGATTTATATTGTGCAACTAGAGGTGGAAAAATGGGAGGAGGGAGTTTTGTTGAGCAAATGGCAATGTGAGATGAGTTTTAGGGTGGCTCCTGGAAATGTGGCACTTTATATGATATAATTCATCTGAATTTGACATCTGTTTCTGATATTTCGGGTGATGAGAGAAGATAAATTCAACCTACACTGACTGTACAGCTTACAACATTGAAGATTACTGGTAATCTCTTCCAAAGTGGGCCGCAACACCAAGCCTTGAGTATCTTCCAGGGAAGAGACCTCAGACGGTAACCTTTTAGTCAACATCAGTTAAACGTTTTTTTGTAAATTTTACTCTGTAGTGCCTTTTGAGAGAAATCAGTTCAGTGGATGAAATTGTTAGCCAGCTAGAACGTGCTGCTAGTGATCACAGTGACCGGCTAACAGAGCTTGAGGCTAAAGTTTCTACATTGACCATTTCCTTTTCTAATAAATGCGATGAACTGGAGGGACGTTTGAGATGGAATAACATACGCATGCTGGGTCTACCAGAAGGTTCAGAGGGGAAGCGACCCACTGACTTCACGGCCCAGCTACTCCAAGATCTACTCGGTCTCCAAGACAAGCCAGCCCTTTGCCGGGCACACAGATCTCTATGCGCTAAACCCAGGGAGGGAGAACCTCCATGAGCACTTATCGCCAGGGTGAGCCAATTTCAATTCTTTAATGAAATCCTATGGCGCACCTTGCAAGCAAAGACTCTTGTTTATCAAGGGAAAATAATCTTTAACTTTAACCCGACTTTAACCCGGCGGTGGCTAAACGACGAGTTTAGCGCTTTTTTAATCTCTTTCTTTTCTAGTGTCCATCACACTTTCATGCGTAATGATTATTTCCTTATTGATAACAGACTCCTTCCATTGATGTTGTCCTGTAAATACGAGGCAATGGTCCTTTCTGACAATTCTCCTGTGTCCATGGCTGTTTATTTTAAAGGCTGTGTTTGATCAAGCCTCCTCTCTGTTTACTTTATTATTTGTCAAATGTATCTGTTTTTTTGCCTAAACAAAACTCTGGATGTTTCATCTTCTGTTGTATGGGAAAGCCTGATAGCTTATATTGGGCGGAAATAATATCTTATGCAGCATATCTGAAAAAAGTTAGTGCTAACCAACTTGCTATGCTAACCCAGCGTATATCTCAGCTTGATGGCGTATATGCAACTAATCCATATCCAGATATGTATAAGGAACGCTTGTCTGTACAAGCAAAATGTAATAACCTTATGATACAACACTGCTGAACTACTTCGAACCAGATCAACTTATTTTGAACGCGGCGATATAGCTAGTAAATTACTTGCACTCCAACTACGCCAAGCAACCTCCTCCCATCAAATCCCTCAAATACAAACAGACCTGGGCAAGACATCTGATTCATTAGAGATTAACAATGCTTTCAAAGATTTCTACATGTCACTTTATGCAACCAAACAAACCTCCACCTCTCTCGATATCATCATCTTTTTTTATGGTTTAGATATCCCATTTATTGGAGACTTTTGATGCAGATAAATTAGATCAGCCTATCACAGTAGAGGAGCTCAACTCAGCGGTCCAGACATTACAAAGTGGTAAATGCCCAGGACCAGACGGGTATCCCACCGAGTTCTAAAAGGTGTTTAGGCTCCAGCTCTACCCTTTGCGATCAGAAATGTATAATAAATCATTTGAAAATGGCCTTCATCTGACTCTCAATCAGGTATCCATTTCTGTTTGAAGAAAGACAAGGACCCCTTGGCCTGTGCCACCTTTCGTCCTATAGGTTTGCTAAATGTTGATTATATAATACTGTCTAAACTTCTGGCTCTTTGTCTTGATCCTATTCTCCCAACCATTATCTCACCGGACCAAACAGGGTTTATACACAATAGACACTCTTTCCCCGACAGGTATTAATACCATTTAGAATCCCTCTATCTCTCACACGGAAGAAGCTTTGGTATCCATGAACGCTAAGAAAGCTTTTGATAGAATGGAGTGGAACTATCTGTTCTACATTCTGGGAAAATTTGAGTTTGGGGATGTCAGGTTCTGTCCATTTGAGATCCATGAACAAAATTAATGCAACCAGAAGTCAGGGGACAGCCATCTTCATTCAACATGAGGCAACGATGTTAACCTTCCAAAGTTCTTTCATTTTTCTCTCCAATGAATACAAACTGAATACAGTCTTTTATGCCAGGACACATGGGAGGCGGTCAATGGTCTTAACCAGCCATTACACAGTCAAATACCCTCCAATAAGAAAGGTTTATCCTACAAAATACCTTTGTATGGTATTTTCCAACCTATGGTCAATGGTCCTATCCATAGAGCTTGTGACAGGCACATGTGCCACTCCTAGCAGGAGGTATGGACAGGATATGTGGGGCCCATCAGTAACAGGTAACATGTCTTAACTATGTTCTTTGTTTAGAGTTAGTCAGCACATCTGTGTTGTGTTAAGTCTCTTATGCCCATTTCCTCTCAGGGAGAAATATATCCTGGATTAAACTACTTTACTCCTCCCCACAGGGGGAGAACAAACACAGAACAAACACCATTCAATCTGGGTACTTTTGTCTCCATCGCTCTATGAGACAGGGTTGTCCTCTAAGTCCTCTTCTGTTTGCAATTGCCATTGAAGTCCTTGGTGTGGCACTTCGTTGTGACACCAATATCTCTAGCACATACAGAAATGGTATTGATTTAAACGTCTCTCTGTACACTGATGATCTACTCTTTTTTCTTTCCAACCTCTCTGTTTCTTTACCTGCCGCCCTGGCCAGTCTTCAATCCTTTGGTCAAATATCTGGATATAAATGACATTTTCCCTATCAATACAGCTGCTCAGACATTCCCTTTACACAACCTGCCTTTCAAAATAACGCATCATAGCTTGGGATTCATGTCACTCACAAATTGAAAGACCTTCTCTAGGCAAATTTAGCTCTTTTGCTGTCTAAAACTCAAGAGGACTTTGAACGTTGGTCTCTTCTTAAATTGTCTTTGGTAGGTTGTGTCCATTCTATGAAGATGACTACTCTCCCACGTTTCTCATATCTGTTTCAATCTGTTCCACTTTTCCTCCCTCAGTCTTTTTTCTGTAAACTGGACAGCCTAAGCTTAGGATTTATTTGGAATAAAAAGGTCCCTAGGTTGCGTAAACAATATTTACTGAGACCCAAATCACTTGGGGGGTTGGCGCTCCTTAATATGACATTCTAGTACTGGGCCACCAATATTAGCATTCTAATATTCTGGTTCCAATATGAGACTTTGGATCCCGCACCCAGATGGGTAACCATTTTCCACTTAATCAGTTTCATTGAAGGCTGTAGTGCATTCACTTACTTTATCCTCCACTTCTCTGTACATTGAGAATGCGCTTGTGAGAACTTCTGTTAGAATTTGGCCTCAATTCAAATGCCGTTGTTCAAAATCTCTCTCCATCCAAGCTCCAATAGTCACTAATCATCCTTTCCCTCCATCTCTTGTAGACAATGCCCTTTCAATTTGGTCCAATTCTAGTTTTCCTAGCACAACTTTCCCAAACTTCCCCAATTTGCCCAATGAGTCACCTCTTGATGGGTTTTCAAACCTAGTTGTTCACTGAAAAGGTTAATTTCAGACATGATCAAATTCTATCTCTTCATCCAATCCCACTGGATCCCACAAGAGCCTTGTGGCAAGAGGATTTGGGGGAGGAGTTATCTTAGGTTTTGTGGGACGAAATTCTTAGCCTTATTCTGTGCAAAATTAATAAAAAAGGGGTTGGGGCCAATTTTTTCTATATTCTGAGAATACTGGTTTCCCATATATTCCTGACCAATACCTATTTTGTACTCTGTTGGGGTGACTACCTATTGTAATGTTTTGCTGAATTGGGACGCTGTATATTTATCTGTCTTTTTGTCTTTACTCCTTGTTACTGACTGTGGGGGGTGTTTGAATTTGCTTTGATTTGTTGTTCATTTTATTTTGTGTATGTTAGCAAAAAGGGAATCTTGTATTTTTCAACTGCTTTTGTATTGCTGCTTTAAAATTAATACAAATACAACAGATGGAACACTGCAGCCTCTGATGTGCATGTGCTCTTTTTTAATATCATCACGTGAAATAGACACCAGCAAGAACAAAAAGGATCATCACCAACGATGCCTGAAATTGAAATTAAAAGAAAGGAAAATAAAGTTTTCCAGCTAAACATTCTTCAAGATTAAGTCGTGCTTGGAGCACAGATGGTAGGTGTGGTGTAGATGAAGAACAAAGACAAAGGGAAGTTTGTGTGTTGGCACAAAGAGGACAAAATTCAAGAAGGCCAAGAGGAGACATGATGACAAACAAAAGGAATGAAGATGTTTTATGGTGCCTTTCATGGGACTCCGGAATCATGGACAATACCTTGAACTGACGTGAGCTTTCATAATCATTGATTAAGAGTTCTTAAATGTTTTTTTCCAAAAATGTATTGTACCTAAAAATTAAAAAAAGCTAGAACTAATCAATCAAGGAAACCTGATCATTTTCCTTGTTAACGGCCAGGCTTATCCAATTGAATATAACTTTGAAAAGCACTTTGATGGTAAAAGCATGTTTTCATATGCATTCAAGAAATAGCCTGTTTTGTTGTGCTTTGTCATGTTTGATGTAATTTGAGAGCCAAACTAATTAACAACGTTGGTAATGTTTTATTTTGTGAGGCCACCACCGCATGGTAATTTCTGCTGCATACTCAGCTGTTAGTTAGTACACCTGGGGAAATCTAAAGCGAGTGATAAATTAGACATTTGTAAAATAATGATTTTCTAATCTGATAAAATATAATCAACATGGTCACTTGTGTGAAGGAATTATAAACCATATAACCCATTGACACATTTGTCTTACAGAGCTAAACAGCTCTCATATTCTTTAATTGGCTATCATGCATTTATGAATTCCTGTACTTTGGTTGTACATAAATATATTGTAGGAGAGAAAATCCAGCCCAATTCCATTGGTGGACCTACTGCAACCCCGAGGGTGATTATATTAGCATATCCACAGAACCATAATGTTGCATTTTTACAGGTAACAACCAAACTACCTTGTGACAAACAATGTCTTGATTCATCTACATTTAACCCTTTGACTCGTACAATCACACCAGTGTTATCTGGCTCGAGTGGTCTCTGAAGCGTATGATTACACTAGTGTGATAAGAATGTTTGGTTTAGAACGCACCATTAGAACGTCTAGGTACGAGTGACGTAACAATGGCTGGTCAGACCAAGCTTTTATTTACTCACATTTAGCTCAGTGTTTATAACTTTATTTCCTCATTGTAATTGTTTGAAGACCACACTATGATATTAACCAGTTAGCAATCATTCAAATCGGGACAAGAAGGGTTACTTACCTACCGATATGCAGCCAACACTAGCAGTTATATTTTCCAAAATAAACAATACACAAAAATGAATGATATTGGCAACTACTGTAGGGCATCTTACCATTTCCTGGAAGAGCTGATAGGTGGCGTCATTAGGCCTTGGCATCCGGAGCTATAGCCTGGGATCTCAAATTGACCAAAACAATTATAATAAAAGCCCTCAATGTATTGTGATACTAGCAATGCCTCTGGAGCTGACAACCAGTCAAAATCATTGTGTAATTACTTCCTATAAGTTACGTTACCCGTTTTTCGTCACTGCTACGCTTTTCTATCAACTAAAGATAAAGAAAGGTGAGTAACACTGAGAACTGATGGTCATTTACATTTGCCAGTCTTTCGGACTGATTTGGCATCCTGGGAAAACTATGATTTGTTCCTCCCCAATATATCATGGTAAAAATAACTGTAATTTCAATAATATTTATAACATGCAATGAAAGCACTGGATATAAAGCACTTGTGTTGGACATTTAATAGTGAATGTTTAAGTTTAAAATGATTTTGACCCACCGCCCTTTGCCTCACAATAGTTTGATCCTTTGCTCAGCAGTGATACATCATGCAGATACTCCATAACTACAGTGTGTGTGTGGCAATCTGAAGGAGTCTGTTGTTGGTGGCTGACTTTCAGTGACTTCTTTAAAAAAAGGATATGTCCTTTTCGCTGCTCAGAAGTACAGGTCACACTTTGTTAGCTTGTGGTTAGCTGATGTTTGCCAGCTAGCTACAGTTACACATCGACCAGTGCTTGCAGCTCTTTGAATTCGAGTCAATTAGAAAAGCTTGCAATTCAATGTTCAGTGGGGAGAACAAGTATTTGATACACTGCTGATTTTGCAGGTTTTCCTACTTACAAAGCATGTAGAGGTCTGTAATTTTTATCATAGGAACAAGTCTACTATGAGAGACAGAATTTTTTTTAAAATCCAGAAGATCACATTGTATGATTTTTACGTTTTTATAATTAGCATTTTATTGCATGACAAAGTAGCACATGTTTATAGTGGTCAACAACCTTGCAGCCATATACATGTTTTATTTATTTTTATTGATTTGCAATGTTGCAACCATCTGTTTGTTTATTCATACATCCATTAATTTAGGAAAGCAATGCATCATTTACTTTGGACTTGAAAATGTACTAGGCAGGATGATATTTAACTTAATCTGTATGTTTTTTTATCAACTTTTTATTCCTAATCTGTAAAGTTGTCTTTTCACAATAGATAAAAATCTAATGGGTCTCGAGGATCTCAATACATTAAATATGGTAGAAGTGGAGAATTATACTACATCTAGACTACATTGGCATCCTCATGTCACTGGATCAGAACTCTAACCACAAGCCTATCTCCACCATAGGAGACAGATTGAGTTAAAAGCCTTTTCACTTTTTAACCACTGATTTGAACATTCATATGGATGTTTAATATTTTTGTTGTTCTTGTATTTTGATGTTTGCTATTCCTGGACAAAACATGAAAAGAACAAGCAGCAGCAAATCATCCAGAGTATATCCAGACAACTGCCTGATCAAAATAGTCAGTATGAGTATCTAAGACTTCGCTGGTCATCTTGAACTCCTACTAAAGGACCATTTAAGTTATCTTTAAGTGTAAGCGAGTTATTAAGCACACCTGTATAATTTCACTTGTTATACTTTAGGTAGCGAACAGCAAGCTATTGTCAGTCCTTGTCATTGACACTGTAGAGGTTTTCCACTTCCTGGGCACCATCATTATCCAGGTCCTCGAGTGTGAACTGAAAAACAGCTCCCTCACCAAGAAAGCATCACAGAGGAAGTAATTCCTACAGAAGCTCAAGAAGTAAAACCTACCAATGCCAATAATGGTGTACTTTTATACCACCATCAGAAATATACCCTATCCTTACCTCCTTCATCACCATCAAGTATGTTGCTACTGCCACTGCCAAGGATAAGGGTATTCTGCAGCATGTAATTCGTTCTGCTGAGAAAGTGATTGGCTGCAACTTGCCATCACTCCCAGACCTGCCCGCCTTTAGGGCCCTGAGGCGGACAAGACAGGCTGTGGCTGACCCCTCCTCACCTGGACTCAAACTCTGTGAAGGCTGAGGTCCATCAGGACCAAAACCTCACGGCACAAGAAGTTTCTTCCCAACAGCAGCTGGCCACTGACACAGATAGTATTCCTGACACCCACTGACATCAAACATTCATATCACACCAAATTCTTATTCTTATAGAAAAAAAGGCATATTGTTTATTTGTAACATAATTGCTACTCTAGCACTTGTGCACTATAATACATGCCTGCCTTTGTCATCTCACTATATGTTTATTATCAAATTCCCTGTATGTGAAAACCAACTTGGCAATAAATATGTTGTCATTCATTGCTATTTTGCTTGGTGATATAAGAGAACGTTTTTTTTTTTTAATTATTATTATTATGATTATTATAAAAAAGTAACAAACAATAGTGATTATACAGATTAAACAGATTATACAGTTGTTCGATGTCCCTAGATAATTCTCCCATACGGAGAAAACACATGAATTTCACATGTGGACAAGTGAAAATAATTTAGTACACATCTAAACACATAAATCTTGTTGTGATCAACGAGTTCAACATGATCACATGAAAAATGCCAGTGTAAACATGAGATACTTCAGATGGTCCACATGTGAAACCATGTGCGCACGTCACAACATCTAAGCACATGTGAAACCGTTGAAGTTAATAAAATTAAACACAGCAACATGTGAAACAGATCTTCACCAATCAATAAAACTACAGACAAAATGCTTAAACATGACTTGTAGTGAATGTAGCATTTATTTGTTAGGTCACACGATTAGCACAACTGTCACCATTCAAATATCTGTTAATTCTGAGGTGGAGGTATCAATACAAAAATCCCTGAATATACTTGGATTCATTTACACGTTTTAAAGCTCAATCATAATATTTACACACCAAATGCATATGAGAATTCTCCTCAACATTTATTATTCAGTTGTGCATATAATGGCAAAGTAAAAAAAATATCCATTCTTAAGAAGAGCCTTTGTTAGGAATTCTCACCCACAGGTGGTGCAAGTATTATTATCTAATGAAGAAAGAAAATTGGGACAATAAACATGGACAATATAAAAAAATATTTTAAACAGATACTTTGGTTGTGGGCTAAAGCAAATCTTCATGTAGAATAACCAGGAACATTTGGAGGAGAGTCTGTAGGCCAGCTTGTGTCAGTCCTGTCATACCAACAAACGCCAACAGTAAAAGTATTGTCTGTGCCAAGGTAACAGATGTTCTGCTGTACAAAGGGGAATTTAACTTATCATCAGGGATTTAAAATAAAAGGTTGTCTTCCAAGATCTTTGTAAGGAGTTCCAGGAACAACAGGTTAGAAATAGGTTACAGAAGCAAATTAATTTACATCCCTAATTTGATATTTTAGGACTCGCTTTTGTATGTTTTATATATTCTCTGTTATTTCTTACATAATTTTGCTATAAATTTATTAAAGAGTATTGAGACACCCAAACTGGTATCAATAGAATTCTGGCATGCATTATTAATTAAACTCAACAGATTTTCACGAGGTTGCTGAATTTAAATGATAATAAATATTACCTCGTTCTCATCTTCCCTGTGCCCACTGAGGGAAGGACTCATTTGCATCATGTCCATCAGCTTATGCATTGTCAGGTACTTGGGCTTTCTATCAGTAAATAAGGATATTGTGTAAGATTGTAGGGTCAGCACTGCTAAATTCCTCCAGTGCTAGCTGTATATTGTACATTGTACTGTATAAGATGTTTGGGCAGAAACTTTATTTTAATAAAAATATGTGTTAGTGTGAATAAGTGTACAATGCTTCAAATCACTGTTGGCTATATCTTACCCTTGTCTCTGTCATAGAACTCCGCTGTGCAATTCTCATTGACATCGTGAGCTACATGGACTCTCTAAAACAATGAGGACATGGTATAAGATGTTGCTGAAGACACTTCTAAATAAAGCATGTGTTAGAGAAAAAAGGTTTGCAGACCCTACTTCACAACACTGTTGGCTTTATCTTATCTGCAATCTGAAAAAAACTATATAGGCTTGATAACCACTGGTATATCTTGTTAGAGACATTTGATAATTGCCTTTGCTAAGCTATGTAGACTTGATAACCACTGGTATATCTTGTTAGAGACATTTGATAATTGCCTTTGCTAGGGTGATATGCCACTGACAACATTGAAATAAGGTCTGCCCAGCCAAGTCACTTTTGGCTGTTTCTTACCCCCAGTTTATTGTTAAAGTTATAGATCTCATCATGGGTAGCACTGGGTAGGTGGGCCATCTTATGATTGCAGGAATGACAAAATGAAAGGTCTAAATGGAAATTCAAACGTCAACATTCAAATTATGTTTGTGTTCAACAGGCAATTGACATAGCTTTCATGTAGCAAGCCAGCTATCGCTAGCTGTTGTTAGTGTGTTATCCTTCTAAAATGTACCTTTTGTCACCATGACTGTCATCTAAAAAATACATGTACATCAAAACTGTACTGTACATCAAAACTAGGATTTTAATTCTAGCTAGTAATCAAGTGGTAATTAATTAACCAAATTACCTAGGTAATGACATAATTAATGTTAATGGTTTGAAAGGTACTGTACAGCTAACACTGTACGGTTATCAAATGTTACCTAGACTATACAGCGAGCTAGCTACGTGATGATTTGTCTATTCAAATATACCAAGACAGATTTGGTTAGCTACCACATAAATTACCTATGGCAGCCTTGGCTGTTGTATGTAGTATGAAAACATATGTCTAAGCTTACCAGTTTTTTCAAACCTGTCCCTGTACCCATTTTTGAGAGGAAGTTGAGAGGAAGTAGACTTGAGAAACTTAACACAATACAGATGTGCTGACTAACTCTGAACAAAGGACCATAGATAGGATGTGTTGTCTGTTACTGATGGACCCCACACATCCTGTCCATACCTCCTGCTAGGAGTGGCACATGTGACTGTCACAAGCTCTATGAATAGGACCATTGATCATAGGTTGGAACATACTATACAAAGGTATTTTGTAAGATAAACCTTTCTTATTGGTGGGTATTTGACTGTGTAATGGCTGGTCAAGACCATTGACCGCCTCCCATGTGTCCTGGCATAAAAGACTGTATTCACTTTGTATTCGTTGGTGAGAAAAATGAAAGAACTATAGAAGGTTAACATCGTTGCCTCATGCTGAATGAAGATGGCTCTCCCCTGACTTCTGGTTGCATTCATTTTTTTCATGGATATCAAATGCACAGAAACTGAAAAAGTGAACTACCTGGCTAGCTAAATTACCTAAGCAAATGTTTTTGCTCTTGATGTTTTTATATTGCGGCATTTTGTTAGGGGCAGAAGCCACTGTTGTCATTTCAATAAAAAAAGCTTGTCTCAAGGAAAGTTACACAGAAAGAAAAATGTACATGTTATTTAAATGGCTGGAGGAAAATAAAGTCAGGTTGGAAATCACTTCATCACTTCATCTGCTTATCCATTGTCAGGTTGCGGGGGAAGCAGCTCCAGCAGGAGCTATAATGTATTTGCCAGCTCTGACTGGGGGATCCCAAGGTGCTCCCAGGCCAGTGTCGACATATAATCTCTCCACTTAGTCCTGGGCCTACCCCGAGGTCTCCTTCCAGCTGGACATGCCTGGAACACCTCCCTAGGGAGACGTCCTAGGGGCATCCTTACGAGATGCCCGAACCACCTCAATTGGCTCCTTTCAATGCAAAGGAACAGCGGCTCTACACCGAGTTCCATATGGATGATTGAGCTTCTCACCCTATCTCTTATGGAGATGCCAGCCACCCTTCTGGGAAAACTAATTTCAGCCGCTTGTACCCACGATCTAGTTCTTTCAGTCATGACCCAGGCTTCATGACCATAGATGAGGGTAGGAAGGCAAATTAACCGGTATATCGAGAGCTTTGCCTTCCGGCTCAGCTCTCTTTGTCACAACGGTGCGATAAAGCGAATGTAATACCGCCCCCACTGCTCCTATTCTCCGGCCAATCTCCAGCTCCATTTTTCCCTCACTCGCAAACAAGACCCTGAGATACTTGAACTCCTTTACTTTGGATAAAACCTCATTCCCTACCCGGAGGAGGCACTCCATCGGTTTCCTGCTGAGAACCATGGCCCCAGATTTAGAGGTGCTAATCTTCATCCCAACCGCTTCGCACTCGGCTGCGAACCGGTCCAGTGAGTGCTGGAGGTCACAGACCGATGATGCCATCAGGACCACATCATCTGCAAAAAGCAGATCCCACGCACAGCTCTCACTTTGGACATACAGGGATTAGATAGCCCTAAGTAGGGACCTCCTCACCCCATATTCACACAGCACCTCCCAGAGTATCTCCCGGGGGACCCGGTCATACGCCTTCTCCAGATCCACAAAGCACATGGAGACCGGATGGGCGTATTCCCAGGCCCCCTCCAGGATCCTTACAAGAGTAAAGAGCTTGTCAGTTGTTCCACGACCAGGACGGAATCCGCATTGTTCCTTTTCAATCCGAGGTTCGACAATCTGCCGAACCCTCCTTTCCAACACCTTTGAGTAGACTTTTATTAATTCATTCACTCAGATACAAATCCACAGTTCTCTGGTCTCAATCCCATAGGGAGGTTTCACTCTGTTGGATGTTATCTCATTCATACACAGACACACACTTCCACAGGTCTCTCCTCCCTTCAGCCACCAGGCAGTGCCCTTTACACAAACACCCGCAGACCTTTTGCCATGGCCGCTGTACCGATTGTAAGCTGATCGTACTCACACCGGCAAGCAAGTGTCTCGGCCTCCTTACCTGCTTACTTTTCCCAGGGACGGGAAAGTAGACTTTCTCTTTTTGAATAGGGGAACCACCACCACGGTCCGCCACTCCTTAGGCACTGCCCCCAACTCACACGCAATGTTGAAGAGGCGTTTCATCCCCTCCACATCCAAAGCTTTCAATATTTCTGGACGAATCTCGTCAACCCCCGGAGCTTTGCCACTGTGTAGCTGTTTCACTACCTCAGTGACTTCGGCCAAGGAGATTAACGATGCATCCCCATCAGCCTCCAGCTCTGCCTCTACTAAAGAGGACATGTTAGTGGGATTTAGGAGTTCCTCAAAGTTTTCTTTCCATCACCCAATTACCTCCTCAGTTGAGGTCAACAGTGTTCCATCCTTACTGTACACAGATTGGATGGTTCCCCGTGTCCCCCTCCTGAGGTGGCGGACGGTTTTCCAGAAACACCTTGATGCCGACCGAAAGTCCTTCTCCATGGCTTCCCCGAACTCCTCCCACACCCGCTGTTTTGCCTCTTTCATGGCAGAGGTCGTAGCCCTTTGGTCCGCCGGTACTCTGAAACTGCCTCCAGAGTCCTCTGGGGATAACATATCCCGGAAGGCCTCCTTCTTAGTGGGACGGCTTCCCTGACCACCGGTGTCCACCAAGGTGTACGAGGGTTAGCGCCCCTTGAGGCACCTAAGACCGTTAGACCACAACTCCCTGCCGCAGCTTCTGCAATGGAAGCTTTGAACATTGACCTTTGACCACTCAGTTTCAATGCCCCCAACCTCCACAGGGATGTCAGAAAAGCTCTGCCGGAGGTGTGAGTTAAAGATCTTTCGTCCTCCTCCAGACGTTCCCAGTTCACCTGCCCTACCCGTTTGTGCTTTCATGGTCTGTCCAGAGACTTTCCCCACCCCCTGACCCAACTCACCACCAGATGGTGATTTGTTGACAGCTCCGCCCCTCTCTTTACCCGAGTGTCCAAAACATGCGGTCTCAGATCCGATGACACAATCACAAAATCTATCATCGACTTTCGGCCTAGGGTGTTCTGGTACCACGTACACTTATGAGCATCCTTATATTTGAACATGGTGTTCGTTATAGATAATCCATGACCAACACAGAACTCTAACCACGAGCAACCACTCAAATTCAGATCAGGGAGGCCGTTCCTCCCTATCACGCCTCTCCAGTTGTCTCCATCATTGCCCATGTGCGCTTTAAAGTCCCCCAGCAGAATTATGGAGTCCTCTATTGGAGCCTTGTACAGGACAACATTCAGGGTCTCCAAGAAGGCAGAATACTTCCTAACTGCTGTTCGGGGCATACGCACAAACAACAGTCAGAGTTTTCCCGCCCACAACCCGTAGTTTTCGGGAGGCAACCCTCTCATCCACCGGGGTAAACTCCAACATAGCGGCACTCAGCCGGGGGCTTATGAGTATCCCAACACCCGCCCGGCGCTTCACACCCTGAGCAACTCCAGAGAAGAATAGAGTTCATCCTCTATCCAGGAGTACGGTTCCAGAACCGAGACTGTGCGTGGTAGTAAGCCCCACCAGATGTATCTGATAGCGCTCCACCTTCCCCACAAGTTCCGGCTCCTTCCCCCACAGAGAGGTGACATTCCACGTCCCCAGAGGCAGCCCATGCCATCCGGGCTTGGTCCATCGAGCTCCCCGGCCTTCACTACCACCCATATGGCAGCGCACCCGACCCCAGCGGTTCCTCCCATGGGTTGGATGGAGAGGGGGTTGCCACGTCACTTTTTCGGGCTATGCCCCACCGGGCTCCGTGGCAAACCCGGTAAATGGTAAATGCATTGATGAACTAATCTAATAATTAAAAACAGTTATTAGCCCCCAACTCAAAGTTTGCATGGCCTTTAAATAATAAGAGTTTTATTAACTAGATATTATACTTATCTTAAATTAATATCTTTGAACTTTGAACTTCATGCTTTTTGATCCATCCACATGCCGTGATTTTGACTAATCACAAGTTTAAAACATCTTATGGCATTTCAATTTGATATTTCAAATTGTATTTTTTTGTATAACAACATTAGTGGAAGCTGGAAGGATGCTATGTCTAGCCCACTTTTACCAAGAAGGCAAAAAATTCTAAGAACCTTCAAAATAAAATGTACATTAATTAATTCAGCATCTGTTTACATGGCATGGATGTGAAGCATAGGGTGAACATTTTAAAAGTATCAGTACATTTTTCCTATGAAAAAGCTTGCCAACACCTCCATCTTTTGTATTTAGGAATTCCGGAGATATTCAAAAGAACAATCCAGGACACCCTTAAAGCAGCTCCTAAGCATCCCATCTTGCACAATGCTTTAATTGCTCTACAGACTCCTCCTAGAGTGCAGGCTACACCCAAGGAAAAAAAATAGGCATGGTTTATATAATATTGCATATTTTTTTGTTCCAATCATGGTGAAGTTAACGTTCTAGTACAGTGCTAAAGAAAAATTACCCGATCACTACTTCTCCTGTGATAAGAAAATTAGACAGCCGTGACAGCACAGGCCTTCCCAAATTTTATGAACCTTGAATGTCAATGCACACAGTCTTTTTTATTCCAATACATTATATGCATGCTATAATATTGTAAATAAGTGTACCTTCTTGGCAAAGACAAGGGCTTATGAGGGGTAGAGTTCCTCCTCTGTAAATTTGATGGCTTGCAAGAGGTTGTAAATAAGTCACTAACTAGAAGAGACAGCCCAGGTCGGAGGCCTGTGGGATACTGTGCACGAATCACCTCTTGGTAAGGAGGCCGAGACACTTGCTTGCCGGTGTGAGTACGATCAGCTTACAATCGGTACAGCGGCCATGGCAAAAGGTCTGCGGGTGTTTATGTAAAGGGCACTGCCTGGTGGCTGAAGGGCGGAGAGACCTGTGGAAGTGTGTGTCTGTGTAAGAATGAGATAACATCCAACAGAGTGAAACCTCCCAATGGGATTGAGACCAGAGAACTGTGGATTTGTATCTGAGTGAATGACGTAGAATTAATAAAGTCAGTGTTCACTGGAGAAAGAGGAGGAAGGGACACGGCTGATAAAATCTGAATGTGAGTGTGGAAGTCTGTATGAAGCTAATTATGTGTACATTTGTAAAAACATATATGTGTAACGTAAACTTGTGTAAAGTCCAAAAAGTGTGTGCTCTAATAGATCTATGTTTGCAAAAAGTAAGAAGTGGAGCGGTTCATGTATGCGATGAATGAGTGCATGAGAGGAGAGCTCTTTGTTGGGTACCCGTGTGTGTGTGTGTGTGTGTGTGTGTCTGTAAATTTAAAAAAAAACAAATAGCTAGAGTACGGAGTGGCGAAGAGACTGTTTGCCTGAGAGTGTGGGAGCTGTGTGTATGCGTGTGTCCGTCAGCATATGGAGGGAGAGAGACTCAGAATTTGTCTAGTCAGCCAGATTTGGATGAGCTGTTCATTAGACAAATGCAGAGACCGACTGAAGAATTGTGGTTTTTGAAACATTGAATTATTTATAAAAAATGTGGCCTTTTTATACATAAAAATATGTAGAAACACCCAATATAAGAGTTGGGCGGCGTATGCGATTGACGTTGGGAAGTGTTAGATGTTGATATATTTTGTTGCAGTTAACGGTCTCGCAATTTGGTGGGGGATTGTTTACATACATATGTAAATAACGTCTAATCTTTGTTTCATCGCATCTTTGGGGCATTGTGTCTGTGGCAGGAGCGAAGTAAGGAAAATTAGTATCCGTCCCAGAAAGTTGGAGCACTGTTGCAGCTGCCATCTGGAAGGGCGCTAGTCACAAACCATATCTAGTTTTAGACCCGTGTGTAAAGTGAAAGGTCCTAGAAGGCGATAAGTTTAACATGGCAGGCACCCCCATACAGATTTTGGCCAGGAGGTTTCCTCTATGCAAGGAACAAATTGAAGCAGTAGCTAATACTTTAGAAAAACTGACCAAAAAGATGATGATTAAATGGCTCAAATATGGTACTTTTGCTGTGGCAGTGTGTGAACAACTAGATGGTCTCATTAAGTTTTACAAACTTGATGACAACTGTGACTCACGTAAGCAGAAACGGGGTAAGGAGCAGGAAGATAACGGGGTTTGGCTCCAGAGATATGTTACACGAAGATGAGGAAAAGACAGCTGAAAAGTTTAGATGGGATGAAGACAAGGGTTCACAATGCCCACTGGTGTCTGGAGTAGTGATAATTAAAGGGGATGTTGAGATGGAGAAGGAAAAACCTTTAGTGTCTCCCACTCAGGGGAAAAACAAACAATTTAAGGGGAAGCCCGAGATTAGAGTAGATTGTTACAGGGAGTGTTTGGATTGATTAGAATGTATTAAGGCGAGAGGAGAAGGACAGGGCAGGAAGAACAAAGCTAAAAGTTATCTGCTACGACTTGAGGAACAAGTGAACAAATTGAAGGGGTAAGAGCAGCCTGGGGAGGAGGGTGCAGAGGCCATAACTAGTCCAAACCACTATAACAGAGATCCAAAAGTTTGGTTAAGAAGTACTCACACATTGAAAACACCTGATCACTATACCAGTATGGCACATATTTTAGTTAAAGGGCAACAACACCATTATGTGCCGTGGCCAACCCAGGACATGGAGGGCCTGGTTGTGAAATTACCCAATCTCCATAATGGGGCTGGGAAATGGATTAGGGTACTTGAGGAATTGACAATGGGTAAAATACTGGCTACAGGGGACATCAAGGCCCTGCTGGTCAGGGAGCTGGGTACAACTAAAACGGAGATGGTACTGAAAGACGGTGATATGCCTTGGACTATCGGGAGTGCCATTGGGGACGGCCGATCTTTCGATCCCTATAGACATTTATTGTGGAGGGCCCTGAGGGAGGAGTTCCCTGCTGTGGTGGACACTGATGTGCTGAGCGGAGCTCCATTTGGGGACTCATTCCTGCTGAGTACTTACAGAAACAGGCTGACAAACAGAGGATGGAAACTGAACATGATCCAGAAACAGATAGACTGGTGTCTCATATGTTCAGGAAAACGTTGGTGGAAACGATGCCCATTCCAGTGAGAACCAAGCTTGAGGATGCAGTAGGACTGGCCACATCAAAGTCACAAAGAATTCAGAGACTATTTTGTCCATGCTGTAGACCGGTACAGACAGAACAAAATAAAACTGTATGAGCAGGGGAAAGACATTCAAAGGAAGCTCACTCAGCATCAACTGGATGAACTGACTAAGAAAAAGACACAAGCCCCTGTTACAACAGTTACCCCTCCTGGGGAAAGCACCATGCCACCAGTCCTCCAGGAAAGTCCACACCCGGCACAGCACCCACAGGTCCTGAGTCAGTCTCCGCTAACGCCAGTAGTAAATGTGTACACACAGCCCCTAAAACAACGGCACAATAATGGCGGGAACCAGTCACAAAAGGGTCCTAAGACCTCTGGTGTGTTGGGGTTGTAACGAGGAAGGACATATTAAACAGTTTTGTCCGACCAAATCATGGAATACTAATTTGGCTCCCGAAAAAGTCCCAAGGTTGGCAAGGTGGCAACCAGGTGCAAGGGGTAGGACAGCAGTCCCAAGGTGGGCAGGGGGATAACCAGACCCAAGGGATATGGCAGCAGTCTCAGGGCCCGCCCCGGCAAGGTCCTGTAAATTCATATGCAGGACCGAACCAACATTACTGAGGGGGCCCAGAGAATCCTATGGGGGAGGGTCAGTTTGTAACTGTAACATCGCAAGCTGATGAAGAACCCATGCTGCAGGTTCAGATAAATGATAGGGGCACACCAATGATGGTAGACACTGGGGCCACTTACACTTGTGTAAGTCCAAATTATGCCTCTCACCTTCCTAAGTCAGATAAATATGCTAAGACGATAGGATTCTCGGGGCAAACGCAGCTAATACCCATGACAGCTCCAGTAAATCTAACCAGGAGCGGACGCTTGGTAAAATTACCTATTTTCATTTCTGAACACACTCCAGTAAACGTGTTGGGTAGGGATGCCTTGTGTAGATTGAGGCTGCAAATTCTATGCTAACCTGATGGGATAATTATAGATAAATTGGGGGTCAAAACACAGATGTCACTACAACGTGCACCATTGGCAAATGTGTACTGGACTGGTAACATAGAAGAGGCCGTTGGGGCAGTTACTTACAAATGGGGATCCTACATTGAAGCACAAATACCACAGGCTAGGAGGCCATCCTTGGCCTACCATTGCATGCTGAAATATGATTTCCGCCAGGAAAAGATTTTTGAACAGTTGTGGCTCGATAGGGTCAATGGTAGACCGGCTCACATTGAGTCTCAGTATTTTGTCATTGGTAAACAGGGTGTGGCTATGGCAGTAAGCAATGCTGAAGGTTCAGACATAATAGCCACATGGTTTGATGTACCTGGTTCAGTCCCCCATTTCACACTGCTGATAAATGATGGGTTTGAAGCTAAGGACCAATGATGAAACAGGTGACATGGGTCCCTTGGACCAAGTCTGACAACCTTCTAATCTTCCACTCTCCTGACCATGATTTCATTAAAATCCTTTGTTTTTCACATATGGTTGGAGAGCCTCAGGAAATAGAAGTTGCTACAAATCATCAGGATCAGATGGGGGATGTGGAGGACAGGCAGAGATTTTGAACGGGTAGTCCCTGAGCAGGTATGGTCTTGACAGGATACAGATGTGGGGCTCGTTAAATGAGCTAATTCTGTGTTCATTAAAGTCAAGCCAGGGTCAAAACCGGTATGGAAAAAACAGTATTACATGTAACCAGAGGCAGTAGCAGGTATTAAACCAACCATTGGGGGTTTAGCTGTAGCAGAGGTACTCGAAGAACCGCTCAGTGATTGTAACACACACCTTTGTTTCCTGTTTTAAAGGCAGATAAGCAGAAGTGACATCTGGTTCATGGTTATTGGGATACAGCATCAAGGCAAAGAGGCCTTTTGGGTCAAAATCAATGGACAAGGACAACAAAAGGACTATGTGCCAGGTAAAGGGAGAGGACTGGGAAGTAACTTCACAATTAAATTTAGACTTTGTCATGTATTGGGATAGAGGTTGCGCTATATCAGGTCAAAACTTGTAACTAGAACATACTAGCTAAATTAAAATCCAATGGGAGGTAAGTTAAAATTGGGATGGGTAAAGATACATAGAATGGCTGAAACAAAAAGTCTACCAGGACAAAATGTTGAGATTCCTTGGGAGTCTCCATTCCTTCAAAAGCCCAAACAATTCCCACCAACCAGGAAAACAGCATTAAAGATAACTGATCTTCCTTCTGCGAAGGAAGCAACAACTGATTGACAATAGGCCTCAGCAGTTGGCCCCAATGAACAACACGACAGCTCAACATCTTTGGAAAAGACACATGGATCCATGACAGCTCAACGCTCCAGCACATGAGGACATACATCAGGAGTCCAGCATGGGCTCAAAGAAGGACAAAGCTGGCAAATCAATCAAAGAGCAGGGAGAGCCGGTGACCTCATCTGCTGCCTCGGTATGATAGCTGCGATCCTGCTCAGGATTGGTGATTTCTGTGGAGTCTAGAGCACACCCAGGGACTGCCAAGGGTGGGCCTGTAGAATACACTCTGACGGCCAAACCCAACAACATAACTGCACCCACTCTGCACCTCAACACTTTCACCACTCATTCACACACTCCAGCAACATTTTGGAGAACACAAAGTTCCCAGGGGGCAAGATAGACCTAGTAGGGACCTTAGCAGTAGGATACGACAATGTTCAGGGACAAAGTTACACCTAAATTGCAATAACATCTCAGACATGAAGCCAGAATATCTGACCCTGGGGATCCAGGGGCTTACAATATGGCTAAACTGTTTAGCAGGAGGACTGAAGTTAGCTACCAACAAGGAATGGCTCCCACAAGTGTCTTCCTCTAAAATAGATCTTTATCAACACATCTTAACCTCATATATATTTTCCAGTCCAATCATTAGGGAAAGTGGAGGCTCTCTCTCCTACAAATTACAATTAGAAGATAGATTAGAACTCCCTTACAGGTTTTACGCGGTATGCATGTTCTATATTATTACTACTTCAGGAAAAGAGCTAGACAAGAACAAGTTGCTCTCATTTGTCGAGGTATCCAGGTGTGATGGTCCACCGTCAGCAGAGAGCGAGGAGTCCATAGCAGAAAAGGGAGGACCAATTGTCATCCCATCCTTGCCCCGATTCATGACCCAGTCTAGACCAGAGGTAGTAAGTAGAACTATCTTCTCTCCATTATTGAACCATACCATTTGCAGTTGGGACAGGACAGCCCATATAGAATATTTGTTCACCCCAGGGTCTCCTATGACTGTATTAAGTTTTATCTGCTTCACCAAAATCGACTGCCCAAATGTGTTAAACAGCTTTGTGGGACCAGGAAAAGAGGGAAGCAGTTATAGGCAATGATTGCTCAGAAGAAGTAATAATAACCCATGTACTCTTAAGAATACCCACGGTAACCATTGGGACTGTGTACTTTCTTCACCCCTATAGGAGTTCAAAAACCAGAGAGTCAAGTTATACGCCCAGGCAACCAGGTGGTATTGGTAAACTGTAACAGATCCACGGTAACCAACACAAACTAAGATTCATCCAAAGCGGCTGGCCACAATTTCATGCCAGCATCTCTTTCTGTCCAGGACCATGCCGTTAAAGGCAGGACCAGTAACCTATATACGTGCATATTGTCAAGTAGCCCTGAACACATTATGTTACATCAGTTTGGCATAGAGCTAAGAGACATGCCCTAGTTTAAGACATCCCAAAGTTAAAACTGATCAACTGATACTGATCTACTGATGCTCACATATACTGACTGCCTCACAAGTCTATGCTTAGGTAAATGACACACATAGTTCACCTGGAGTTGTCACGATGGTATACATCAATCCCAGAAGGGGCCATGGCCCAGTATGGCAGAACGGGCAGGGCGACTACGATGATTGATCGATTGACCCCGGGAGACGAAGAAGATCCACACTGTATAAATTGAACAAAAATCTTTGTAAACATAACAACTGCCATGAGCGTCAGTGTTTGACATAGTGGTGGACTGTTTGGCCAAGGTCCCGAACCCCCACACGCTACTTACTAACATCCCTCCTGACGCAAAATTTTTCAGTGTCATAGATTTATGTGGCGCTTTTTTCAGTGTCTCCTTAGCAGAGGAATGCAGGCATCTGTTTGCTTTCACCTATGGGGGAAGGCAATACAGATATACAAGACTGCCCCAAGGGTTCAAACACTCCCCACACATTTTTAACCAGGTCCTTAAGGCAGACTTGGAGGAGGTTGTTTTGGAGGGAACACTACTTCAGTATGTCGATGAGCTACTTATATGTGGTCCCACTCTGGAACAATGCCATGCTGACTCAATTTTAAGTGTTGCAGCGAATGGCAGAAGGAGGTCACAAGGTGTCACAGAAAAAGCTTCAATACTGTCAGTCTGAGGTTGAGTATTTAAGCAGGACTATAACTCATCAGATGAAGGCCATCATCTCCCCAAGTCAGCTAGAGGGGCTGAGCAGTGCGCCGTTTCCTCATAGCATAAGTCAGATGTTAACATTCTTGGGAATGACTGGGTTTAGCTCTGAGTGGATAGAGGAGTATGCTATCAAAGTCGTACCTCTTAGGGAGCTTATGAAAGACACCGGACAGCAGCTGCTGAGTGCCAAACAGGACATGCTCCTGTTCTGGGCACACCTGACTACTTTAAACAATTTCTGTTGTATGTTGCCAACAGGGCCAAGGGGTATGTTACGACGGTATTCATGCAGGACACTTGTAGTGGCAGGAGGCGGCAGCCCATGGCATATTATAGCACGAAGCTGGACTCGGTAGCGCAGGTTTTCCCAGCATGTTATCAGGGGCTAGCTGCGGTACAGTATGCATATGATAAAGCATCTACCATCACCATGGGTTATCCAGTAATTATTTACATTATTTACTCATCATAAAGTAACTGAGATGATAGAGCAGGGAAAGTTTGTGCAGATGAATGTTAGACTGTTGGACTACCTGCCATTGTTAACCTACTCAGATGTGACAATACAAAAGTGTGCTGCCGTTAATCCAGCAGAAAGAGTACCCCTCGACCATGAAGGTGAGCCGCATGACTGTGCGGCTGAGCCTTTGACCTTTACCAGGCTTCGGCCCGACCTTCTCTCACACCCAATTCAGGGAGCTGAGGAAGAATTATTTGTGGATTGTTCTTGCTATAGAGACATGGATGGTAATCATGCAGGTTTTGCTGTGGTTTCACACGATCATCAGTCAAATGTGTCCGCAGCCCTGTTCTGCTCAACTAGCCGAACTTAAAGCTTTAACAGCCGCATGCTGGGTGGGGGAGGTAAGATTGCAAACATCTACACCGACTCTGCTTATGCACACGGGGTATGTCATCTGTTTGGGGCTGTGTGGAAACAGAGGGGTTTTAGGAAATCTGATGGCACTCCTATTCTGCACCACGATCAGATCCAGGACCTGATGGTGTTCTTGCTGCTTCCGCGACAGGTGGCCGTTGTTTAATGTTAGCCCATAGGAAGGGCGACGACTTCATCACCCAGGGCAACATGCGGGGGATGAGGCCACAAAACTTGCATCTATGTGTCATTCAGCTGTTTTAGCCCCGCTAATACTGGTTGAGGCGGCACCTGGTATGGATGATGTTATCAGAATGCAAGCTAGAGAAAATGTGTATGAGCCACAGCTGTGGCTACAGCGGGGTGCTACAAGTGTTGCCACAGGCTTGTAGCGGGCCCATACGGGACTCCTGGTGGTGCCCTCTGCCCTCCTCAGGGTTTTGATCACTAATGCACATGGGATTGACCATTGCAGAAGGGGGGAAATTATGAGAAAAATTGCACACCAGAGTTTCTGGTCACCGTACCTACAGGCTACGGTGGACGCAGCCCTGGCAGAGTGTGAGGTGTGTGTGACAAACAACATAAGGAAGGGAATAGGGACACAATTTGGCCACATTCCAAATACCACCAGAAGGACCGTTCAGACATTTAGTCATGGACTATGTGGATATGATAAGACATATACATGGAAAACAATACATGCTAGTAGTCATTGACAGGTTCAGTAGGTGGATAGAAGCAACCCCTTCAGAGGATCAAGGAGCAGGAACGGTGATAAAGTTCCTTACAAGAGAAGTGATGCAAAGATACCAACAGAAATCAGTTCTGACAATGGGTCAGCTTTTATTCAAAGAACATTGAAACATCAAACAGAGGCTGGGATGTGGTTATCACCTACAGTCCCGGGGCATGGTAAAGGGAGCAAATGGCACGCTTAAGGTCAAGATCAATCAGATCTGTGCCAGTGCAGGTTTGAACTGGGTTGATGCTCTGCCACTAGCACTAATGTGTTGGCGCATGGAAGCTAACAGAACCACACATCTAACACCGCATGAAATGCTTACGGGTCGACCCATGCCTGTGCTTCGAGGTCCTCTTGAAGGGCCTCCACTGGATCAGCTGGAGCTGGAATTCAGGGAATATACCAGACAACCAACTGCTATACATGAGCTTATTTACAAACGGGAGAGTGCACGTGTGCTGGAGCCGGAGGAGGACCAGCCCGGAGCAGTGGTCCCAGGAGACCAGGTGTACATCAGGGTCTTCAGGAGGAGGTGGACCTTCAAGGTGACCCAATCCATACCAATGTGTCACCTTGAGTAGAATGAGTAGAAGGCAGCGACACCTGGTATCACCTCCACCACTGCACAAAGTTCCCACAAGGAGCGGATCAACATGAGGAGGGTGAGAAAGCTGATCTTCCAGACAAGAACAAGGAGCAGGCGGGGGAAGGCTTGGAACCCTCAGCAGCAGAGGAATTGGCACCTGCACCAGAGGAACCCGTGTCCCACAGAGAAACACAGGACCCAGGAATGGAGGTTTTCGACATAGCCTACTACTGACTGTTCAGTGGCTATGGCTGATGTTGCCAATAATCAAAAAGGTTGGACAGGAAGTTAAGGTTAATGCAGGCAGGGACACTCTTGCTTGGGATTGGTTAGAAAAGTATTTTGGTAAAGGGGGAACTATTGTCACTAAGGTAGGAATAGTAATGGGAATAGTGTTAATTCTATTGGCATTTGGGTAATGCTGTGTATTTCTGACCCGGACTGTGAAAACTCAGGTGATGCTACGGGGATCTCCGAACTCAAACCCAGACAGGGACGAGGGTCCATTGGTGATTCTTTGCCCTGTGCATCTGGTCAGTATATTAACAGAGAGCCCCTCAACACCCTTCCCAGATCTGACCCACGTGCTGGACAGCAGTGCGGGGATATCTCTTTTATTTCAGGGAGCAAAGGACTGTCGGGGCGGAAAACTCCACTGGAGAATGCATACTTGAATCAGGTTTATGCTGAGATGGGAGAGGTTCATGCCCAGACAGACAGCGGCAGCGGTGACCTTTGTTAAAGAAAAATGTATCGGTCTTGAGTCCAAAGTTCTATAAAGGTTTTTTATTTTTACATGCGCATGGGATAATCGATATACGGCCACCAAGTATGACCGCACTCCAAGTTATCAAAGAACCTAGGTACAACAGGTGTCTTTGTAGCATCTTCACTGACCACGCCCCCAACTCAAAGTACTCACACATTGAACAAAGAGCAGATGCCAGGTCATTTTCTAATCAAGCTGAATCATTATATTAAAATTTCTATCACACCTTCCTGCTCCACCACCGGACGCTGTTACTTGTAATAGGCCCATACACAGACATTATCCTTGCCCATATAAGATTGACAGATGTCTGTTCTTTAGCAGGGGACAGTGGATGCGTGTTGGACACACTGTCAGAGATGGACATGATCACCATCCTGAACTTCGCAATTGTGCTCTGTGCCAAAGGGAGGATTGCCTCCTATGTGCGGGGAAGGACTGTGCACCGCTGGAAATAAAACCTTGAATTAGGCTGTTTTTCAGTAAAGATGAAAACGTTTTGGAGGGCTGTGGGCTAGTATACTTGTTTGTTAGTATTGTTTACCATTTGATTCATTCATTGCTACCTATTAGCTTCCGTTCAGGTGATATCCATGAACAAAAGTAATGCAACCAGAAGTCAGGGGAGAGCCATCTTTATTCAGCATGAGACATCGATTTTAACCCTTCGATGATTCTTTCCTTCTTCTCTCTCCAATTAATACAGAAAGAACACAATCTTTATACCAGAATACAAGGGAGGGGGCCAATGGTCATAACCAGCCATTACACAGTCAAATACCCTCCAATAAGAAAGGCTTATCTTACAAATTACTCTTGTATGGTATGTTCCAGCCTTTGGTCAATGGTGCTATCCATCAAGCCTGTGACAGTCACATGGGCAACTCCTAGCAGGAGGTAAAGACAGGATGTGTTGGGCCCATCAGTATCAGGCAACACGTCCTATCTATACTCCTTTGCTCAGAGTTAGTTAGCGCATCTGTAAGTTTCTCAAGCCTACTTCCTCTCATACCCCATACCATTCTACCTTACCTGTGACTTCTTTCATGTGATCATCGTTAATCTACCTAATTTACTCAAATGTAATCTCATGTAAGCTCTATTATGCTACATCATGGGGTCAGATCTTTATATTAAACTTTTCTTTGTAACTCGTATACTCATTTTGAACCCACATATTTTGCAAGGCTCAAGAAAGTAAATCTGCACACGCACACACCCATATCCCACTGATTGGTTAGGTTGGTAGGTCTTTTACTTTCCCTCAGCCTAAAAGGGGGGGAGAGGTTTGGCTTCCAGCCGGTTGACAAGGAGTTCAGTGTTAAGATGGCTGAGTCGATTTCAACTCTTGTACTGGGAATGAGAGCTCCTCCTCACCTGTCGCTCTCAGGTCTAAATTTGTGTGTCACAAAGGGGAGATATGTGGGAGATTTTTCTATAAAATGCATATATAACCTTATACTTATGAAAATATTAATGTGCAATGTATAATCATGTAGTTTTATTATAAACATATTCATGTGCAACCCACACTTACAGGAAATGACTTCTGGAATAGGACGAATTACACATAAATACAATTTCTATTTTCATCATAATGTATGTGCCTTATGAAAAAAGTATAAGGCACATACATTATGATGAACATAGAAATTGTGTCATGAGCAAGCAATTACCATGAGCCCAGAGAGGGGAGTTTATAAAGTTTACTGCCTTTGAATCCACTACTAGGGTCTCTTGAGTGTGGCCCATTAGCTGATCATAAAGCGTACTCTGTGATAAGAGATGACCTGAGTGTGGCCCATGAGCTTAGCATAACACTTACTTTGTGAACAATGATGGACATGACCCAAGTATGAACATTGCGGGTGTATCTGCATAAGGACCTGGCTTTAATGTCTGTCATTATTGTATGATTTTCAAGTCTATTGGACTTTTAAGAGTTTAAGTTCATTTGTTTTTAGTAAAGAGTGGTTGATTTTCCACGACAGGATCAGAAACAGACTTATTTATGGTGGCATAAGGGCCCGACGTTCTATTGTGGGCCCTGTGCTCACAGCCCAGCACAGTGCAGCTTGATTGGTATTAGAGAACACCAGAATTGGCAGGTCCACCATTGGCGAATTCTTCTCTTCACAAATGAGAGCAGGTTCATATTGATCACAGATGACTGACGTGAAAGAGTCTGGGAATGCAGTGGTGAATGTTATGCTGCCTGCAACATCATCCAGCACGACCTTTTAGTGGGTGGATTAGTGATGGTCTGGAGAGGCATATGCTTGGAGGGTCACACAGACATTCATGTGCTAGCCAACGGTACCCTGACTGCTGTTAGATTCCGGGATTTTTTAAATGTATTAAGTATTAAGTCTAATGTATGTTACAAGTGGGATGAATAGTTGTGCAATGAGGTAAATGCAAGTAAAATGGCAATTATAAATGAGCTTCTTCATCTTCCTCTTCATCTGCTTATCCTTTATCGGGTTACGGGGGCAGCAGCTCCAGCAGGGGACCCCAAACTTCCCTTACTCGAGCTATATTTGCCAGCTGCAACTGGAGAATCCCGAGGCATTCCCAGGCCAGTGTCGAAATATAATCTCTCCACCTAATCCTGGGCCTACCCTGAGGTCTCCTCCCAGCTGGACGTGCCTGTAACACCTCCCTAGGGAGACGTCCTGGGGGCATCCTTACCAGATGCCTGAACTACCTCAACTGGCTCCTTTCAATGCAAAGCGGGTAAGAACAAAATTTACCAGTATATCGAGAGCTTTGCCTTCTTACTCAGCTCTCTTTTCGGAACAACGGTGCAGTAAAGCAAATGCAATACCGCTCCCGCTGCTCCGATTCTCCGGCCAATCTCCAGCTCCATTTTTCCCTAACTCGTGAACAAGACCCTGAGATAGTGGAACTCCCTTGCTTGGGATAAAACCTCATTCCCTACCCAGAGGAGGCACTCCATTGGTTTCCTGCTGAGAACCATGGCCTCAGATTTAAATGAGCAATCAAGGCAAATTGAAGATGCAAGGATGCATGTGCAACTGAAATGAATGGATTGCAGCATTCTCATCAGGAGTGTGCCCAGACGTTGTCAGTAGTGCATACAGGCACGAGGGGGCCATACACACTGTTGAATCACATTATCAGCTGCTGTGATGAAAGTTGATGTTCTCATTTGTGATTTCAATTGTTTACTTTGATTTTCAGTGTGAATCCAACCCTCAATCAGTTGGTGATTTAACTGTGATTTAAGTGTTCCTTAAATTTTTTGGAGCAGGTTATTATTACTATAGGGAATTAAAACACCCAAACCCTAATTTATTTTGTGATATCACATCAGGCATGGATAACTTCAGTCCTGTAACTAACTGGCAATCCCAAACCAACTGTTGTATAATAATGTGAACTGATAGACATTTAACTAATGCACTGACGTCTGATCCTCTAACTTTGCAGGATATCGATAAGTATTCTACTCCTACAGCCCAGAAGATAAGTAGCCGCTGTAAAGATTCTAAAAAGCTCACAAGGATCCTCCTAGCAACCATGTTTACTAAGGAAGAGCTTACAACTTTATCTGTCTCAGGAAAAAAGGGCAGTCACAGAGAAAGTGGCTGTTCTTATTTGTAAGTATCTGTTAAATACAGCTGCAGTTATCAATTATTTTCATAATTGATTATTCTACACATGAAACATTGATTATTTGAATAATTGGGAAACAGATGCATGGCTCTCGATCCATGTGCCGTTTCTCTTTAGGAAAAAGAATAAAGAAATTGAAAATACATTTGAAAAAAAGTCATTTCCTTTACATATATTTGAGACTTTTGTTTTTGATTTGTTTTATAGTAATAATTATTTTTATCTTTCAATTGTTTTACAACACTATTTCCAAAAAGTTGTAACGCTGTGCAAAATGCAAAGAAAATCAGAATGCAATGATGTGGAAATAATTTATCCCTGTATTTAATTGATAATACTACAAAGACAACAAATCAAATGTTAAACTACAGGAGAGTTTTCTTCTTGCCTCAGTCCATCTTGAATGAGTTTGGGCCCAGAGAAAATTGGTGGCGGTTCTTGATTTTGTTAATACAGTTGGGCATAAAAGTATTTAGTCAGCCACCGATTGTGCAAGTTCTCCCACTTAAAAAGATGAGGCCTGTAATTTTCATAATATGTTCAACTATGAGAGACAAAATTAGAAAAAAAAAATCAAGAGAATCACATTGTTGGATTTTGAATGAATTTATTGGTAAATTCCTCGGTAAAATAAGTATTTGGTCACCTACAAACAAACAATATTTCTGGCTCTCACAGACTTGTAACTTCTTCTTTATGAGGCTCCTCTGTCCTCCACTCGTTACCTGTATTAATGGCACCTGTTTGAACTTGTTATCAGTATAAAAGACACCTGTCCACAATCTCAAACCTCAAACACTCCAAACTTCACTATGACCAAGACCAAAGAGCTGTCAAAGGACACCAGAAACAAAATTGTAGACCTGCACCAGGCTGGGAAGACTGAATTTGCAGTAGGTAAGCAGCTTGGTGTGAAGAAATCAACTCTGGGAGCAATTATAAGAAAATGGAAGACATACAAGACCACTGATAATCTTCCTCGATCTGGGGCTCCACGCAAGATCTCACTCCGTGGGGTCAAAATCATCACAAAAATGGTCAGCAAAAATCCCAGAACCACATGGGGGGACCTAGTGAATGACCTGCAGAGAGCTGGGACCAAAGTAACAAAGGCTACCATCAGTAACACACTACGCCGCCATGGACTCAAATCCTGCAGTGCCAGACGTGTCCCCCTGCTTAAGCCAGTACATGTCCAGGCCCATCTGAGGTTTGCTAGAGAGAATTTGGATGATCTAGGATTGGGAGAATTTCATATGATCAGATGAAACCAATATAGAACTTTTTGGTAAAAAATCAACTTGCCGTGTTTGGAGAAGAAAGAATGCTGTGTTGCATCCAAAGAACACCATACCTACTGTGAAGCATGGGGTTGGAAACATCATGCTTTGGGGCTGTTTTTGGGGCTGTTTTTCTGCAAAGGGACCAGGACGACTGATCTGTGTAAAGGAAAGAATGAATGGGGCCATGTATCGTGAGATTTTGAGTGAAAACCTCCTTCCATCAGCAAGGGCATTGAAGATGAAACGTGGCTGGGTCTTTCAGCATGACAATGATCCCAAACACACCACCCGGGCAACGAAGGAGTGGCTTCGTAAGAAGCATTTTAAGGTCCTGGAGTGGCCTAGCCCCTCACCAAATCACAACCCCATAGAAATTCTTTGGAGGGAGTTGAAAGTCTGTGCTGTCATTGGCAACAAAGGGTATATAACAAAGTATTGAGATGAACTTTTGTTATTGACCAAATACTTATTTTCCACCATAAATAACCAATAAATTCATTAAAAATCCTACAATGTGATTTTCTGGATTTCTTTTCTCATTTTGTCTCTCATAGTTGAAGTGTGCCTATGATGAAAATTACAGGTCTCTCTCATCTTTTAAGTGGGAGAACTTGCAAAATTGGCGGCTGACTAAATACATTTTAAACCACTGTATATGGTTTTGAACGGTAACCAAAGGAGTTTTGGATACAGATGAACAGTGAGTTGTAAAGTTACGCCATATAACGAACTCTCAAGATTGCATAAGCATTAGTTAGTCACAACAAACCCTATGACGACCCGACAAGGCTGCACTCTTTATCACGTGGAATCTGTCTGCGGGTGCAGACTGTCCGTCTAAATTTGCTGGGATGTTGACCGGTGTGTTTTCAGTGCTGAACTGTATTTCATGTCGCCATAATATGATGACACTGTATTTTCCTTTTGAGGATTAGTGTGATATTGTATTCTTCGGTGATTATACAGTGACTTGAACTAGTAAAAATATAATGCCGTCTAGATGTACAAATACAACAAGAGGACTGCAGCCTCTGTCGCGCATGATGAGTTCATGTTTGAATATCATGGCACGAATTGGATACCATCAAGTTTTTACTTCTATAATTTAGTTGTGCAGCTTAACCCCTAGGGGGCAAACTATGTTTTAGTCAGGCATGTGCCAAAAAACTACAGGATATTATAAATGCATGAGGATATAAAAAATGCATGAGCCAGTTTCACAGACCTGTGTGATGGTACTGTGGTAAAGTCAAATTTGAGAGCTGTTTAGCTATGTAAGACACATTTGTTAATAGGTTATATGGTTTATAATTTCTTCGCACAAGCGACCGGGTTGCACATTGATCTCTTTGATGGTGTTAATGAATGTTTGTGTTTTTTAACATGTTCACTTTGTTTTGAAGAATATACAGGATGCATCTCCTTATTATAGATCCATCCTGACTACCAATTCTCTATTTTTCCTGTCTGTCCTGAAAAGATGGCCTGTGCGGTTTCAGGATGGCGCCTCCTGTGACCGTATTTGTCATTGTTCTGCATTCTCTCATGGTGTCACTTTCCATTGACTTAATGAAGTGAAGGCGGGGGGAATGTATAATATGATAATAGATTATGATTGGAAAAAGTTGAGCTTAGGGCTCAAGGCAAATCAAATTGGTATTTATAAGTTACTTTTTTTTTGTAGTTTCGGTTTGCATAGTTATAACAGAGTATTGGCATCTGTTATGTTTTACATGTTCCATTTACAGGATGTTTTAATTGGTTTATTTGTTTGATGTTATGTCTAACAGCTTTATGTTTGAATAAAACGGATCTAACCATATTGAATTTGGCTAAGCAAAGTCAAGTCTGACAATCTTATTCCACTGCCAGCTGCTATCGGGCATTAATATAGCACAAGGAGTCAAAAAACAACCAAGCCAGTTCTGGATGGAAAAGGTACTTTGACATTGACATTTCTGGAAATTTATCTGAATAGGGTGTACGCTTCACTCTGATGATGGAACTTTTGAAATCCACAAGTTTTCCAGACTGATCTATTGTCTTCATTGTTTGGAGTTGATGGAACCATGCCCAGTGGATGAAAGTCCAATGGACTGTTGAACCACACTAATCGATGTTTTGCAGTTATACTTTCAACAGATCGGGACATCACAACCCCTTTTCTGATGATACATCACGTCACTGCCTGGACACAGAACTGAGTGTGTGAGTACCAGCAACATGTTCAAGAAGTATTTCTACAAATACACTTGTTGAATCTGTTTCAAATCTTCCTGACCACTCACATGGCAGAACGATGCCACGGTCAGATCATTTGGCATCACACTCAACACTTGTTGAATCATCGACAGCAAGATGAGAGGAGAATCCTGAAGGATTCCACATACCCCAGGTCAGAGTAACACAGGTCAGTTGACTGGACAGGTCACATGGATGCAGTAAGTGATTTTGGAACTTTTCATCACTGATGCAAGACAAAGAACTGTAAACAAGAACTAAAGGACATTGGAAACTAAGTTCTTTCCTTACAATCTACGATTTTCCTAAATGAACTGATATGGTGATTTCACATGTATATGTGTAATTTCTCCTATCCTAGAGGGACACCTATAGTCCTACAGTATGGGTAATTTGTCCTATCCCAGAAGTCATTTTCTGTGTGTACGGATTCCACATTAATATGTTTATAATAAAACTATGTGATTATACATTGCACATTAATATTTTCATAAGTATAAGGTTATTTATGCATTTTATACAAAAATCCCCCACACTATACAGGAAGCAAGTCAAGTGAGTAGAGTATTATTTTCCTGCTGCATTGTGGGACTGTTGACGTGCTGTACGCTGCTTGCAGTTACCTACCCGAACCTAAGTACCATTATTATGCCTTTACACTGTAATTGTTGTAGCTATTTCACAGAGGAGAGAACTGTCGTCTTCAGTTAAAAATAGCAGAGTTAGAGGCTTGGCTTCAGACGCAAATGTCAGGCAAGTATTATGTTAGTGTAGAAATGGGAAAAACTGCGTCCGTGCCACCAGGAAGAAGTGGTACAAAGGCAGGAGGTCTGCAAAAGAATACGTGCAAGTACAAAAAAAAGGCTATTTTACATCGAATGTCAGCTGAAGCAATAAAAACGGAGCTCAGCCTTTTTCGGCCCCCATGACTACATTTTCTATAGATAGTGCAAATTATGTTGAGATCATGCCCTCCCAAATAATTGTTCAGAGCGGGGTTCCATTCACCCCGCTTGCTCACATAAACAACAGAATCTGTGTTGTGGTATAAAACACTCTATAGCTATTCCATTAGACTGTACAATTCAAGATGACCGTAAGCTGTTGTGAAAGTTGCAAAGATTACATTGACATTTCCATGACATCCAAGGTACTTCTTTTTAATGCCGCCACTGTACCAGAGCAACCTCCTTCTTCAAAAATTAACAAATAAGAAATTTCACAACGTTTTTAAATAATGCAGCTCTGTAAATTGCTAGGCTTCTCTTGTCAGGAATACAGGTAAGGACCCAAGCGCGGACTGGGAAGGGGAGAGAGAGAGAGAGAGAGAGAGAACCGTCGGGGACGGACAGCGAGGCGTCCTGTGAGTCGGTGGCGAAAGTACAGCCGAGCAGCAGGCAGAGTAGTCAGGGACAGACAGATGGTCGGTGAACGTGCGGGCGGCAGCAGTACAGTCAGGGAGCGGGTAGAGTAGTCGGGGACAGGCGATGGATTGTAATTCCGGCAGAGAACAGAAGTACAGGCATGGCTCAGGCAGAATAGTCTGGGACGCGTGATAGATCAGTACACGGGAAGTCTGTTCGAGGAGAGTGCAAGATGTGGTATGCGTGCATAAACTATTGATCCAGCAGGGAAGAAGTGGCAGGGAGGTGCATAAATATGGCAGGTGATGAGGAGAGTAGGAACAGGTGCGTGAGTGGTGATTGGGAACAGGTGTTGGGACAGGTGCGTGTCTGTAGCTCAGAAGAGCACGCAAGTCCCAAAAAGAGAGCCAGTTATCTACAAACTCTACCTCCTGCAACGAGCAGACCTCTGTTTTCAGCCACCGATTAAGTTGGGCAAGTCTGCTGTAGAGCTTGTCACTACCCCTAGCTGGGAGGGGGCCAGAGACAACTACTCAGTGCCGACATCTTTCTAGCTAGTTTGCACGCTGATGCTATGTTCCGCTTCATAAACTCTTTGACTGTTTCATCCTAACGTCATTGGTGCCAACGTGAATAACAATATCTCTATAATCTCTATACTTGCCAGTTTTAGACTTCGCTAGCACCAACCCCAGATTTGCAGCTACATCGGTGGCTCTGCCCCCCGGTAAACAGTGTACGATCGCTGGCTGATTCTTTAGTCTAATACTGCGGGTAATGGAGTCGCCGATGACTAAAGTTTTCAGTTTTCCCGGGCCACCTGTAGAAAATGCCTGTCGATCATTCCACTCCGAAGACGGCTCGGGTTTTGACTCCGACTCCAGTGGGGAAAACCTGTAGAAAATCTCAGTCGGCTCTAGCAGCGACCCAAGTTTAACTGGCCGAAGGCATTTCTTCCCAGTGACCAAGAGAAAGTTATTTCCTGGCTGCGGGAACTGTGCCGGGGGGTTAACAACATGATTGTTTCTTCCTGTTGGCACAGATGCAGTTTTTCCCATTTCTACACTAACATAATCCTCGCCTGACATTTGCGTCTGAAACCAAGCCTCTAACTCTGCTATCTTTAACTGAAGACGACAATTCTCCTTCATGGAGTAGCTACATCAAGTGCAGTGAAAAGGCATAATAATGGTACTTAGCTTCGGGTAGGTAACAGCAAGCAGCGTAAAGCACGTAAAAAATCCCACAATGCAACAGGAAACAGTGATGACAGACTGTTCTTGTGGATTTGTTAATTGTTGGTTGTTAAACCAACAGATAAATTGTTATGCTGCTACACTAGCATAACAGAAGCACTAGGAATCTTAGTATTTTTCCACTATTCTGTTACTGTTGTAATCTGCTTAGTCAAAGGAAACAGAAATATATTGGATATTCAGGTATACAAGTTTACAGGTGCTGGTCATATAATTAGAATAACATCAAAAAAGTTGATTTATTTCAGTAATTCCATTCAAAAAGTGAAACATGCATAATGTATACAGTCATTCCACACAGACTGATATATTTCAAGTGATCATTCCTTTTAATTTTTATGATTATAACTGACAACTCATGAAAACCCCAAAATACGTATCTCAGAAAATTAGAGTTAGTGTTGGAGTAATGGTTGAGGTTGGAGTAACCTGTGGAGATTTAATAAAAAATACTTAAATAATCATGTTTTTTACATCATTGACGTCCCGACTATACTTTGATGAGTTGAATACCACGTTGGTGAATAAAAGTAAAAATGTCCTTTTCAAAACAGTAATCTTTGTAAAATATTCCAAACTTTTGGCCCCCAGTGTATAACTGTTATTGTCTTGTTAGATTTCAGATCAATTCCATGGCTAAATTAAAGGTTTCCATATAAAATAAAACAAAATAATATTTGTTTTATAGATGCCAGGCAAACCTGGTTATATGTCGTGGAGGTCTGCCCCATAGAGGGGCTTTAGCTTCTAGTGGTTTACCCCGGCCGTGTCATTATCCAAGATGCAACAGCCAATCAGGGTACGCCTGCCCCTATATAGGACGCGTTAGCCCAAAGAACACCCTCCCTTTTTATTCAGCAATCGCTTGCTGAGTGCTACTGATTACTTATTCTTATGCTCCAGCAGCGACGACAACGTAAGGTCTGAGGATGACGCTCCTACGCAGGACACGACTCCTCTAACTCAAGGAGACATGCTCCCATCCGACGTGGATTTGGGTGGCGGGTCTCGCCCTTCTCCCTCTCTCTCTACCTCACTTCTGCTGCTTCCCTCCACCCACCCCCTCTCCGTGTGGAGTCCGCGGGCATGATTGAGAGGGCAGCGCTACGGATTCAGCTGCCCCTGCCTCCTCTGCCTATGCCTACAGAACCCTCTGACATGGCCTTCGGCTCCTGGGCAGAATGTGTCAAGCCGGTGGATTTTCCAGCGCTTGAGGTCCAGGGTTTTACAGCATTCGCTGAGGGTTCCTGGTCATCCCCAGTTTCTGCTAGAGCCCTGGTGAAATCCTACACTAACTTCACCAGAGTCGACGGTAGGCAGTCTCCCATTAGCTCGGCAGTCCCTCCTCTAGAGCCCAAGCTGGCCACACATTTCCTACCTTCCTGGGGCTGGTCGTGAAAGAAGCCCGCATTGCCGTCTACCAGGGACCGCTATTCAGGGCAGCTCTGGGACAAAACGTTTGTCCTGGGATCACTCACAAGCCTTGGCCGCGGCAAACAACATTGCTCTCCTCGTTTCAGCAGCATCACATATTTGGACTGCTTGCCTACTCCATTGTCACGTGACGTCGAAGAGGTGGCGGGAAACCTTAAGGCTATTCTCCACCTTAAACAAGCACTGATAGTTTGCACTAGACGCAAAGTGGCTACTTCTGTGGTCGGACACTGGCACCTCTGGTTATCTCTGTCTTGCCTATGTGACGCCGGTCATTCACCACTCCTGAACGCACCTCTATCCCAGGTGGGCTTATTTGGCGATGCTGATCATGGGGCTATAGCCTCCTTCAAAAATAACGATGAGGGACATAAGGAGCTTTTTCGTCACCTCCCTCTCTTCGGCTGCGCTTCCCATTTGGCCGCTCAACATTGCACATTGCCTGGACTCCTCTGCTAAGCAACGACAGCGCCCACTCCAGTCTCTGCTTCCGCCTCCTCTGCTGCCTCAGCAACTCCTCCGGCTACCACGGCTCCTGCTTTTTCTCCTGTACGATGCAGGCAACACACCCCCAGACTGGATACTTCGTGGCCATCGAAGAAACCCAGACAGCCCTGACTAGGCGGGGAGCGGGCAGTGTGGCGACGTCGCCTCGCGGCCCCCGTCTCTTCATTTCCAGAGCATGGGTTGAGTCTGACGGCACCGCAGACTCGACCATGTGAGCAGTTTCTTTAAAGTTGTGCTTTTGTGCAGACTCCGGCAGTGCCTGTGCCTGTTTAACCACTTGTGCCTTTTACATGCCCTAGTTTGCCTCTTTTGGTGGCTATCAGTGACTCTGTGAGCGCTCGCTCTGTTTCTGTGTCTGCCCCGTTGGATATGAGCAGTGGCGATAATGAGCGCCCTCATTGTCACCCTGTAGCCTGTAGGTCATCTGGTTTTACCTTGTGCACGCTCTATTCCCTTCCTTCTTCAGTGTAATGGTAAGAGCAAGGCTAATAATATTCAGGGGAGTCCTCTCGGTGAGTTACACGTATAACTAATCTGTCCTCCCTACCCACCACCTCCCTTAAGGATAAGGGCCAGCTAGTGGGGTTGGCGATGTCTTCCATTCTGTTGCCTGCCAGCCCTGAGCATGCCCGATCTCATGTTTCAGCTGGCTGGACCATGCCAGCGTCTACACCCCTTCAGTGAAACGTTCACTTTTGTTTTCGCCAGGCACCTCTTGTGACTCGCGGTCTACCAAGCTAACTGAGAATTCACTTGGGCTTACAGACGTAGCATTAGTGAAATCCCAACCCGTACGCTGTGATAGGGTAAAATGTCAGGTAACGCCGTTGGCTTTCGCCTCCATAGCGTTGCCTATTACTTTTGATTTAGACACTCCTGTTAACACTACCCGGCATCTCCTTGGCAAATCGTCCTCTCTCAGGATGCAACATCTGCGCATGCAAATGCTAATTCCTCTCTCACTCAGACTACTATCAGTGAGAGCGCTTTTGCTGGTCAGCAGCTTGGTGGCCGAGTGAGTAGGGCGCTCGTTTCTCGACCTGAGAACCCGGGTTTGCATCCTGACTTGGCTACCTATTTTTCCCTTTCATTTCTCTCTGGGCTGTGTCCTCTCTTCAGTCGGGCTCTGCGCCGGTAGTTTTTCTTCAAAACAACTCCCCCCAACTGCTCTTCCTCCCTCAGAGCGTTATTGGGAGAGGCGTCATCACTGTACCATGCCAACCTGGCTCGATCGAATGATCAGACTGGGTTATCTAATTCTGTTCCGCTCAGCCCCACCCCTTTTCTCCGGAATCATGTCATCGCTCGACAGAGCATCTGCTATCCTGGAAGAGGTGGCGAACTGTTGGACAAAGGAGCGATCTCCAAGGTCCCAGAGGATCTCAGACAGGACAGTTTTTACTCCCGCTACTTCCTGGTTTCCAAGAAGTCGGGGGGGAGTGAGGCCAATCTCAATGCACATGTAGCCAAATGGTCGTTCCATATGCTCACCATCACTCGCCTTCTGGAACCCTTCCTGCCTGGAGATTTCTGTTCAAGCATAGACTTCAAGGTTGCTTACTTCATTCGCAGACACAGGACGTTTTTTCAGTTTGCCTTTCCGAGCAAGGCCTATGAGTATATGAGGATTCGGTTCGACTACGCCCTGGCTCCATGCACCTTCTAAAAATGTATGGAGGTGGCACTGGAGCCCTTATGCAGAGAGGGCATCAGGATTTTAGCCTATCTGGACAACTTCCTGATTTTGGCATCGTCCCTGGAGCTGGCCAGGATTCACACATTCTGAGTAGTGTTCCTTCTCACGTGGTTGGGACTTGCTGTGACTTGGAAAAGAGCACACTGAGACCAGCCCAACAGGTTTCTTATTCAGGTCTGGTCTTGGACACGCTTGCTATCGATCTGCTCTCTGCCCTCATCCTGTTCTGCCCTCCCTGCAGGCGTCTGGTTCGGGCCATCATGTCTCTTTTGGGCATGATGGCGGCGGTGAACACAGTTGTCCCCCGGAGTCTTCTGCATATGTGCATCCTACAGGCTTGGTTCGCTCGCCAGCGGATCGACCCTGTGCGGCATCGGAACCGGACGCTCTTTCTGCCAGCTCACCTGCAAGGGGACCTGGACTTTTGGAGGGATCCAATAGCGCTTCCTCGGGGCTCGCCTCTGGGCAGGTGTCAGACTGCGTTCAAGTGTTCACAGATGACTCTCTTAACAGATGGGGTGGTGTGTGCCAGGGTCAGGCTGTTGGGGACGTGTGGCTTCCCGGTCCCTGCCATATCAACCTGCTGGAACTGGACACGGTCCTGTTGGTTTTGACCCACTTCTCGGACCTGGTCAAGGGCAGCGATATCTTGATTAGTTCAGTCAACCGGGCCACAGTTGCCTATATCAATCGCCAAGGGGGGATCAGATCTCCTGCTTTTCACCGGTCGGCGATTCATCTCTGGCTTTGGGCGCAGGCCCACCTCCGCTCCCTGATGGTGGCACACATTCACTGCTTGAATGCAGGCGCGGACATGATGTCTTGTGGCGGCCTTCATCACGACTCGTGGCGTCTCCACCCAGACATCGTCTCCCTCATTTAGCAGAGGTTTGGGGAGGCCCAAGTGGACCTCTTCGCATCCAGACAGAATGCACACTGTTCTCTGTGGTTCTCCCTGTCCCAGATTGATCGCCCCCCTCTGGGGGTGAACGCATTTGCGCACCACCCCTGGCCTCGGACTCTCCTTTATGCTTTTCCCCCGCAATGCTGGCTCTGGTCAGTGCGGTGGGGCATCGGATCATCCTGGTAGCACCTGATTGCCCCGCAGCCATTTGGTATACGGAGATGATCCAGTTACTGGCGGACCGCCCATGGGTGGTTCCGTTCAGACAGGATGCACTGTCCCAAGCGGAGGGTTCGATTCTGAACTCTCTGTCACTATTAGGGACTCAGGGTTTCATGGTGCGGGCAGAGGTCCTCGGACCCTTTTTGTTGCCCTGTGGAGGAGATTCTGACATTCCTACAGTATCTCTTGGATATAGATAGGTCGCCATCAACCATTCGTGAGTACGTGTTGGCCATTTCGGCATGTCATATGGGTTAGGCTGGAAACACTGCATTCAGCCACCCTCTCCTCTGTCGTTTCCTTATGAATACGCGCCGCCTGCGCCCTGTGGCCATGCTGGCGCTTCGTAATGGGACCTTGCTAAGGTGCTGGGCGCTCTCTGTGAGCCTCCATTCAAGCCCTTGTCACAGTGTTCGCTTAAGTTGCTCTCCCTCATTACTGCCTTGCTCATTGCTTTGTGCTCCTCTAAGCAAGTGAGTGATCTCCGTGTGTTTCAGTGCACCGGGGCTGCCTGGCTATTAGAGGGGACTTAGGCTGCGCAACGCTTAGGCCTAATCCATTCTTTGTTCCCAAGGTAATCACCAGCTCATTTCGATCAATGATTATTGAATTACAGGCCTTCTTCCCTCCCCCACACTCATGTGTGGAGGACAAGAGGTTCCACTGTCTGTGCCCTGTTTGTGCTCTTGCTCTGTACGTGGAGCGCACCAGTTCTATCAGACTGACTCCCCAATTGTTTATCTGTTATTCAGATTCCCAGTTGGGTCGTCCACTTTCTAAGCAGCGTCTCTCCCACTGGCATTGTGACTGCATTGCCTTGGCTTACGCAATGTCTGGCGGGGTGTTGTGGCCTCCCCTGCTCTTTTCCATGGAATTGGAGTAGATGACATTTGCGCCGCAGCGTCGTGGTCATTGCCTTTGGCGTTTGTCCGTTTCTATTTGCTGGATGTGTCTCCCACATCCCTTGATCATTCAGTCCTTGGCGCAGCTGGCCGGGGTCTTTGAATTTTTGCTGGAGATATCCCGTTTGCTTGTTTCATTCTCTACCCGGCACTACATAACTGTGCAACTGCATGCCAATGCTTTAGGCTCAGGTTTGGCTTTCCTTGTGTTGTCTTTTGCCATACAGTCCCCTCCAAAAGTATTGGAACGGTAAGGCAAAATCCTTTGTTTTTGTGGTTCACTGAAGACATTTGGGTTTAAGATCAAAAGATGAGGATGAGACAAGAGTTCAGAATTTCAGATTTTTCCTGGTATTTACATCTAGAAGTGTTAAACAACTCAGGACATATCACCCTTTGTTTGAACCCACCCATTTTTCAAATGAGCAAAACTATTGGAACATGTGACTGACAGATGTTTCTTGTTGCCCAGGTGTTGCCTTTTAGGTTGATTGTTCAAACATTAAATAGCTCTGCATGACTAGTATAAGTTTCCATCCTTGGTTTAAACCTATAAATACTGCATTTCTTGTTAAAAAGGATAAACCAACATGAAGACCAGAGAGCTGTCTATGGGAGAAAAGCAAGTCATTGTCAAGCTGAGAAAAGAAGGAAAATCGACCAGAGCCATTGGAGAAACGTTAGGCATAAGAAGCACAATATTTTTTAATGTCCTGAAAAAGAAAGAAACTACTAGTGTTCTGAGCAGCTGACGTCGAACAGGTCGGCCAAGGAAATCAACAGTAGTTGATGCCAGAAATATCGTGAGAAAACCCCCAAACATCAGTAAGTGATATCACCAACGACCTCCACAGTGCCGGGGTGAAGGTATCACAATCCACTGTTCAGAGAAGACTCAGAAAGTAGAAATATAGAGGCCACACCACAAGATCCTAACCACTCACCAGCAGTAAGAATCGAAAAGACAGATTGAAATTTGCAAAGATGTACAGAGATGAGCCGCAAAAGTTCTGGAACAGAATCTTATAGACTGATGAGACCAAGATTAATCTCTACCAAAGTGATGGAAAGGCCAAAATGTGGAGAAAGAAAATAACTGCTTATGATCCGAAGCATACAAGCTCATCTGTGAAGCATGGTGGAGATGATGTCATGGCTTGGGCGTGCTTGGCTGCTTCTGGATCAGGCAAAAAAAGTATATTTATTGATGATGTAACTGATGATGGTAGCAGCAGAATGAATTCAGAAGTGTACAGAAACATTTTGTCTGCATTGAAATGCATTTTAACTAATTGGGAGAAAGTTTATCATGCAGCAATACAATGACCCAAAGAACACTGCCAACAAAACAAAGGACTTCCTCTGGGGAAAAAAGTGGAAGGTTTTAGACTGGCCAAGTCAATCACCTGACCTTAAGCCAATAGAGCATGCATTTCACCTTCTTAAGAGGAGACTGAAGGGAGAAACACCTCGAAACAAAGAAGAACTGAAAGAAGCTGCAGTAAAGGCCTGGAATAGCATCGCAAATGAAGAATGCAACAGTTTGGTAATGTTGATGGGTCGCAGGCTTGAGGCAGGTATTGCAAGGAAGGGTTATACCACCAAATATCAACTGTTATTAACTTTAAGATTATTTGTTCTACTTGCAGTTATAGTTAGTATTGCGACTCGTCTAGCATGTGGGATCTGAGCATTTCGGGCATTTTGAACGCGCTTTGCTACTACTGCTTGTCTCTTTTCCACTGTTGACATTTGCAAACAAATAAATCCAATAACAACTTGAATCAACTCCATGGTTGTGGTGATGTTGCAGTGTCGCATAAATAATAATGATTCATGTCGCTTTTTATAGCATATGATGCATACGTCAACAGACTAATTTGCCAAATCTTCGCAGGTCTTTAGACCGTGGTGGAAACGCACACAACAATGGGCTGATGGAACACTTTAGTTCCTTGAATAGGAGTTCCTGGGACTCAAAGTTATGGGTATTCTTGATTGAAACAACTTAAATTGCCAAAAAGGTGCTCCCTGTGATTTTTTTTGTCCAAATCTGTCAAACGACCTAGAACTAGTTAATTTTTGTTTCGTTTTAATCTAATCAAAATACCAGAAAATTAAGATGACAAAGCTCCTAGGTGCAAGAGGCTATTTTGTTTTGTTCCACTCCAAGCACACTTTGGTGACTTCCCCTCTAAGGAGCACTGAGATACCGTTATTTGAATATTTTTGTTTGACGAAACACCGTAGTGCTCCCGAATGGCCAACCTTGCCTAGATTTTCACTGAGTGTTGGGGACCTATTCATGTCTCTAGGGCATTCAGAGCCCAAGTAATGATCATTTGAAAATTGTGAGTTTGACCTGATGGTGGTGCCTGAGGCGTGGTACTATGGAAACCAAAATTGCTGGGTGTACGTCAAATCAATCAATCAATCAAATGTAGTTTATAAAGCCCTTTTTACATCAGCAGTTGTCCCAAAGTGCTTTCATGAAACATCCGGCCTTAAACCCCACCCCAGGGAGCAAACAACAGTAGTGTTGAACTTTGTTTGGGATAAGCCTCTATCAGCATGTCAAGTTTCAAAGTGTATCTGTAAGTAGCTGTTTGCGGGTTCCACCCTATGCAGGAGCAAGCAATGAAACAAGAAAATAGGAAAAATAAATGAACAATGGCACATTACACAGGACACTACAGTGAAAATGATCCACAATTTGTCATTGCTACAGGATTCCCTGTTTTTTGCACTTGGAAAAAAAATGATGTCATGGTTATCAAGAATATGATATTTTCTATGTAGTACACATTCATTTTTATTATTTTAAAGTAGAAAAGTATAACTGGTCAAACGATGTCTGTTTGAGAGAGGCACTAAATGAGTTTTACCTATAAAACATCCAATATGACTGAAAATAGATTAACAAAACTTTGTTACAGTGCCACAAACATGCCAGTTGAGGTGGCACGCGGCATAATAGCTTCAGGAGACGTGTTTGTGATTTTATATGGCATTAGGAGATTTTATTTAGGATCGAGGTCTGTTTGTGAAACAGTGGCCACAAATCACCAAAAGGAACAAAATAGATGGAAATGCCATTTCCCTGTTTTTCAACCACTCAACATTTCCTTCATGTTTTACCTACGGTTCATGAGAAGAATTTTTTTTTTTAAATCACAAATGTTTTATATCAGAGTACAAAAACATTTGCTCCTCTGAATAGAAAAATACATTTGGGGTGACATGGGATGCTGGGTCTGTGTTCAAGCATTTCAATAGGCTGTTGCTAGGCATCTATGTAGAAGAACCATCCCATCAGGTAATGTATTTCAATTATCCACCAAACCTACATGTGAACAATTATTATAAGCATTCAAAATGTAGAAGAATAAAAACACACACAAAAACAGTAGGTTTCCTGTTGCTTTGTTGCAGGAACACTAAAAATGTAAGCCAGCTGCAGTTGGTGACATTTTTTGGAAGAAAATAATAATAAAAATACTAACGATTACAATAAGGCTCCACAGCTTTTCTGTTTTGACCCCTAATGAAAATACTTACAATTACAATAAGGTTACGCAGATTTGCTGCTTGGACCCCTATTTACAATTGTGAATGGTTTCGGTGAACTGCTGAAACCCTAATAATGAACCGAAACAAACGTACTACGTTTTCACCAGTGAACTGCTGAAACCTTAATTCAGCAAATCTTCACCAGGCCCGAACTGCACAAATCGTCCTTTTCTTTGGTGTGATATGTCTCACACTGTTCATAGCTTGTTCTTTTCCTAAAGTCAAATTAATTAATTTAAATTAATATTTTCAATGCAAAAGATTACATGGATGTGCCTGCATGCCCACATGCATTCAGACAACTAACATCATGGCTGCACTGACAGACATTGAAACTTATGGACTTTTTGTCTTTGTTTGCGTGAAACAGAGATATCAAGTGCTTAGAAAACACAAAAATACAGGGAGAGGCTTAATGCCAATCCAGATTATGCAGAAGTCCTAAGAGCAAGAAGCAAAGGTAAACAGAATAGATGGTGAACAGAATAGGTAGTAAGCAGTGTAGATGATAAACAGAAGCTTGATTGTTACTAAAGTTGCTGTATCTTTAGTTAGGAAGAAAAAAAATGTGTTCTGACTTCAAATCTGAAGGCAAAGAAGTATAACTACAACCCCAAAAAGTTGGGACGCTGCGTAAAATATTAATAAAAACAGAATGCAATTTTGCAATATGCAATGCCATTCAGTTAAGCCCTATATTCAATAGAAAATACCACAATGACAACATATCAAATGCGGAAACTGAGACATTTTATTGTTTCTTGAAAAATATCTGCCCACTTTTAATTTGATGCCAGCAACACATTTAAAAAAAATTGGGATAGAGGCAACAATAGACTGGAAGTGTTGTGTAGTTAAAAAAACTAAACATGGTGTAATTTCATACAACTTAATAGGTCAATTGGCAACAGGTCAGCAACATCATTTGCTTTTAAAAACTCATTCCACAGAGAATGGGTTTGTCAGAATTGAGGATGGGGAGGGACCACCAATCTGCAAAGACTGCACAGGAAAATAGTGCAACAATTTCAGAATAATTTTTGTCAATGTAAAATTGAAAAGCGTTTGGTGATCTCATCATCTATTCCAAAAATTACTTTTAAAAATATATTCAATTTCGGTACGATTGAAATATAAATGTAAAATGACTGCCTGAGGAGTTTCATTGATAGAGGGCACCAAAGTTCTATAGCAGATTAGAACAACAGTTGCAATAAAAAAAAATAAACGGAGAGTGTGACTTATTGTTATGACTTAAGATTCAGAATGGTCTTTATTTTTACTATTTTAATGGCCCATTTCAGTCATGTTTTGAGGTTACACATGTCGTCTTTTGCGATCTATTAACTAATATTACATGACAGAAAAGCTGTAACTCTAATTTGTTCAAACTGTCATTCAGTAGTCTAGGCCATAACCTAGTAATAACGCAACGTGAGGCCATTGATGATCGAACATATCATCTATAATCGATATCACGTATAACGTGTGGGCTGAGATATAGTCGTACTGTCCATGGGCCTGTAACAGGTTTAACGAAAAACAAAGCTACAGTAAGAAATATTCATTTATTTTCTATGGATTGCTAAAATATCGCAATATTAAACAATGTCATTAAACAGCAGAGCTATTTGTTCGGGATCTTTGTCACTGTCGTGGTGCATACAATTGTGAGACATTAACACATGACAAAGTTGCTGCTTGTCGAAATATTCAGAGATTCATAGTCCTGAGCCAGTACAACTGATAAGGCAACTGTGTCCTTAAGGACGGGGAGGAAAAATGTCAAGTGACGTGCACCTCGACACATCGCATCCGCACCTACCCTTTTTAAAGCTGCGAGCGGCTGCAGGCGCAGTTTTAATTGAAAGGCCAAGAATCGAGACAGATACAGCTAAGGATACCCGCGAGAGACCTTGCATATTAGCTATATTTTTGTTCGAAGTGAGGACGAAGTCAAGGATCAATATGGTTTGATCTCGGTATTATAAAACTAACCCACGAATGTAATCTGTTACATTCGACATCGAGTGCGCGCAAAGGTCGCTGAGTTTTTCGTCTCCACACCAGTGTCCTCTTTGAGCGATTCGTTCTCATGAGATTCTTTAGACTCACATTTAAGTGTTTCGTGGATTGTTTTTGAAGGTGTTGTCAAATTTGCTGCTTTTCTTTGAGGAAGAATCTTTATTTGCCCGATTTTATTTACCTGCTTTTTTACATTTAGATTAATGCTGACATCGGTCTCAACGTTGTGAGTTTGATACGAGACGATATACAAGCAGCTTAAAATACCCTCAAATCCAAAAGCCCAAACAACAGTTAAAATTCTCATAGGATTGTCTGACTAAAAAGTAACATAAGTCTCCGGAACTAAACTGATCGTTCTAAATCTTGCATCTGATGTCCTATTCCTCAGTGTTATTTAAAAAATTAGGGTGCATTGTGTAGATACGCATAACGGGAATGGAGAAACCAGCATTCGAAACGGACTGCAGTGCTTTGAACGGTATCCTCGGAGAGGAGAAAAGGGTACACTTCATCCCGAACGGAAACGGCCATCAAGCAGGCGTGATCAGAAGCCTCATCGGTGGAGCTGATGGGGAAGGATGCGGTGCTGCACCTGGCACGATGTCGTCCGTGGAGAAGCCAGGCACAGGGTATCCCGAGCGAGAGCAATGGACCAGACAGATGGATTTTATCATGTCTTGCGTTGGCTTTGCTGTCGGACTGGGCAACGTCTGGCGGTTTCCTTACCTATGCTACAAAAATGGGGGAGGTAAGTTAGCCAGTACATAAGTATGTCCGTGAATACAAATACAGTTGTGATAAATGTGTGTTTTGACCCATAACATTATTCCTTACCAAAACTGGAATGTAAGAGATAGTAAATATCATGTATTTAAGATAAAAGTAATTACAAAGACATCATAGCAGTATTAAAAGCAGTATGACTCAGACTGCAAGCATCTCATGGCAGATACCTACGTAATTCCATAAGTCAATATCAGTTACAATTGACGAAATATATACTTCATAACACATTTAAAGACAGTTCAGACCTGAGTAATATTGATAAATATTGTTATTTGTTGTTGTTATTATTATATTGTTATTTATAATATTGTTATTTGAATTCCAGTTAGTGCACTCAACTAAACATTATATCACTGGACAAGCATTTCTGTAATAGTTACTGAGAATGTTGTGGCTGTTCAGGCAGCTACTTCTTAAAAGGAAATGTTTACATTTAATATAATAACATTTCCATAATATATACTGTAACTGCAGTAAAAGATTTCCTTGCAGTAAAACATTTCCTTACCAAAACTAGTTTTGGATGCCTACAGAAGAGCATCCTAAAATGCAGAATTTCTATTCATCAGCAGAACGCACCAGTTTCTGATGTCAAATGGAGAAGCGGTAACCTACCTTTGTCACCCTTCCCTTGTCACAAAGACACACTATCCACTCTCTTCAAATGAACAGTGGCAGTCGGGCAAGCAGGCACTTGGTGCCTTGAATGTGTGCATGGCATCTTGAAATACCAAGGCATTTGAGAGTTCATTGCTGAAGCGAGTGTCAAAAAGCTTGGTATTTGGCAAAGGTCATTGGTCTTCCAGCCAGACATTTATTCCAAAAACACTATAAAAAGTACCTGGGGCAGGTTCAAGACAAATCACCAGACTGTTCTGAAGTGACGAGCAATGACTCGAGATCAAAATACTCTTGAAAACTAGAACTGTTTACACAAGAATGGGTTACATTTCCAGTGCCGAGGTGCACATCCATGGTTATAGGAATTGCAGAAATGTAGCAGCTTCGCTACAAAATATGCATTCTAGATTATCACTTTTGTGAAAGCATCTCTATTTATTTTCTGATAATAAGGGATATATTATGTTCTGAATCTTAAACATAAGTTCGGTAATATTAACAGGTAAATGAAGAATTTCAATTTCAACATCTTTTTTGAAGAATGTGCAAGTGGGGCAATTATTCAGGCCATGACTGCATCTTCAACTTTTTTGTTATGATTTGCTGGAGATGGTCATACTTCTAATTGGATTTTATGAAGTTCGGTTGTAAAGTGCACAGTTTTCCTTTTTTGCATCTTTATAAAATTACAATATTAATCAACAGTTGTGCTGTATGCTTGTTCTCTCCCTTGGACCTTTCCCAATCCACAAAGAATATTTTGTGCAACAATAAAATATGATTATATAAGTATTCTGCGGGGGGGGGGGCAGTCCTCTCTTTATGTTATACATGGAGATACAGCTCCCGATTCATTGACTTTATATATAATCAAATGGCAGTGAGTTATCTATGTTAAATACTATCATGAATAAATACAGTGGATATAAAAAGTCTACACACCCCAGTTAAAATGCCAGGTGTTCATGATGTAAAAAAATTAGACAAAGATAAATCGGGTCAGAAATTTTTCCACCTTTAATGTGACCTATAATGTGAAAAATTCAATAGAAAAACTAACTGAAATCTTTGAGAGGATTTAAAAAAAAAAAATCTCACAATCACCTGGTTGCGTAAATGTGCAACCAGGTTACTAAGACTTTGTTGAAGCACCTTTTGATTATATTACAGCACTCAGTCTTTTTGGGTAGGAGTCTATTAGCATGGCACATCTTGACGTGGCAATATTTGCCCACTGTTCTTTGCAATAGCTCTCCAAATCTGTCAGATTGTGTGGACAACTTCTGTGCACAGCCCTCTTCAGATCACCCCACAGTTCAATTTGATTCAGGTCTGGGTTTTGTCTGAGCCATTCCAAACTGTTCATCTTTTTCTGGTGAAGCCATGCTTTTGTGGATTTGGATGTGTGCTTTGGGTCATTGTCATACTGAAAGGAAAGGAGAGCTTCATCTTCAGCTTTCTAATGGACGCCTGAAGGTTTTGTGCCAAAATTGCCTGGTATTCAGAACTGTGCATTATTCCCTCCAAGTGCAGGGCGAGGACGATTTAGAACAGGCTCCTAAGGGCAGGGCTGAAGTCTTGCAAAGCTAGAAAAAAGCCCTTCATCAAATAAAAGCAAAGCAGAGCCAGGCTGAAATTTGCATAAATAAGATCTTGACTGTAGAGGAATGGAGTAAGACCATCTCTGACGAGTTACATTTTCAGCTCTGCCCAACACCTGGTCATCTAATGGTTAGACAGAGACCCGGAGAGCCACAGTGTCTCGCACGCACTGGGAAATTTGGTGGAGGATCAGTGATTTGGGGAAGCTTCAGAAAGGCTGGAATCGGGCACATTTGTCATTGTGAAGGACGCATGAATCAAGCCAAATACTAGGTTATCCTGTAAGAACACCTGCTTCCTTCTGCTCTGACAATGTTCCCCATCTCTGAGAATGTTTTTTTCCATCAGGACAATACTGTATGACAGACAGCTAGGTCAATCAAGATGTGGATGGAGGGCCACCAGATCAAGACCCTGTCATGGCCAGCCCAATCTCCATACCTGAACCCCATTGAAAACTTCTGGAATTTGATCAAGCGGAAGACTGATGGTCACAAGCCATCAAACAAAGCTGAGCTACTTGAATTTTTGTAACAGGAGTGGCTCAAAGCAACCCAACAGCAATCTGACAGACTGGTGGAGAGCAACATTTATTTCTCGATGCTTCCTAAGTTAAAACATTGGTATTTTGTTGTTGAAAAATGAATATTAATTATGTATTTTTTTGTGGTTATTTTAACCAGTTGTTATGTTCCACAAATAAATACTCCATTTATTTGGTGGTGCAGTGGTTAGCACTGTTGCCTCACAGCAAGGTCGCGGGTTCAAACCCCCCGGTTGCCCCGGCCTTTCTGTGTGGAGTTTGCATGCTCTCCCTGTGTCTGTGTGAGTTCTCTCCAGGTGCTCTGGCTTCCTCCCACCATCCAAAGGTCATGTGGCCTAGGTTAATTGGTGACATTGTCCTTAGGTGTGGATGTGAGTGTGGCTGGTTGTTTTTCTGTGTGTGGCCCTGCGTTGGACTGGTTGCCTGTCCTAGGTGTACCCTGCCTTTCGCCCGATGTCAGCTGGGATTGCCTTCAGCCCCCCGTGACCCTGTACGCAGGATAAGCGGTTGACGATGAATTAATGCATTTTTGAGAGTAATGTTGTCAGTAGTTTCTAGAATAAAACACAAATGTTATTTTTACTCAAACACATAGCTATGAATAATAAAACCAGAGAAACTGATAATTTTGCAGTGGTCTCTGAATTCTTTCTAGAGCTGTATATATTCTAACATTGAAATGTTTGAGGTCACTTTTTTGTTGACTCGGATAACTTCAAATTGATTAGAAATACAGGGTAGTATGTTGGAAATTACTTTTGTAGCTGGAAACAGCTGATATTCAGTGGAATTTCTACATACGTGTACAGAGGCACCTGAGTGCTCAACTGAGTAAGAGGAAAATACAGTGTGTCTAGTTTCAGACAATAAAGCCTCACAGGTCCTTAACAAGCAGCTTCATTAAATACTGTAGTACCCACAAAACACCAGTCCCAACATCAGCAGTGTATTTACTCTAATAAGTTTGTCCTCTTGCTCAGTTTTTCCCCAGGGCCTCCAATTTCAGCCAGTTTGTGTGGTTCCTCACTCAACTTTCACTTTCGACTTTTTTGGAAAGGAAAGAAAAAGGTGCAGTGGTCTCTTAATTTTTTTCAGAGGTGTATCTAATGTTCTTTTGCCGACTTAATGGCACTGTAGATGTGTTCTATGCCAACATAATCTCGGTAATGACAATAGTTCCCAGGAAAATTAATTCTTGAGATACACTGTCTTGAGCTTCTCCTGTCAGTGGTCACAATGTTATGGATGATTTGGTGTATATAAGCAACTGTTTTAACTATGTAGGAACATTCTGTAATTGCTGAATATTACTCACATACAACATTTAATCGGTATGAATAAAAAATCTTTAGGGGATAGTGTAACATCTTGCTGTGAGTCTCCCAGGCAAAAAGGCTGTATTAGGACTCAGTTTAGTGTTATTCAACGTGTGGATAATGTTTCTATGTATCCATAAACCTCTTTGATGTAGAAATATCCCAGAGTACTAGAGGGTTATTAGTGACCTTAACAGTGGTGGGCAAGGATAGGGTACAGCAACCAGCTGATGTGAACTGGAAGAGAACATAAATCCTGTAACAAAAACAACGAGCAATTTAGGTGTGACATTACAGTGAGACAAAGGACAGAGACTAGTGACGGTTGGCTGATCTTTTAAATGTTCCTGTTAAGAAATATTTGCTTTATCCCCAACTAGGTGCTCTAAAGTAACATTTAGACACTCTTACTTTGGGTTGCCAAACTCAGTGTGTGTTTCTAGATTTGTGTATATTGCCTTGGACCAACCATACAGAGTTCTGCCAAATTAAATAAAGCTGCCAAAGTTGAAAAGGTCGAGTTCACACAGACAGAATCAAGATGCTGCTCAGTGGATGTAATAAGACTGCATCTCTGTCATTCCTCATCTACAACTATTCTGTTTTACGTAAGCTACCTTTAATGCATATTGTCTATATTTTTTTTTAATTTGATGGTATTGATTATTGAAGTGATGCGTAGTTTAAAGCCCTTCACTCAATCCGTGTCCACTAGTGTGTTTTAAGTTACAGACCATATTGCTGCTTTCACAGAGCCTGCGATCCTTAGTCATGTTTCGAGAGCAGATCTGCCCTGACAGCAGATATAATTGTGAATGGTTGACTGACTAGAGAGGGCCAAGCTGTCATCAAATTTCTGAAGTCACTATATTGAAGTTTACATTTAAAATGGATAGGGTTTATGTTGGAGTACAGGAAATTTTATGGTTTAGGGACAAGCACTAACACTGGTCAAATGTCCTTTCCGAGTATTCCACTAGTTTGAAATGTAAGCTTTGCCCTCTTTTGAGTGAACAAATACCATTAATTTCTGACAAAGGTTATGTTTAAGTTCCACCTGCCTCTAAACATTGACAAAGAGTGTTAAGGATGTGCTAAAATGACAAAATACTATATAGGTCCATATATCCAAATCATAATACATAATTAAAAGCCACCCAAATAGCAAAAGCATTCTCAGTAACCTTTATAGCAAGTCTTGTGTTTTGTCATATTATTTTCTACCCTAGTTGATTTCATTGAGACACTGGATGAGTATCTGCTAATGACCCAAATGTTAATAAACAGTATAGGTGAACATCTCAAAATAAGCTGCAATTAGGGGAAGGTATTTGCAAAACAACATACTTTTTCCTTTTAACCGTGAATGACATTTATATAGTAACTATCAATAAAGGAAACAATTACTAACATTTTCATCAAGTGAAATTATGAAAGAATCATGGAATCGACCAGAAATAATTAATAAATATCATTGCTCTCAAAAGATTTGAACTTAGGTCTTCCACATGAGAGGCACCGTCTTAATTTTTGTTTATGGGGAGTCTTGAATAGGGGGTGCCTATCCATGTGCCATATCTGGAAGTGGTGGAGATTAGAACAGAGATGTGTCCAGCCTTCTTTTGGATGGTTATATCCACAGGTGACACTACACAACACTGCATAGGTGCACATTTGACCACTAGCTACCGTACCTTTATATGAAGTTATCATATAAGCCTTGTAATTACACTAAAACAATGCTAAATAATAATAAAAATTATCATAGAATAGCATTTAGGCTGCACTTTTACAAATAGATTGATTCTGTCCTGATACTTTTTATCTTCTGAATGTTGACCCATTTTCACTATCCTTGCTCTCCAGAATAATTTATTCCACTTCTTTCGCCATTTGGCCATTTCTTTTTTGTGAAAACAAATGATTGTAGCAACTGAATGAGTCTTCAATGCATGGAAAGTCGTTGTTCCCATGCAAAAGAAATGAAGCCTCTAACTCAGGGGTCGGGAACCTTTTTGACTGGGAGAGCCATAAAGGCCAAATATTTCTAAATATATTTGAAAGCCATATAGTATTTTTAACGTATAATAAATTAAATATGTCTTACTTTTAATGTGACTTCTGGAGCTGCATGGTTTTGCTGATGGTCTTGTAGTCTGGTTCATACGTGGTGAGGTTGAGGTTCTTGCAGGCGTTGAGGCTTCCATCAGTTAAACGTGAGCGTAGGTTGGTCTTAATGTTCTTCATATGCGAGAATAACTGCTCACATGCATATGTAGAGCCAAACATGGTCAATACGGCAATACTCACACACTGCATTGTGTGGTATGTCACAGGAAGCTTGTTCCAAGTTTTAAGAATTAGCTGAACTTCAGGTTGAAGATTTTTCATTTCTGTCCACTTGTGTTCGCTCGCCAGCTCTGCTCGCTGTCGTGCAAGATATTCCAACTCTCCATTAAGTAACTTGAACTTACTCGTCCACATGTCTGATGCCTTCAGGTCAGCAACTTCCATCTCAAAATCTCTGATAGAGACCCCAGGGATGCATGTCAGGTCGATTTATCCACTGCACACTCATGTGTCACGTTGCTGTGTAAAAGCAGACCGGGATAATGATTCCCAACTTCTTCTAACAGAGCTTTAAACTGGCGATCATTTAAAGCTCGGGCAACAATAAAGTTGACCACTTGAATGACCAGCGACATCACCTCACCAAGCTCCTGGCCACACATCTGAGCGCAAAGCGCTTCCTGGTGCAGGATGCAATGAAAACATAGGATGGCTGTCTTTTCATGTTCATGGAGAAGCGCTACAAATCCTTTGTTCTTCCCCAACATACAGGGGGCACCATCAGTACAGACAGAAATAAGTTTATCCATCTGTAGTTTTTTTCTTTAGTAAACTCCATGAAAGACGTGAATAAATCCTCTCCTCTTGTTGTCCCTTTCATTTACAAAACAGCTAAGCTTTCCTCGCGCAGTGTGTCACCTGCAGCATACCTGGCAATTATACTGCACTGAGATAGATGGCTAACGTCTGTTGACTCATCTAACACGAGAGAAAAGTATGTCCCGGCATTTATGTTCTTAATTTGTATTTCCTCGACTTGATTTGCCATCATGATGCTATGATCACAGTTCTTGCTGACAGGGGCATGTCTTTTATTCATTTGATTATCTTGTCTTTATTTGGGAAGTCATCAAACAGTTCATTGGCCACATCAAGCATGATTGTTTTGGCATACTCGCCATCTGTGAATGGCTTTCCATTCCTCACTATTGCCAAAGCACCCGCAAAGCTAGCGGAATTCCCGTCACCTTGTTTGGTTCACACACGTAGTTGCTGCTGACTCATCTGCACTCTCCGCTGTAGCTCCTCGCATGCCCTTTTCCTGCTGTCCCCCACTGGATATTTCGATGCAAATGAAGCATGGTGCGTATCGAAGTGCCCCTTTATATTTGATCGTTTCATCGACGCAATTTTATCATTGCATATTAGACATACCGCAGATCCTGCTCTCTCCACAAATGCAAATTCCTCTGTCCACGCAGCCTGGAATGCACGGTAATCATCGTCTTTTTTCTTTTCGCCATCTCTTCCGTTATAAGGGTTGAAGTGGATAAACTAGTTGGCTATCTGATAAAATTGATTTCTTCACCTTTACAATGAACCGGACATGCTCACGAGCCATTGGTTCCCTACCCGACACACGGGTGACCCGTGACCCATGAAATTTATCTTAAAAACGAAATTCTGTTTACTTTAAAATGACACCGTATTATTAACAAATATCAGAAGTATTTTTAAATCAGTTCCAAACAGATTTTTTTTCAACTCAAAATTGTCTGGGAGCCATATGCCGTCACCGGAAGAGCCATATATGGCTCGTGAGCCATAGGTTCCCGACCGCTGCTCTAACTTCTACCGTTTCGGAGTTATGAATGAAAATGTGTGACCTGGATGCGCCAGTGCGTCATCTAGAGGTCTTGTGATCGCGATTGTGGGGCTTCTGGTTGACAAAAATGCACAAACCAGACGCTCAAATTTGCAGCAGAATATCCCTTTTCACATGGAAGAAGAATGAAGCTTTTAACTTCTACGGTTATGGAGCGGTGAATAAAATATATATATTTTAGGTCGGTACAGCTAATGTGATCATAATCAAGTAATCACAAGGAAAATCTTTTGTTGTGCTTCGCTGGCGAGTTTTGATGCCGGACTTCGTTGCGATCAAGTGACATCAGCGAAGAACTACTGCTTCTTGGCTAGCTAGTGAAAGTAGGAGCAAAAAATTTGCGGCAGACAACTGTATTTTAGTCTGACAGACGAAACAAATCAGACAATTGGTTGTCTAGTTAGCAACAGCATTTTCCATATTTGAATGAAATCGGAAGAAACGCAAGAAAACACCTAACTACTCAGACAGCCTCACAGCTACAGCAACGCCTTCCATTACAAGACGGAGCAAGCAAACATTTGAGCTTCATAGCCGGTGAGCTTGTCTATCAAGTTATCACGACAGGGTTGCTGTTGTCATATAAAAGATATTACCAATATTTCACAGCATAAAGTATGGAGAACACAAAACGTATAGCCACAGTTTATTTCTTCACCTAGTTATCATTATCGCTTTCAAAAAGAAAGGACATTTCTAACTTCTGTCACCAAACAACACACAGAAAATATCTTTTCTAACGTAAGAAGTCGAGGCAGCTTTGGTGCTATGATTAGGGACCATCATGAGTAGGGAAAGTAATTAAACAAAAATATTGCCAAATGACAGCATACCCCTTTCTGGTTTCTTATTAATGACGAAATCCATGGAAATACAGTAATGTGTATGTATCAAAATCTATCTACCTGATAATATCCTAACTATTATTGTTATAGAAAAACGCCTGTTCAGCGACCGCTACAGAAATGTAAAAGAACTCTGTTGACAGCATAATAAATAAACATCGATTCTAGAGATCAGAATATCGATACAATTTTGTGAAACAAATTATTTTACATAAATCGTTGTATACTAGCTACAATACACATTGGGTGTTTGGGGAACTGCTCTTTAGAGTAATACTCAGCATGGTTTGCAATTGTTCTTTTTCACATGGTGGTTTATATTTTATTAATATACCACACACTCCATAATCTCACTTTAATGCCAAAGTTCTGATACCAATGCTGGGGATTAAAGTGGGCCATACTATTGGGAACCGTGTTTTAAATATTGTAATTTAGTATTTGTTATTTCAATCTAGAGTAATACCAATTTATATATACTCATACATGTAAAATAAATATTGCACAATGCTGCAAATGGGTGTAATTCTGAAATGGACTTGCTTTAAAAAAAAATTGGCACATGTCCTGTATACTTATTGTCATTTTGCACACACAGATAAAGTGCAAGTGGATTTGGATCTCTTCAGTTTTTCCACATTTTATATTACAGCATTAATCTAAAATTTATTGCATAATTTCCCCCCCCCAAATCTACACATAATACCACAACGACAATACAAAAACAGGTAAATTTTTTTTACAATCTTATGAATACAATAATAAAATAAAATTAGACATCTCATTTTTACATCATGTAGTATTCTGACCCTTTGATATGACTCTTGAAATCAAGCTCAGGTGAAAGCTGTAGAAACTTCAAGGATGATCCTTTTGAAACATCTTGATTGGATTGAATTACCTGTGGTAAACTCAAATGGTTAGACGTGATTTCGAAAGGCCATTCAGTTGACGGTGTATGTCAGTGCAAAAACCAAGACCAAAAAAATCTGCAACATTGAAGGTCCCGAAGAACACAGTGACCTCAACCATTAGCCGCGTTTCCACCGCAGAAACTATACTCAGGAACTAGGAACCCTTCAAGGTACTTGCTGCGTTTCCACCACAAGAACCAGGGTCTAGAACCAGGAACCAGGAACTGCATTTTACCTCCAAAACAGTCCCTGCTTGGGAGGTAGGACTCTCCCTGAGTACTGGAACTTTTGGGGTGGGGTTTGCAGTGCTGAACATTTCTGATTGGTCCAGTAGTAAGTACAGTTTACTCAACAGATAGCCCGACGACAAAGTCCAGGCTTTATTGAGTGTTTATGCTGACGACCAAATCCAGCGAGAATTCGAAACGGCGATTCGTAATAATAGTGTACACAAAAATATCCTGCGAGTTAGGTGGGCTGAACATTATTCACACCGAGAAACAGTGGAAAAACTAAAACAAGATTCCAAGAAAATGGACTACAATAATAGAAGCGGCTCTGACCGGCACACCAGCAAGTGGTTTGACCGTCTGAATGCATTGCTGGGTCACAGGCCGGTCTGCCCTGCCGCTGCGGCAACAATTGATTCGGCTACTGCGTTGTTGAAAGTTGTGGTGGAAGACACAGAAACGGATAACCAGTCGGTTCAAGGTAAATCACAATGTTTCACATGCATGTTAAATGTTATAACAGTATGTTTTGTAAAAAGTCATGAAATTTGATTTAGGAATTAGTCAGGCTATTGTTTAGTCAGGCTATCTGAAAAACCTTGGCTACCTTGGTAGGCCTACATGCTAACGCTAACCGCTAGTATTGTAGAATTGTAATGTTTCATGGCAACCTAACGTTTATTTTTTCAACATGTTTTTCAGATGAACCGCAGGCTGCAGAAATTAGTTTGTTTTCCCCTGCGACCAGCAGTCCTCGTCCCATGTGCCCTGCTGAAGGAAACAGATGCCAAGGTACCAGTACTGAACAGATGAGAAATGTAACAGTTTTTCTGGGGGATATTTAGTTCATTGCATTCGTCATGGAGGCCAGTATATTAATATGACCTTTTATCCACTCTTGGTGATGTTGTTTTTGAGGAATGGTGGAAAAACGGGCTGAATTGAGCCCACCACTGCAAAGCCCCACTAGTATGAGGACAGTCATAAAATAAATCATACATGTCATATACATATATGTATCTTTAATGAACTGCTCTTTACAGTTTATTAAAATGGATTGTCATCTAGTTAGATGAAAAGTTAGAAATACCAATTATTAAAAAGTTAGAAATACCAATTATTTTTTCAGAACTTGCTCCTCCGTTGTTATCCTATGGAAAAATGCTAGATGTGCAGACCTGCCTGTGTAATTCATACCATATCTCAAAATGTGCCTTTGAAAGTAGGGCATCATTTTAATCAAGACAATGTCCTTAATCCTGGAGGGAAACCTGAATATGCCACCTCATATCTCAATACTACTTCAAACAGTGCTTGTGTATTCCTTTATTGTGGTGTGTTTGTTATTTTTCCCTTTAGGGAAGGGTAAAAGAGACTACGACTTCCTTGACACGCTGAGGGATATGGATGATGCTAACTGGGCCATCCAGCAGCGGGGACAGGAGCAGTCGAAACTGTAAATGCAGCTATTACTTGAGAGCCAGGCTGAGGAAAGAGCAATGAGGATGCGAGAGTTGGCCTTCCTCGAGTCTGAGGCAAAAGAAACCAGGTGGCTACAGTGTTTCAAGGCGGGTTCCTGTCTGTTCTTGGCTAGCTTGCCCAGACACTGAGCCAATGAAACTGCCCCACCACTGGACTTAAAAGTGCCCCTTACCCCTCTAGTTGTTATTCATACCGGTTTTATGGACATTTGTATTATTCAACTACATTTTTATAGATAAATAAAAAGTTGTGAAACCAAATATGTGTGTATGGTGGCTGTTTGTGTATATGTGAAAACAGGAATGCCCAGACATTTTCTTGCTTAGTTATTAAATATTTATTAAATCACACCAGATAAACAAAAATGATGAACAGGTGTATACAGACTGAAAAATGTCTGTTACGCAGTAGTCAGGCAGTTCATAATTGATTCTTTCAATCTCAAAATTGAGAAATGGTGATAACAAGTTCGTGAAATAAAATGTTTTTGTAACGGACATCTTCAGCTTTCAAAGCAATAATCTGACACTTCACAATGTGTTGAGAAACCTCATTAGACCTGTTCGTGCGTCTAGCCCCTATGCCTTTACAGTGGATGGCAGTGCCCCGTCAGGCTGGTTTTATCCAGAGACACCCCATTCTTCTCTGTACTCATCACCATTCATTTAACAGATGTTATGAAGAACACAACATGCGATCACCATGGATTTCACTTTGTGTATGTTGCTGTCATTTTGTTTTAACAAGCACCTCCATCTGCCCTTCAGTCAGCCAAAAGTGTTCTCAAACACCACCCGGGCTCTGCTTGTTTTTTGGTTGTACACAAGTTGTTGGGATGTCAACCGTCCATTGTCTGTGAAAGGTTTCATCAGCTAGCTTTTCAAAGGATAGGTGTTCTTTGTTTCATCAGGGAGCAGCAAACCCATAGCCACTAGATGCCACAAGTCTGAAAGCGCAGCACTTTACCATCATGCAGACTCCCTGCTGCTCCAGTAAAAACATTCCAGAAAATACCTCTTTCATCCACAACAGCCTGCAGGATGATTGAAATAATTGGTGTGGTATTCCTCTGGTCCCAGATTTGGGATGTGTGAACCATCAATTGCACCTACACCCTGTGGCAACCCCGATCTGTGCTCAAAATATGTCACCATTTGCTTTAACTTCTCACTGTTTGGGCACTGAATAACTTCTGCCGTGAGTACCTTCTCAACAGAAAAGCAGAAATTGTGTATACAGTGGCATACCATATTAATGCCAACTCTAAACAAATGGGAGATGCTCCTGTACTCTGAGTTGGTGGCAAGTTTCCACAGTGCAATGGCGATTCTTTTTTGAATGGGTACACAACAGCTGTAGTTTGTGTCACGTCTCTCCAGTTCTGGTTGCAATTAATGGCACGGGTACAGAAACGTGTCCTTAGACATACAGAAATTCTTTATCCACTGGGCCTCGGTGAAAGTTGGAACAACGGTTTCCCACCACTCTGTTCTATTGTGTACCAAAATGGTTGGCGAAACACAACGCATTCTGTAGTACTCGCATATCGCAAACACACACAAAAAGGTGGCAAAAATAAGTCAATGTAGTTTACAAAATCATTATTTTTAATTGTTATTTTCTTAAAGGTGTATATGCCTACAAAAATCTTACCATTCTTGTTGTTTGTGCGCGATGTCAGTTAACTCATGGTCAATCTCCACAATAACCCATAAAATCCGTTTACTTGCTTTACGTCAACCATTTCGGGCATTTTAAATCTGCTTTGCGACTACTGCTCATCTTTTTTCCATCGTTGACTTAATCACCACATTTGAAAAATAATAAATCATGATGAGCAGCAACACAACTTCAATCTCCTCCATGGTTGGAGATTGTGTTGCATAAATAAATAAATATAAATATGTCTGTCCGTCTCTTTGTGCATCGTATGATGCATACATCAGAGTAAGAACATACGTATGTGGACTAATTTGCCTAATCTTCGCGGGTCTTTAGACCGTGATGGAAACGCACACAAAAATGAGCTGAAGGTACTCTTCAGTTCCTTGAATAACAGTTCCTGGGACTTACAATTCCCGGTATTTTGGTGGAAACGCGGCTATTCTTAAATGGTAGATGTTTGGAACCACACACATTCTTCCTACAGCTGGCAGCCCGGGACAGTCCGAGCAATCGGGGGAGAGGAGCCTTGGTCAGGGAGCACTCTACTAATTAGGCTTTTATGGTAGATTGGCCAAACGGAAGCCACTCCTTAGTAAAAGGCACAACAGCATGCTTGGAGTTTTCCAAATAATACCTACAGGGCTCTCAGACCACAAGAAACAAGATTGTCTGGTTAATCACTGCTAGGTCCTGACCGACATTGTTAGGCCTGGGCATCCTATATTTCTAAACTGCAGAATTGTAATTTTGGCTTCTTATTTTATTTTTACTCTCAATCAAAATAACAATTTTTACTGGTGTGCCATCTTCTCTATAATCATATTCGTATATGTATACAATGTATTAGGAGTTGATTTTAGAGTCTGTTTGCCTACTTAAAAATAATAATTGAGATAATTAGTAGAGGCTATAGGTTGGAGTCTGGCAAGCGATCATGTCAGTCAACATCTCTACAAGCGCTCTTACCAAACAACTTCCCCTACCTTTCCTTACCGGATACAATATTAGCTGTGCATGCAATCTGAATAGCAAATTCTAATCAGTCAGAAACATCGAAGATGTGAAAGAATAGTGCAGAGTAGGGCTTGCTATTAGGGAGAGGCAGAGGATCGATTAAGAAAATGAACCCTGAGGAAAATGTGATAGGGACTAGGGATGATTTGGTACCAAACATTAATTAATTAATTAATAATCGGCCAATATTAGCAGTTTACCATTTTTTGTTTCAGTGATTTTTTTCACATATAGAAGACCAATATATTTGTTTGCATTTCATTATTATCCTGAAAAGAGCCTGCAAAGTTTTTGAACACCAGCAGCCCACTTGAGGTCATTTTGTAGGGCTTTGGCAGTGTTACTTCTGTTCCTCTGCGCACAAAGGAGAAGATACCGGTCCTGCTGCTGGATTGATGCCCTTCTACAGCCATGTCCAGCTCTCCTACACATTTCAGGTACTGGCTGGGATGCCTCTAGGCATCTCTATGTGCCTGGAGGCCACAGTCAGGGCCTGACTGCAGAGGTGTTTCTGGGCATGTCCATGTTCACTACTGTTTAATTATCCCCAATCAGAGGCAGTTTCTCCCTATTGCCTTTGATTGGGGACCTATTTAATTTGCCCTGTTTCTCCCTAGGTGGTCGGTCATTGTTTGGATTGTTTCTCTGGTTTGACTATTATGGCGATATTTTTGGGGGGTCTTTGTGACAAGAATGTTCATAGTGAGGAGATAGACATACATGTATGGATCACATCCACTGTCATTATGTAAAAAATTATAATATTTATTTCCAGCACCCTTTATAACCTGCTGGTTTATTTTGTATATTTATGTGTACTGTATATTGCAGTCGGTGACTTGAGTGTCCTTTGTTTAAGTCTTGCACGAGTAAGTTAATCGTGAGTCTGTATAATCCAGAGTCGAATTCCTCATATGTGTACACATAACTGGCAAGCCAAGCTGATTCTGATTTGTTTGATGGCTTGTGACCATTCATCTTCCTCTTGATCAAATTCCTGAGGTTTTCATTGGGGTTCAGGTCTGGAGATTGGGCTTGCCATGACAGGGTCTTGATCTGGTGGTCCCCCATCCACATTTTGATTGACCTGGCTGTTTGGAATGAATCTGGCTTGATTCATGAGTCCTTCACAAAGACAAACCTGCCCAATCCAGTTTTGCTGAAGCATCCCCAGATCATCACCGATCCCCCCAAAAATGTCACAGTGGGTGCTAGACACTGTGGCTTACAGGCCTCTCCTGGTCTGTCTAACCATTAGACAACCAGGTGTTGGGCAAAGCTGAAAATTTGACAGAGATGATGACCTTACTCCATACCTCTACGGTCCAATACTTATGATCTTTTGCAATCGTCAGCCTTCAACCCTGCCCCTAGGAGCCTGTTTCGAACTGTCCTCACCATGCACTACTGTTGTACCCAATGGCTGTTGCTTGACCTTGATCTTATGAACTGCCGTCTTGGAAATTTTCAGGATGGAAGCAACCTGATGCTCATTGTATCCCTCTGCCAGTAAAGCGAGAATTGAACCCTTCTTTTCCTCACACAATGCTTTTATTTTTTTATTCAAATTAACTTTGAGGTACAACTTGCACTGTTTTTGCCAACCTGCAGGTGCTATGGCAAGAGGATAGTGATGACCACAGCAGTGTTTTTTTATACCTTTCCTTATTAAATTAGATTTGGTTCAGGAAATCACCTAATCTTTACCTCAATAAGTGAAATGAGGTGAGACTGAGTTGGAAGTTAACAGGCATTGGAATGGAATGGCGGCCATACATGTAGTGATGCTGATTTTTTATCCAAAGCTGTTTATAAAAAGATACACTATTTAACAGAGGTTACTCACCACTATTTTTTCCCCCCACAGGTTTATGGTGTCACTTTTAGATTTTAATTACAGATTTTTTTTTTTCAATGCACCTTTAGTTTCCTATCTGAAAAAGATAAAACACCAGTTATTGCCTATCATTGTTCTGAGAATGATGCGTCAATAGTATATTACTAAATCACATTTTATTTGGGTTGGACATACTCTGTTTTTACAAGCCAAAACTGTAAATGTTCCTAGTGCTTCATCGGTCACTAATCTGGTTATGCAATGTGTAAAAACTATTTCAATTAAAGTTATCATAATTTTTTTGTAAGCCATTGCATGTAACAGATTACTTGTAATCCCTTACTCTTCAACTCTGAATGTAATGAAATATAGAAAAAGTGATGGGGTCTGAATTCTTTACAACTAGATATTTTTTCCGTGACCGGTAATTTTTAACATTCAGCAATTTCTCTGTATGTGTTTCACATTGTTGTTTATTTCAGAGCAAAGGACCCAAGCATTTTAAGTCCAACTATGAAACCCAACAATGAAGTGACTGACTTACTGTGACTGACTGACTCTCGTTAACTCTAGGACCGCCAAATGCGAAGGCTACACACTCCTTCCACGATGTTTCCTAAATGTGTGTATATTACAGTGTTCTGTTGTCAGAAACATAGAACTATTTAGAGACTACCAGTTTTTTTTGCATTGTTCAGTTATACCTGGGTTTTTTTGCCCTATTTTCCAACTTTATTAGCCAACAGCCCATGGCACTAGACGTTGGTACCCAGGCAGCCTGCTAATGGTACCCAAATTATGCGAATCACCCATCACTGAATGCATGACATGAATAGATGAATGTTCGATACTCCCAGATTAATGATTAGATGAGATTCAACTTTATTGTCATTTAAATACAAGTACAGTACAACAAAATGCAGTTTGCGCAGTGCAAATAGAGGAGGGCAGAAATTTTACAAGTAATTAAGTATATGTACAGTGGGGAGAACAAGTATTTGATGCACTGCTGATTTTCCAGGTTTTCCTACTTACAAAGCATGTAGAGGTCTGTCATTTTTATCATAGGTACACTTCAATTGTGAGAGATGGAATCTAAAACAATAATCCAGAAAATCACATTGTAATTCATTAACATTTTATTGCGTGACATAAGTATTTGATACATCAGAAAAGCAGAACTTAATATTTGGTACAGAAACCTTTTTTTGCAGTTACAGAGATCATACGTGTCCTGTAGTTCTTGACCAGGTTTGCACACACTGCAGCAGTGATTTTGGCCCACTCCTCCATACAGACCTTCTCCAGATCCTTCTGCTTTCGGGGCTGTCGCTGGGCAATATGGACTTTCAGCTCCCTCCAAAGATTTTCTATTGGGTTCAGGTCTGGAGACTGGCTAGGCCACTCCAGGACCTTGAGATGCAACTTACGGGGCCACTCCTTAGTTGCCCTGGCTGTGTGTTTCAGGTTCGTTGTCATGTTGGAAGACCCAGCCATGACCCATCTTCATTGCTCTTACTAAGGGAAGGAGGTTGTTGGCCATGATCTCGCGATACATAGCCCCATCCATCCTCCTCTCACTACGGTGCAATCGTCCTGTCCCATTTGCAGAATAGCATCCCCAAAGAATGATGTTTCCACCTCCATGCTTCACGGTTGGGATGGTGTTCTTGGGGTTTAGACCAAAAAGCTCTATTTTTGTCTCATCAGACCACATGACCTTCTTCTATTCCTCTTCTGGATCATCCAGATGGTCATTGGCAAACTTAGACGGGCCTGGACCAGACGGGCCTGGACATGCGCTGGCTTGAGCAGGGGGACCTTGCGTGCGCTGCAGGATTTTAATCCATGACGGCGTAGTGTGTTACTAATGGTTTTCTTTGAGACTGTGGTCCCAGTTCTCTTCAGGTCATTGACCAGGTCCAGTCGTGTAGTTCTGGGCTGATCCCTCACCTTCCTCGTGATCACTGATTCCGAATGAGGTGAGATCTTGCATGGAGCCCCAGACCGAGGGAGACTGACCGTCATCTTGAACTTCTTCCATTTTCTAATAATTGCGCCAACAGTTGTTGCCTTCTCACCAAGCTGCTTGCCTATTTTTCTGTAGCTCATCCCAGCCTTGTGCAGGTCTACAATTTTGTCCCTGATGTCCTTACACAGCTCTCTGGTCTCGGCCATTGTGGAGAGGTTGGAGTCTGCTTGATTGAGTGTGTGGACAAGTGTCTTTTATACAGGTAACAAGTTCAAACAGTTGCAGTTAATACAGGTAATGAGTGGAGAACAGGAGGGCTTCTTAAATAAAACCATTCTTACTGGTTGGTAGGTGATCAAATACTTATGTCACGCAATAAAATGCTAATTAATTATTTACAAAATCATACAATGTGACTTTCTGGAATTTTGTTTTAGATTCTGTCTCTCACAGTTGAAGTGTAACTATGGTAAAAGTTACAGACTTCTAGATGCTTTAAGTAGGAAAACCTGCAAAATCAGCAGTGTATCAAATACTTGTTCTCCCCACTGTATGTACAAGTGGAATGCATAGATGTGCTGTTAATACAAATGCATTACATAAGGCAATTCTAAATTTGCAGTGGAAACTAAAAGAGGACGGAGGGCAACACCTTTACATGTATTAAGTGTAATGTATGTACATGTGAGATAAATTGTGCTAATACAAGTGGCAATTGAGCCTGCTGGTGTGAGAACAGAGAGACCTTTACTGCCTGATGAGAGGAGGGCAAACAGATTGTGACATATATGTGAAGGGTCCCTGATGATGCTGCATGCCGTTTGCTATGCACTGCTTGTACTATAGGTCTACAGTGGTTGGGAGATGGGTACACATGATGTGCTGGGTGGTTTTCACCACCCATTGCAGGGCCTTCTGGTCAGCGACAGAGTAACCACCAAACCCACTGTAGCGCACTTAGTCAGAATGCTCTCGATTGTGCAGTCACGGTTGAATTTGAATGATCTTACAAATGAAAGATCATGACCATTCAACAATTTAATTAGGCTATTATAGAAACATAATATAAATATAAGCTTCTTGACAATTCAACATATGTATCACACATTACCATTTTTCAATAGTAGGTTCAGCTTCTTGTGTACGCGAAGTGCGGCCTGCATAATATCTAATGGATTATTTTCTAATAATTAAAGTGTTGTGTAATTTTCATTTTGTACACTTGTAGGCCCTAATAAACAAATGAAAATATATAGAAATAATGTTTTATTTTTTTAATCGTTTTTTTCTATGAAAAGATCTTCATTACCCATTCTTGTATTTTTTGTAATTCATTAACTATTTAAAACAAAAAAATCTGTCATTCATATTTTTTTTACTATTTTATATAGTTTGATGATGACCCAGTAGATAAACTGACACTGGCTGTATGGTGATGCTTCAGAGGAAAATGTGTATGCAAATTGGGCCGATTCGTATGCTAATGATGAGAAATGGCTTTTGGCTTTGGCTGATTCTGCTGTTCTGAAAGGCTTGGCGGTTCTAGTGTTGAGTTGTATAGTGGTTTGAGATGCGGACAGCCATGCAGGGGACTGGTGTTCAAGTCTTGCTGCCGTTGAAGCAAATTATGCTTTAGGATTTGTTCAGGATAGGCAAAAAGTTTGCTGGCAACAACCTTCAGTAGCTACGTTATAGTAAGCATAAAAATACGTACGGTTATTTTGCAATTATTTCAGTTGGATTTTTTAAATATGCATCCGTGAATGCTTTTTGGGGTATTATTTATCACAACGCTTTGGGCTGTAAAAGAGGATGGGTTTCCTTGATTTTCTATTTTTTTCATTTGACGAAAAAGTCAGTTATCGTCACTTATATTGATAGTTATTGTATCAATTTCATTCATGAATGAAAGAAAAACAAACGATGTTGTGCCATGAAATAAAATATATTTGGCAGTGTAAACTTTTTCAGTCTCGCTAGCAATCGGTCAATTCTTAAAATGATTCCAATTAGTAAGTTAGTATATGCTAGTAAGCCTATTACCTGCTAATAAGTCATTCAAATGGCTAGTGGCAAAAGCCATACAGTTCATTGACGCTATATGTGGTGGATGTAAACCTAATGAAAAAAACGTTAGTCAGTTTAATGCAATGCTTTATGGTGTCTACCAAATATTCATTTTGGCATGATGTTATTCATTTCTTCTAATCGTGGGCTGGCCAATCTATGCTTGCTTTGTGCACTTTCTTGTTTTATCCTTCTGTCATTAGATTTTCTGTCCTTGTGGAGTTTTCATACCATTTATGGAAAGCAGGGATGCACTGATCAATTTGCCAGCCATCATAATTGGCTTAAAATGGGCAATCTTTCTAATGCTGATTGAGAGAACTGGTCTTTAATGTACAACGGGTGGCAAAAATCTTTCCCATTTTATTGGTTGTGAGGTCTTATTTATTTAACTGATTACTCTTAAATACACTATCATTTGTAGCATCAATGAAGGAAAATGTATTGTTCACTCTGTAAAAGTATGCAGTTAGCCTACATAAATGTTAACTTAATCATCGTAATCGGCAGCAGTAATTCCAGTCAAATAGTTGTAGGCCCTATTTCAGTTTAAATAATTTTGGTTAATGAACGAAAAGGAAATATTTAGGCTATGTGTCTAGACCTGTACAGTGGATATACAAGGTCTACACACCCCTGTTAAAATGCCAGGTGTTTGTGATGTTAAAAAATTTAAATAAGATAAATAATTTCAGAATGTTTTCCAACTTTAATGTGATTTATAATGTGAACAATTCAGTCGAAAACTCCTCTGCACAGCCCTATTCAGATCACCCCACAGATGTTCAATTGAATTCAGTTCTGGGCTCTGGCTAGGCCATTCTAAAATGTTAATCTTCTTCTGGTGAAGCCATGCTTTTGTGAATTTGAATGTGTGCTTTGGGTAATTTTCATGCTGAAAGCTGAACTTCCTCTTCAGGTTTCTGACGCCTGAAGGTTTTGTGCCAAAAATGCCTGGTATTTAGAATTGTGCTTAATTCCCCCCATCCAGACTAAGGCCCCAGTTCCATCTGAAGAAAACAGCACCAAAGCATGATGCCTCCACCACAATGCTTTACTGTGGGTATGGTGTTCTTTGGGTGATGTGCAGTGTTGTTTTTGCATCAAACATACTTTTGGAATTATGGCCAAAAATGTCAACCTTTGTTTCATTAGACCATAACATATTTTTGCACGTGCTTTCGGGTGACTTGATGTTTGTTTTTGCAAACTTCAGCCGGGCTTATATGTTTTTCTTTGTAAGAAATGTCTTCCGTCTTGCCACCCTACCCCATAGCCCATTCATATGAAGAATAGTGGAGATTGTTGTCACATGTAGCACACAGCCTGTACTTGCCAGAAAGTCCTGCAGCTCCTTTAATATTGCTGTAGGCCTCTTGGATGGCTCCCTGACCAGTTTTCTTCTCGTCTTTTCATAAATTTTGGAGGGACATCCAGTTCTTGGTAATGTGTCTGCTGTGCCATATTTTCTCAACTTGATGATGACTGTCTTCATTGTGTTCCATGGTATATCTAATGCTTTGGAATTTATTTTGTCAATGGACCGCCCTGTCTCAGCCCCAAGGTCTTACGCTGCTATATAATTTTGCTGAGGGAGTAGGGTCAATTCTCCTTCTCCACTATAAATCCTTGTGGATCTCAGGAATGCATTTTCAAAATTTTCGCTGTCTCCTGCCATTTTAAACTTTAGAGGATATGAGGTCTTGGCCCACACCTGCGGTGTACCAGGCTTGACAAGTTGCTGTTCCTGTCCAAAGTCTTCCTGGTTGTGTTGCAGATCAAGACGATACCTGACGATTTCAGCTGCTACTCTGCTTCTCCCTGTCCTTGTCCATATGTTAATGTTTCTGGACTCATGCATTTATTAATTTTTACAATTTGGACTCTTACTATGTTCACCCGGCACAGCCAGAAGAGGATTGGTCTGAGCCTGGTTCCTATCATGGTTTCTTCCTAAAGTTCAGCCTTAGGGAGTTTTTCCTAGCCACTGAAATTCAACACTACTGTTGTTTGCTCCTTGGGGTTTAAAACCAGGTGTGTTGTAAAAACACTTTGTGACAACTGCTGATGTAAAAAGGGATTTATTAAATACATTTGATTGATTGATAGTACATGCTCCGATGTCCTGGTACTGCCTACCAGACGGCAGTACCAGGGCAGTAATGCAGCCTGAGGGGATGCTCTCAATGTTCCACCTGTAGAAGTTAGGGACAGTTTTTGTAGACGTTCCGAACTTCTTGAGTCTCCTCAGGAAGTAAAGTTGTTTCTGGGCAGTTTTCACTGCCGAGTTTGCTTGCCTGTACCAAGTGAGGTAATCACTGTACACATTGAGGAACTTGAATTCGGAGACTCTCCACTTCAGCTCCATTGATTTGTATGGGGGAATCACCCTCCCCCGCGCCACTTCCTGAAGTTCACGATCATCTCCTTAGTCTTGCAGACGTTGAGAGAAAGGTTGTTGTCCTGGCACCATGGTTCTTTACTTCCTGTCTGGAAGCAGTCTCCTCATTGTTGGAGATGAGATCCAGGATTGTTGTCGTCCGTAAACTTAAGGATGACGTTGGAGCTGTGTGGCAATGCAGTCATGCATAAACAGGGAGTACAAAAGAGGACTGAGTACGCAGCCCTTGGATTCTGGTCCTCAGAGTCAGTGCAGAAGAGGTGAAGTTTCCCATTCTCACCACTTGGTGTCTACCCATGAGTACGTCCAGGATCCAATTTCAAAGTGAGGTGTTAAATAACAGGTTCCTGAGCTTAGGAACAAGCTAAATGGGCCCAAAAGTGTTTAATGCTGAGCGTAGTCCACACATAGCATGTGTTGCCTTTTTCCAGGTGGGAGAAGGCGGTGTGTGTCGTCAGGGCAATGGCACCATCCATAGATCTAAATTGAAAGGACTCCAAGGTGTCAGGAAGTGTGGAGCAGATGTGGGTTCTGACCAGACTCTCAAAGCACTTCATGATGATGGAGGTCAGTGCTACAGGGTGGTAGTCATTCATGCAGGTTCTGGAAGGTTTCTTTGGTACAGGTACAATGGTGGTCTGCTTGAAGCAGGTGGGGACTACAGAAAATATAGAGGTGAAATGCTCCTCTGGTCGGCGCACACCCGCAGGACACGGCCTGGAATGCCATTTGTCCTGGTAACTTCCGAGGGTTCACTCTTTTAAAACCTCATGTCAGCTGTGTTTAGGGACAAAGTGCAGCTGTCCTGGTCATGAGCCAGCCTTCCAGAAGGAATGTTGTTGGTCACCTCAAACCGTGTATAGAATGTGTTGATTGAGATCGTCGGGGAGAGAGGCGGCAGGCTGGGCTTCATTGCTAACCTAGGGCTTTTGGTTGGGGAAAGTTCAAACATTTACCCTCTGTATGACATTGATGAATTTGGATATAAATGCTGAGACCGAGTCTGTATGTTCCTCTTTGTCCCCATGAGCTGCAGCACAGAACATCTACCAGTTTGTTGTTTCAAAACAATCCTGGAGAGGGGTAAAGAATTTCTCATTCCAGCGTTGAACTGCCCAAAAAAATGTATCCTCTTTATTCTGTTTTAGGCATTGTCTATACAATGGGAGGAGCAGGACCAATGTGTGATCTGCCTTACTAAAGCCTGGCGGGGGATGGGTTTGTAGTTATTTTGTATTTGTGAATAATAATGATCGAGAGTCTGATCCCCATGGGTAGGAAATGTAATGTGCTGGTTGTATTCGGCAACTCTTTACTCATTTGCCCTATTGAAGTCAGCAATAATAATAAAAGCTGTGTCCTCTAGTCCATTTATTACTCCATTTAGGTCCTCCAGCGTGCGCGTTTTATCCGCCTGCGGGTGTATGTAGACTGGTGTGATTATAGTGGAGCTGAATTCTCGCTGTAAATGGGTCGTACTTTTACAGTTAGTAGCTCCAGATCTGATGAACTGTCTGTTGAGAGTACTGCAACATCTGAGCCCCAGCAAGAGTTAAACATAATGCAGACCCCTAAATCTTTACAGTCACCTGACTCCGAAGTTCTGTCCTGCCGGTAGATGGAAAAAACAGTTGTAGTGATGTCCAAATTGGGCACCATAGGATCCAGTCAGGTTTCAACAAACACCAGCACACAACAGTCTGCTGAAAGTTTATCTTTGCATGTAGTTTGTAGAATTCAAGAACAAGAAATAACCCCATGCAGCTATTTAAGTATTCAAATGGGGACACTCTTGACTTGGTTGGTCATTCTGGTTGATCTCTAATAGGTAAGTAGTCTCTAAATAGTTTTCTGTTTGTCAGTTCAGAGTTCTGACAACGGAACAATGTAATATAGGCCTATTTAGTTAAATTAATGGATGGAGGAGGGTGTAGCATTCAAAATGACCTTGTTATTTGAATTAAAATCTCAAACACCAATTGGCATAGGCATTCGGTGTTTCCAGTGTTAAGAAAATATGGATGGATGACAGAAGCACTGTATTAGAAGCACTGGTGCAGGTCACAATTACACTCTTACACATGAAATGGGGCCCATCGGCCATGATCAAACTCAGCAAATAAATTTTGGGATTTTATTGTTGTGTGGGTATACAGTTTGTAGGTATATATAAATATCTTATGTTTTTGCTTTCTTTTGTAAAAAATAAACATCATATTGCATATTTGACAAACTGTCTAATCAGTGTATTCACTGTTAGATTGTTTTAGGTTCCTAACATAAGATAACTGCTAACTGACCAAATTAATTTGTCACGTCGACCACATTTTTAGGAGTTCTCTGGTAGAAGAAGAAGAATTTTGTTATTTATCTTAGCACCTAAAATGCTTAATTTAAAATAAAATAAACATATTGTTAAAGTAGTCCACGTGTGTATCAACCATACAGCCTCCAGCAGGGGCGCTATAGTACCCAATTTAATTAGCTAATTTCAAAATGATTGCATTTTCACCCAATTGTCCTACAGTGATAATTCTTTGTGGCTGTCTCATTTCTCATGATGAACAAAAAAAACACCCCCATATAAAACCATGTGCATTTGTTGGTTGATGTCTGAAAAGACACAAAATGGCAGCTGACAGAATTGTCTCTCTGCAACACAAGCTAATACTAATGAATGCCTTCAAAACAATTTTTCTCCTGAACCGTATATCGGATTTACCTACCAGTATATTTCCAGACTCTAGGCCATACTTCTGAACAGGGCTGACAATGAAACTAGTTGCTATGTCAAAAATCGATGACTTCACAAAATTAGCCCTTTATGCTAACTCCAATGACCACTAGAGTTAGTTAAACTATTAGGCTGTTTCTTTGGAACCGTTTGAGCTACAGACACAAAACAAACTTTAGGACATCCCTACTTCAAATTAGAAAACATTTATCGATTTTACGTATGCTAATTAGCATAAATATTGTTTACTAACTACTAAGCTGTACCTATTCAAGCTACAGACACATAACCAGCTTTGTTTTACACATTTAGCTACCCCCAGTTCATGTGATGAAACGTTTATTGATTTTATGTACGCTAATTAGCATAAATATAGTTAATTATTAGGCTGTATATTTTTACCTGGCCTGGACTGGTAAACTGGCATACCTGTAATTTGTCTGGTGGGCCAAGGCACGTTTGGGACCATATAACATTTTTGCCAATGACCGGCCCGTAAAGCAGAGACATCGGCCCATTGGATCATTTTCTATACTGACACTGTGCTGGCCCAATCACGTCTCTTAATAGGGCCCACCCCTCCTCTACTGTCAACTCTTGTGTCAGGTGTGGTGGCTCACAGCCAAATATCTGTGGATGTGGGTTTCTAAATTGAATAACGTAAGCGCTAGGGCAAGGGGGTGCAGAGTAGTTGCAGACCAAAGGAAGTAAAACTATGGAGGCGGATTCCACCACATGTTAAATAAACTGATGTTTGCTGTAGTAGCTTTATTATATACAGTACCTGACATTGTGCAGCAGCAGGTTATCATGGAACTTGGAGAAAAGGTGGCTGGCCATGGTCACTGCCACGCAGATGAGCAGGTGTGTCACAAGGAAGCTGAGGAGGCACAGTATGAGCGTGACAGGGCAGAAGGATAGAGTGAGCAGGAGAAGAGTATCTGAAGTGGTGAGCATGGAGTAGCTTCATGATTAGCATGGAGGGAGCAGCAGCAGGAGGAGGTAGGTGTGTGTGCCCATGATGGCAATGATTAATAAATTAATGTAGATGATAATAAGACAATATAATTGTTGTCGCTATCATAAATTTAAACTACTGCTGGTGGTCACTCAGTCAATGTCAAATAGCGCAGCAAAAACTATTTGCCATTGGTTTTGTAGCTAGCATAGTTTCCTTATGCAGTGCAACTTCAGCTGACTATTCGAACGTTAACCCTTTCCAGCTGGAGCGTGGAAAAGCCTTTTCAGAATCCTAATTCTTATGGTTTTATTTTATTATCGCAGATTTTAAATCTGAAAATTGACATGAAATACTATACAACATTATCTACAAACTGAAATAGTTAGGTCATAATCATATGGGATTTTTTTATTGTGCGCCTAATGCGAAAATCCCCCCATTTTCCTGTGGCATTTTTAGACCACGGTCAAAAGAATGGTTTTGGAGTCTTATGACAGACTTGATGTACAAACGAAGTCAATCATTTGAGGTAAGGAATATGTAAAATAACTTTAAATTACAATGTTTTTTAATAGGGTCACTTGATAGATTATTATTTTGTTAAAAAGTATGTTTTCAGCACTGAATAATTACGAGCTTGATGTTTAAAGTAGCTTGACTGAATCTATTTGGCCTTCCTTAACTTGCTACCCACTTAATCAGTTTCTGAATGAATATATTAATATTTGTTTGTGCCCAGCAATGGGTTGATTACAGCTAACTATGTCACCAGTATTAAGCAACAATATACACACAATTTAGCTAGTTCAGCACTTTAGCCGCAAGCTAAAAACTGAACCAGAATGGGAGATAATTCACTTTCTGTTTCACGGTGCTGGCTTGCTAGCAAATGTGTTTGGCTCTAATGTATATATTATTTAGAAAAAGACTGATTATACCTAACAAGCTACCATCCATGTAAAATAAATCTACAAACTAGGCAACAGTTTCAGTCATCTTCAGTCTGATGTGGTTTCGTATCCTGGCATATATATTGCCAGTTTACTGCAGTATGCAGGTTCCAATGCTACCTTTTTTCTCACTGGCCCTTTTGAGCCAGTTGCTCTGAAATCTACTGGCCCAGACTGTGCTTTAACTGGCCCGGACTGAATAAAAAAAACATAATCTAATTGTATTTTACAGATATATAATATGCAAATATAAATGTATACCACCGATTTGCATGTGATATGAGACCTGATACAAGCAATTGCTGTTTACATAAACATGATGCAATGCACAACATTACTTTTTAATACATTTTTATCAAAATATTAACTACTATGAATATCATTATCTTTTCATGACGACGCTTGCTTTTTTGATTTGTCAAGAAAGCATTAAAGAAAAATTAGTTCATATATTTATAGTAACAAATAATGTGCAATACAGTACTTGCAATAGTTGGTTTACTGGCTTCTTGTGTGTCACTGCTAGCAAGCGCTTAGGCAGGCATAGTTAAAAAGGCGACATCAGCACTGTACCACACCGAGGTGGGAGAAGAAGCTCCACAGACCCATTTTAATGCGAGAAGAAGCGAAAATCAAAGTGGGACGACAAGGATGACAAGCAAAAGTTTTAATATGATACTATGAATTTAAATGGGGAAATTGTGCACTGGCCCATACAGGCCAGTGAATGTCTTTGTCTACTTGTCGGACGTTACTTACTGGCCATCGTTAATGTAGATCCCTGGTATGGCTCTATTACTGTACTTCGATAGTTTGTTCATTACTAAATCCAAATTGTGCCTATAAGGATGTCATTATGTTTTTGTGCACTACTGTATCACTTTCTCAGATGATAATGTGTATGTAATAGACAAGCCTATCTAGACACAAGCAACATGTGAATGATTGTTCTGTATATCCATTGTTTTATATTATGTGTTATGGATTTAGGAAACCATGCAACAAATTAGAGTATATTGTTATATATATTGTATATGTTGGTAGAGACTGAGGGAGAAGGTGTTGATGCTTGCTTACTAGTGTATAAAGAGGAAGAGGTCACTGACATCTCTGGTAAAGTCCAGCTCATAGCAGATTAGGATGTTTAGAAATGGCACCATAAAACTACCGGCTGATTTGTACTGTTAGGCCTATATTAGGTCTTTCATTCTGTCTTTCTGTCTGTTGTTCACCTGGACAGTGTGGTGTACTGTCCACTCTTATGCTTCATGGCACACCAACTGATGGCTGTCCACCTGTCTTCTTCCACTCGCAGTTATCATATCTGTCTCTCCTTTCTCTCCGTCTACCTCCCTCACTATTTTAAAGGTTGCCTTGTTTGAGGAGATCTTTGCTGTCCACTGGTGTGGAGTTCACTGGCATCATTTTGACTTACTTGCATACTTTAAACATGCTAACATTTTATTTAAAAATTGAATTATACTTTGACTTCTAGCAGAGCCTTTCTTTGACAATTCTACTTAAGTATGGAGATTGCGTAGGCCACTGCCACCTCTGATCACCAGGGAGTCAGTCAAGAGAAAGTGAGTACACAGGTACATTCAATTTGCTACTTACTACTCAACATTGTAGCAATAACTTTTGTAATGTTGTGATGATTTTTCCCGTGGATCCACGTAATTAAACTTGAAATAATCAACTGTTATACGAACGACTGAGAAGTTTTTATTTTACCAAATCGCAAACATTTTCCATCTTCAACAGGGGTAATAATATACCACAATACCATTGAGGTGGGCCGTGTGGACCAAAATGCCAGAAGAGATTTTTGGTCCCAGTGTAGCTCCAAACACAAAACCAACTTGTTCTACAAGTTTAGGCTACCCCCACATCATATGATGAAACGTTTGAAGATTTGTGTATGCTAATTAGCATAAATAGCATTAATTAACTATTAGGCTGTATCTTTTGAGTTGTTCAAGCAAGAGACTGGAAACCAACTTTGTTTTGATTTTCTTTATGGTAATTAGCATTAACTAACTACTAGGCTGTCTTTTTAACCGTTCAAACTACAGACTCAAAACCAACTTGGTTTACACGTTTAAGCTATCCCACATAAAATCTTAAATATGCTAATTTGAGTAATTAGTGTTAATTATTAGGTTGTAGATTTTTTAACATTTGAGCTACAGACAAAAGACCTGTCATTGGTAACATTTATGAACTTTAACAATGTCTTGTCATGTATGCTAATTTATGCCAATTGCTCTCACCAACTGTTTCTCTTGAACCTTAAAACATACAGACTCCAAACCTTTCGATAGGTAAACACTATTTTGTACCATAAATACTTTTTTGAACCACTTTTCAAGTAGATTCAACTGTCATTGAACAGTACGAGCACAGTGCAACAAATGCAGTTTGCGCCTAACCAGATATGCAAATAGAGGAGGGCAGAAAAAGTATGGATGTACAAGTGGAATGTATGGATGTGCAGTTAATGCAAATGCAATTCTAATTGTGCAGTGGAAAATTTACAGGAAATGTACAAGTATCAAGTAAAATGTATGTACAAGTGGGATAAATAGTTGTGTGGGTACAAGTGGCAGTTCTCAATGGCATTCTGAGTTAGCAAATGAGTCAAATTGAAGAGTTAGGGTTGCTAGCAAACACACCATGTTGTCTTCAGGAAATGTACTGCTAGTTTCATATTGCCTTTTTGTATTGTTTGTTTGTCAACATCTTACTTATGCTTAATTACTTTCAATCCACTTACTTCACCATTTTGGAGTTACTCTGCAGATGCCCTGTTTATTCTTCCTGTTGTTAATTCTTTTTGCCCTTAGTTTTTGCGCTGACTTCTCTACTACATTTCACTCCTTATACTGTTACCTTTCTGTTTTTTGAACTACTTCTAAATGGTGTGTAATATTTCTATTCCTGTTGTTTAAATTTTTTTCAAACATAGATTTTTGTCTTTCCTACAGTTTCTCCTGTGTTCTACTTCCTGTCATTTTTATTCTGTTTCATACAAATTTTTACTCTTTGTACAGATTCTAGTTTTCTACTTCCTCTTGTTTTTATTATTTCATTGTTTAATTAGTATCTGCTTCTCTCTATGCTCATTGTCCTTTGCCTCATTCGTCTCCCCATATAGTGTGATCAGGAAGAATATGTTGAACAATGACATCTACATTGTCAATAATACAATGCTTCACAAAAACATCTTGCCCTCAATTTATATCTGACACGGTCTCATTCTGTTAGTGTACCCTACCATACCATTTTCCTATATTAACCATATTGGAATAACCCATCCATTTTTACTTTGCAACTATTTTTGGATTTGCATTTGCATTCTGGCCTGTGTGTCCAGTGTGTGGAATAGGATGTGATGTACATACAGAAGGGTTGAAGTTTGTTAGCCCTTTGCCCTTTGTGACATCATGTACTTACTCCATGTGGATGGGTGATTAAGAAGAGTGTCTGTTAATCTTTTAATCTCCTTTCTCTGACTGAGAGCATGTGCGGTGAATGTTAGCGCTCAGCCCAGTCATGGTATGGTATAACCCACTGTTAGTATGGGCTCAATTCAGTCAAAGCAGCATTGCAGTATTAATGCCGCAGGTTTTTCCAATCGTCAACTGAAAGTTGATGATTGGGAAAAAAGTATACCAAGGAAATTTATTCAAAACCCTCAAAAATTTTCACATTTTATTAAATTCCTAATGATATATTGATATGTCACTCTGTTTGTTATTTTAAAATATATTAAAAACAAGAAACCAGGCAGGCCTAGTTCATTTTACCAAACAATTCATTTGGTTTCGTTCTTCAGGTCTTATGGAACATTAAACTACACTCATCAAGGTCCACACTGTAGAATATATTGCATGTGGCAATGAAGGAAACCATTCCTGTATGTGCATATTTGTTGGGGAGTACTTTTAGTTTGTCGTGTACACCAATACACTCATGTAATAAGGAAAATCCAAGTTCAATCATGGCCCATTGGAGCGTTGCTGGGTTTTTGATTTGTGTTAAAGATGTGCAAAAAGGGCACAGTAATCATCTGACACCAACAGCTGTTTTGCAAGGTGCTGTGTTTGCAACACTTATTTGTGCGCTTATTTTTGCTGATCGTATTTGTGGACTTATGCCTTCAGGAGCCAGTCAATGCTTAGTGTTCAGAGCTGCTCCAAAACCTAGTCAAGATTAAAAGGCTTAGCACATGCTTTATGTACCTTAATTTGTCCTCTTTGCGTGCTTTAATGGTTTGTTCATAGATGAGCCTTACTTGGGTTACTATAAATTACCTCAACAAAATACCGTATAATCAAATGCTGTATATTCTTACTTCATGAAAACATTTTATTGTAACTCCTTAGCATTTGTATTACTTCAAAGGATGGCTATTTTGTATCAGTGATGATACTTGCTGAAATATAAATGAAATATAAATATAAATGAATAGCCAGCCCTATGTGAAATATGTGGGGGTTTTATGATTTCTTATGAAAATCTTGTGTAAATGTTTGCCTTGACTGAAAAAGATACCATGGGGATGGCAGCATATATTGCTCCAAAACTCTATATGTTATTTATGCTGCAGTCACAGATAAGTCTTTCATGCCATGTGCACTAAGGCATCCCCAAACCATTATGGATGCTGGCTTTTGAACTTTGTGTCATAAGCTGGATGTGTCATATCCTCTTTAGTCTGGAGGATACGTCGTCTTTGATTCCCAAATATAATTAAACATTTACATTTTTCAGATTACAGGACAGTTTTTCACTTCACCTCAGTCAATCTTAAATGGGCTCAGAGAAAACGGCAGTAGTGCTGGAACTTGTTATCAAATTGCTCAAAAATTAAGAGAACACTCAAATCACAGATCGGGTCTTGATGAAACAAATATATTTAAGGTCAAACTCTTGAATGTACATTGTGCATTTCGTTAAGAACAAATTCACATAACAGTCAATGGAAACCAAAATCACCAACCACTTGAGGGCTGGGTTCAAACACACAAGGTGCTAGGCTGTTTGTAGAGGTCCCACTAGAGGATGTCGGGCCATCATGCCACCCTCTTGCGGTCTGTTTCTGACATTCCCACCAGTTGCCGGCTGGAGGTCATTTTGTAGGGCTGTGGCAGTGCTCCTTCTGTTCCTCCTCGCTCAAAGGAGCAGATACTGCTCCTGCTGCTGGGTTTATGCCCTTCTACGGCCCTGTCCAGCTTTCCTTGTGTTGTGGTTTGAGACTGCACTTGGAGACACAGCAAACCCTCTTGTGACCATTCCTTGTTGCCTTGCTCTTGTTTATATATGGTATCTTCTTTGCATGGAAGTTTTAACTAGCATTTTTGGATGCTGTGATGTACTGTGTTCACAGAATGTGGTTTTCAGAAGTGTTCCTGAGCCAATGCAGTAATTTCCACTCCCGAATTGTCTATTTTTAACACTAGAAACGTCAGACCTTTCAGACCCCCAGTTTCCGCCAGAGCCAAGTCATAAGCATATGAATCATATTAGCATACCAACCCTATTATCATGCACATTCTCCTCTGTAGCATCACCATCCAGTCAGAGCATCAGTCCATCTACTGGGTTGTTATCAATAGAATAGTAAAAAAATAATGAATTATAGAATTTGTTTGTCCAAAATCGTTAACGAATTTGATAAATATAAGAATGTTTGTATTCAAGGTCTTATCATAGGAAAAAAAAAACAATTAAGAAAAGAATACCAATTACTATTATTTCCAAAGACCCCAGGCTATGGTATTTTCATTCGTTTATTAGGCCCTACAAATGTACACAATTAAAATTACAAAGCCAGTCTAAAGGTGACATGAATAAGTTCTCGAAACACTGAGAGGAGTTATTAGAAAAAGACGAGGTCCATTTCTCAAAATAAATAGGTTATGTGAATGGTGCGTCTTTTCAAGTCACTCCCGGGGGGATTCTGGTTGGGAATGGAGTTGATTTCAATGTCAATGCATAGTTCTAGTCCCCTAGATTGCTCAGATCATTCACATGTATCACGCATTCATCCACTGACATTATGCATTCAGTGAAGGGTGATTAGCATCTGGGTACCATTAGTGGCTGCCTGGGTGCGAACGCTAAGTGGCGTGTGCTTTTGCTGGAAAACGCGATAAAAAAACTGGTAAATTGTCTCTTAATAGTTTTCCATTAGTGAGTTTAGAATTCTACCAATGGAACAATGTAATATTCACTTATTTAGGACAAATTATGGAACTTTAAAATTGCAGTTTTATTTTAATTACTAACGCAAATTGGCATAGGTATTTGGTGGTTCTAGTGTTAATGTAGTGCCGTCTGAGGGCCTGAAGATCACGGACATCCAATATTGTTTTTTGGCCTTGTCCCTTGCATACAGACATTTCCCTGGATTCTTTTAATGATATTATGAACTGTAGGTGATGAGATTTCCAAACTCTTTGCAATTTTACATTGAGAAATGTTTTTATATTCTTGCATTTTTTGCCCACGCAAAAAATGTCACAGAGTGATTGACCCCTTCTTCATTTCTGATATATTTTAATAACCTATCATGTCAATGACCTGTTGAAAACTGAAATAATTATTTGTGTGACATTCCACCAGATTTAGTTTTTTAGCATTACACAACTTTTCCAGTCTTGCTGCCTCTGTCCAAATGTCTTTTTAAACGTGTTGCTGGCATCAATTTCAAAGTGGGCAATTATTTTTCAGGAAACAAAAGGTCTCAGTTTCAACATTTGTTATGTTGTCTTTGTGCTATTTTCTATTGAATGTAGGGTTTAAATGTTTATATTTACATTTTACGCAGCATCCCAACTTGTTTGGAAACTGGGTTTTATGATAGATCATTGCTAAGAAACATGTAAATAAAGTAATGCCCATTCATTGTGGCAAATGTGTTCCGAGGAACGATTCTCTTTTCCGCAAATGCTGTTTTTAATATACTTATTGTCGAGTATGATCGAAACACAGCTTATTGATATCGCAGAAAGCAAATCATCAGTTTGAGACCCCTCAGTCGACTGAGATTCTTCAAGTTGAGCAACCTGTTTTTGTTTTTTCAGTCAAATCAAATGTTATTGGAGTATTTCCATATTTGTATGAGTAGGCCTATATTTTTTAAATTCTTGCAGGGCAAGCTGGGGCTCTTGCACCAAAAACAATCTACATGACAACATGTGCAACATAAATGCTTCGTTGTCTGCTGCCCTGCATATCATCATCTATATGAAAACACACCACCTCCAAGAGAATGACAGTGCAGCCACTAATGCACTGAATAGCAAGCTCACTGCTGACCTTGACAGGAGTTGGGAGCAGATAGGGAGACTTTTTCCTAGCAGTATATACAGCTCTGGAAAAAATTAAGAGACCACTCCTAATTTTTCTTAAATCCGCATCTCTACACGTGTGGCAGCCATTCTATTCCAGAGTCTGTTAAATTCCAACATGGGCAAACCTCATTTTACTAAATGAGGTATTGATTTGGTGATTACCTGAACCAAATCTAATTTAATGAGGAAAATTACAAAAAAAATCACTGCTGTGGTTATCACTCCCCTTGCAGTAGGACCAGCTGGATGCCAAAAACAGTGCAAGTAGTGCCTCAATGGTGATTAGAATGAAAAATAATGTTTTAGCATGACAAAAGAGTTGAAAAGAAAAGCTGTGAGTGAGGAAAGAATGGTTAAATTCTGGCTTCACTGGCAGAAGGATACAGTGAGTGTCAGGTTGCTTCCATCCTGAAATTTCCAAAGACAGCGGTGCTTTAGAACAAGGACAAGCAACAGACATTGGGGACAGCATAGCTACAGACTGTAAGAAGGCAAAAATGACACTGTCCACTGACTAATATGACCGTCAGCTCATTCAAATCTCACTCAACAACCGTAGGATGACATCAACTGACCTACAAAAAGAATGGCAAAGAGCAGCTGGGGAAAGTGCACTGCTAGGACGAAACAGACTCCTAGCGGCAGGGCTGAAGTCATGCAATGCTAGAAAAAAGCCTGGAGAAACCTGAAAGCCACAGTGTCTCGCAACCACTGTGACATTTGGTGGAGGATCTGTGAAGATCAGGGGATGCTTCAGCGAGGCTGGAATCGGGCACATTTGTCTTTGTGAAGGACGCATGAATCAAACCAAGTACAAGGTTTCCTGGAAGAACACCTGCTTCCCCCTGCTCTGACAATATTCCCCAGTTGTGAGAATAGTTTTTTCCAGCAGGACAATGCTCAATGCCACACAGCCAAGTCAATCGAGGTGTGAATGGCGGGCCACCAGATCAAGACCCTGTCATGGCCCGGTTAATCTCCACACCTGAACCCCATTGAAAACTTTTGGAATTTGATCAAGAGGAACATGGAACGTCACAAGCCATACATTTTAATGGCGCCAATCTGAGGAAAGTCCTACTGAAGTTTTAAAAAAATCCATCAACTTCGTGACATGCAGGAAAACCACACTTGACGATATCTACTCCCTCCCCTGCCCTGCTTTCTGCAAATCAGACCTTGTGTTGAGACTGTTGCTCCTTGCTTACAGGCAGAGGCTAAAACAAGAGACGCAAGCCAGTTTTGAGGTCCATTCAACGATGGACAGACGAATCGGTTTCCTCACTACCGACTGGGAAATGTTTCGAGAGGCGTCTGGAGGCAATATCAACGTATAAACAGAGTCCGTGACCGGTTTTATTAGCAAATGTATCTACAAAATCATTTCCTAATCAAAAACCGTGGATCAACATTGGAATTCGTGCTATCTTTAATGCACGGACTGCAGCATTCAACTCTGGCAGCAACTACAATTACAGTCCCCTTTAAAAGTATTGGAACGGCAAGGCAAATTCCTTTTTTCAGAAGACATTTGGGTTTAAGATCATATTATGGGAATTTCAGCTATTATTTCCTGGTATTCACATCTAAATGTGTTTAACAACTAAGGACATATCACTGTTTGAATTAGAACACAGCATTTTTAGGTGAGCAAAAGAGCTATATAAAATTATCTGTACACCGATTCAAATGTTTATTCAGGAGAGATGTGAAGAGGTGGGTCAAGTCCAATGTTGCTTTTGATTTTTAAGTTTTGTCTGTATGTATTTTGTTTGACAATTTTTACGGCCAGTATTGCTGTTACTATTCCTGAATTCTGGTCATATAGAACAGCTAACAAACATGTTTAAAATAGCCATTGTGCTCATAAGTTTGCATAACCTGGCAGAAATAGTGTCACACAGCTGGTGGTAGGACACAGGCGCTGAGACGTGGCGGTGGTAGTAATCCATTGTTTATTTAAAATAAAGAAAACCAAAAGGAAAGCAGCTTATGGTGACTTGGGTTTTAGCTAAACAGCAACTACAAACCATAATGATCCACACCGAGTGTGGGCAAACATTCACTTAAATGTGTACCCCAATTGGAGGCAATGATCTACACCTGCCTCCAATTGGGGAGACCAAACTTAACCTTAACTTAAACCTAGAGGCACCTCTTTCTGTCCTGTCCTGACTATGGCCCCAGCTCAGTGCAGAGATGGCTAGGGGCATAGCCAGGACGTGACAGTACCGGCCGGGACAACGGCGCTCAGTCAGGCGGAGGCTCAGCACCTGGAGTGGCCGGGGAGGCGGCGCTGAGGCCGGGACCGGACGTAATGAGGGCGTTGGCTGCAGCTTCTGGGCAGCAAGGGGAGCTGGCTGCGGCTTCTGGGCAGCAGGGGGAAGCCGTCGTCTTGGAGCTGACACTGGGAGTAGAGCAGGCGTTGGCTGCTCATGGCTGGCTGGGGGCTCCGCCACTGGTGGTGAGAACAGATATGGCGGGTCATGAAAGCCCCACCAGTCCTTTCTCCTACCAACACCCAGGAGGCCTTCTACCTCCATTCCTCCATATGTAAGAGGCATCAAGGGCATGTTGTCCCACCCCTCCGGGGGTGGCAGCCGTGCCTTGGGGCCCTCTGCATGCCGCCATAGCTCCCCCCCAAAATTTCCTTGGGGGTGACTCCCCGCAGGTCGGTGTTGTCGCCTGTGACGTCTTCTCCTCCTTTTGCTGCGCTGGGCTGGCCAGGTGTGCAGCTGTTGACAGTAGGGGTTCTCCTCCTCCTCGGTGTCACTGTCAGGCCAACCAAGGAGTTTCCCTACCGTCCATCTCTGCTGTGTCTTTGGGTGGTGGATCATTCTGTCACACAGCTGGTGTTAGGACACAGGCGCAGAGATGTGGCGGTGGTAATAATCCATTGTTTATTTAAAATAAAGAAACCCGAAAGGAAAGCAGCTTACCGTGACTTGGATATTAGCTAAACAGCAACTACAAACCATAACCATAATTCTTTGGATAACCAACCAAAGAAAGAAGGAAAACAAAACCCTAAAAAAGAAAGTCATCCACCGATACTGCTGATTTATTTACCCTTGATTTAGACATTTCTGGTCTGGCTGTCCACGCTGCAGTAGAAAGCTTCGCAACGAAGTTGCTGTCCTTCAAACTAGCTTGGAGTACAGTCAAGCAGAGATCCTCAGCCTGCAGAAAGACATCAAATTACTCACGGCCACTATCAAAACGATATACTTGAATATAACGATGTTGCAAGCTGATAATCGATTGCTAAAGGAATCTCTGTTGGATTTGACAACACGGGAACTGAGAAGTCCTGAATGCAGATTACCCAGAAAATGCAGTCAAGCATTTTTTACACACCTCACTCAAAATACCAACTGATACCATTAACAAAATAACTTTTCACCGGGTGCATGGACTAGGATCGCAAACATTTTTCCAAAAGCACATATGCTTGTTTGATCACTACAAACAAAATGATTAATGGCAGAGAACTCAAAGGGACACAATTCGGTTTGAATAATCAGTTCCTATGAGAAATGACTGAACAGAGACAAATACTTTACCCCATTCAAAAAAGCGAACGAGCTAAGGGATAAAGGTATATAGTGGACATACTATTTGTAAATGGGCAATTATTCTGTGATCAAAAAGTGACACAGTGGCTATTCTAGAAATCACATCTGTACTTTTGTTATACCATTAGTAGGACCAATACAATGACAATAAAAAACCACAAAAGACACAATGCCACACTGAAAGTGCATAAACACCATACTTGTAACCAGTCCTTTCTTTAGCTAACAGAATTATACAAACACCTAGTTATTTCAATGGTTGGTGAGTTTAGCTTATCAAGTTTTAATTGCAATGGCTTAGCTGATTGCAAAAAAGAAAAAGTATATTTACATGGCTTAAGGAGAAAGACTACAACATATATTGCCTACAGGAAACTCATTCAAAAATGTCTGATGAGCAGGTATGGCAAAAAGAATGGGGAGGGCATTTATACTATAATCGATGTCTTTCAGATTCTTAGGGGTCACGATTTTAGAAGGCAATATAGCAGACTTCAAGGTAAAAAACACATTTAAAGACACCTGGAAAGTAGATCATTCTTAACTTGGAACTAGATGACAGTTATGTCTCATTAACCTCTATGATCCTAGCAAAGATGATCCATACTTCTTTTCTTTTCAGAGAACCCTAACCCTATGCAGAGACATTTCTGAGAGACATTGGTTTTGTGTGCAATTTAGTTTCTCTTTCCCTCCTAAAATAATGTAGATTTACATTTGATGATTTAGCCTATTGAAAAACGGTAACCCATGTGATAAGTAGCCTATATAATTTTTATCATATTTTAATAATAGACCAATTAAGTTTTCATTCATTTGGGAGTAACACGCATTCATCCATTGACGTCATGCATTCAGTGAGTGGTGATTAGACCCAACTGGCATGGGCTGTTGGCGGATTAAGTAGGAAAATGGGGTAAAAAACTGATAAATCGTCTCTATATCGTTTTCTGTAAAAATCATGGAAGCAGGAGTGTATAGCTTTCAAAATGGCCTTGTTATTTTAATCGGCATAGGCGTTTGGCAGTTCTAGTGTATAAAAACATTAATGATAATTTTATAATGGTGGGGCATTGCAACACTGTCCTTAACACATCACGGGATCACAAAGGCCTCACACAACACACTATTACCAATGGGCACTTAACCAAATTACAAAAATGATATATATGGAAGATCTTGTTGATGTTTGGTGGTTAAAAATCCTAGACATGGTGAGATATACTTGGAGGAGGCCAGCCGATTTGATTATTTTCTCATTCCATTCTCAGCTGTCCCAAAAGTGCTGATAGAAGATAGAATCTGCTTGGACGTTCAGACAAAGCCTTTTAAAGCATCTATTAACCGGATATGCTAGCAGCGCTAACTGAGATTTAAAATTAAAGCCATAATTGAACTATATAAGCTGTTATAGTTAACAATCTAGTCTGTCAATCTAGTCTGTCATTTTATGTTTAATGTCTGTTCCAATGTTGTTCCTGTTTGTTCTTTTTTTACATACTAAATTGTTAACTATATGGCCTTATAAATGTCAATGATGGCCTTTATTTTGGTAATAAAAATCTGAGTGCTGCCAGCATAATATCCTGCTGCTAAAATAACGCTAATAAAGCCATGTTTGGCCATAACTAAAGTAAACAGTTTAATTTTAGTCTTTCAAGTTTATGTCTATTCTGAACAAATCTTCTTTTACCATTGTCCGTTTTAACAGCTAATTAGCCATTCATGAATGACATTGACTATCTATCAATAAAGGTGACGATAATTGACTTTTTTGTCCAGTGAAAAGACGAGAGAATAGTGTTTCTCTATCCTGAACAAATCCTTATATCCACCAGATCTGTTTCATTTTAGCCTTCCTATTAAGTAGTTACATATAGTTATAGTCAGCAAAGTTTTTGTCTTTCCTGAACCTCAGGCATAATGTGTGTTGACTGTTAAAGGAGTCAAGCTCAGTGCCCATGCCTCTAACCCCTACACTAGTTAACAAGGGTCATCGGTCGTTGATGGACGGACAGACAGACATACCCAGTAAGAGATTTTTGCTCTTTTAGGCCTCCTCCAAAATCACAGAGAATGTATGTTGACTGAGATATTGATTTAGATTTATTTAGTGGGGGACCAATCAATATTTTAGGGGGGCTAAAGCCTGTCTAGAATAGTTACAAAAATATATAAAATTTTGTGCAAATTGTTAATTTAGTTAATTTTGGAACGGTTCAAAATGTTGGACCTGTGAAGACCTCACCTGTAAGGGGACCTCTGGGTAGGAGGTGACATCTTCTGTGATTCATTCAAATGCAGAACATTGTTCAATGGATAATCTGTGTTAAGGCCACCTCTGCATTGTTTGTTGTTGTTGCCTGTCAAATGCCCTATTGCAGTTTCCAGCAAAAAACATTTCAGCCCAATCTAAACAGCTCAAAGAATACATACATAATTAATATAACTAAACTTATAAATGGTAAATGATTGAAGTATATTTCTGTATTTATTTCAGAATATGAAATATTTTGTCCTCCATATTGTGTAAGGCTACAGTAGACCTAAAATGTAATTGTAGACTATACTATAGAACATTTGATGTTGCATTCATGTCAACATTTTATATAGCAATACATAATACTTGTTTGAGGGAACATTATTGAAAGAACTCTCAGTATAACGGATGTTGGATATCCCTTATTTTAAACCACATAATGCATTACTCTACTGTTCCATTGATCTGTTCATTGGTCTTTTTTCCCTTTACAGGAGTGTTCCTGATACCCTACCTGATAATTGGCATTGTGGGAGGGATTCCAATCTTCTTCCTGGAGATTGCATTGGGACAGTTTATGAAGGCTGGCAGCATCAACGTGTGGAACATTGCACCTCTATTCAAAGGTACTAAACATTTAGCTATTTCAGCATTTGCCTGGCAGCCCTGAAACAAATATTAAATTGTTACATGGTTATTTCTCCAGTGGTGAATCAACTGACAGTGTTAAATTCTGGGCTGATATGTTGAAGTGTTCTTGTACTTAAAACATGACAATGTGGCGAGCAAACTATTTGGAAACGTGTAAATACCTATAAACACCATTTTAAGTTCACCATTTTAATGTACAAGCCGGTTGCCAAATCAGTTGGAACACAATTCAAATTAAAACAGAATGCAGTGATGTGCAAATAATGTATGCCTGTATTTAACTGAAAATAGTAAATGGGGTTGTATTAAGACAAATTAGGTCAGCGTTTCCCCTAGAATTGCGCGCCGTCATGCCGACATCAATGTCACCCAAGGACTGATGCCTGAAATGCTTCAAACCTGTTGTTAATGTATTGCAGAAACGTCCTCCTTGTACACCAGTTTCTCTAGCTTGTAAACAATTTTCTTTATATTATTTGAAAATAATTTCTTAACATAATTCGCTAATAACCTAAGTACACCTCCTCAATTAACCATTCTCTAAAGCTGTTCGTGAATCACCACACAGACTCCTAATACAAGCACGTAGCTACTATCTAATGAAGCAATATGAACTCCGTGTAAAGTATATATATCTGGAATGTTTTGATTGATTGTCAAATATGCAAAATGTGGTTTGGCATTGTCTTGCTGAAATAACCAAGGCCTTCTGTGAAAAAGACATAATCTGGATGGCTGCATATTTTGCTCCAAATCCGGTGTATATTGTTCTGTGTTAATGGTGCTTTCACAGATGTGCAGGTCACCCATGCCATGTACACTAATGCACCCCTATACCGTCATGGGTGCTTTCTTTTGAACTGTGTGCTGATACCAAGATGTATAGTCACTCTACTCTTCAGTCCGAAGGATGCGGCATCCATTTTTCACAAAAATGATTTCCCATTTTGATCAGATAAACCATAAGACAGTTTTCCCATTTCACCTCAGTAAATTATTTTATGAGTTTGGGCCCAGAGAAGTTGGTGACAATTCTAGATATTGTTTAAACAGTGAGGGTTCCCAGCTGATTTTGTACATTTGCCCACTGACAATTAAATGATCAGTCTATAATTTTTAAGGTAGGTTTATTTGAACAGTAAGAGACAGAATAACAACAAAAAATCCAGAAAAACACATGTTATACATTGGTTTGCATTTAAATGATCCCCTCAAATAAATAAATTAAAATATTTTTTATTTATATACATAAATGCAAATCTTTTATCTCTCACTGTATATTGTTTTTCCTTTGCATGGTAGAGTTTTATCTGAAATTTGTGGATGCTGTGATGTACTGTGTTTACAGACAATGGTTTTCGGAAGTGTTCATGAACCACCGAGAATCATGTCTGTTTCTGAATCTTTTTATGATACTATGTACCATATATGATGAGATCCCCAAACTCTTTGCCATTTTTCATTGAGAAACAATATTCTTGAATTGTTGCATTATTTGCCTGCCCAGTCTTTCACAGAGTGGTAAATTAATTAATGGAACAAGTGAATTTAATGTGGGGGTTGTTTTACTGACCTAAGGATAACAAAGATTGTCCAGAAGAATTGACCCCTTATCAATTAGTGACACCTTCCAATCTATGCCTCCTAATGCCATTTTGTAAAACAGAGTGATTAAGGCATGACCTTAGGTTCTGTACTCAGACCAGAGATAAACATTTGTAACAAACATTCTGATTAAAGAACATGACCAGACACACAGAGTATATGCTACGAAAGGACAGTTGAGGACATAATTATAAATGGCAATACTAAAAACTGAAGAATCATCAAATGAGTACAGTTGTACTCATATGTTTGCATACCATGTCAGAAATTGTGAATTTTTTAATTATAACTATGGTTTTTAAAATATGACTGATCATGCAAAACAACTTTTATTTAAAGATAGTGATTATATGAAGCCAAAATTATAACATAGTTGTTTGGCTCCTTATTTCATTCCTAATGATAAAAGAAATCACCCAAATCGCCCTGATAAAAAAGTTTACATACCCTTGAATGTTTGGCCATGTTACAGACACACAATGTGACACACACTGGTCAAAATGGCAATCAAAGGTTGTTTTCCTACACCTGTGTCTTTTTAAATTGCAATTGGTGTCTTTGTATAGTCAATGAGTTTCTTAGCTCTCACGTGGATGCACTGTGCTGGCGTGATACTGAGCCATGAGGAGCAGAAAAAACTGTCAAAAGACCTGCATAAAAAACGTAAATTTGTATTGATGAAAAAGGATATTCAAAGCCATGCAAATGCCAGTCAGTAATGTTCAATCACTTAAAAATAAGTGGAAAATTTGGCGATCTCTTGATCAAAGTCAGGTAGACCAAGAAAGATTTCTGTCAAAAGTACCAGAAGAATTGTTCAGAATACAAAGAAAAATATCATGCATGATCAGTCATATTTTCAAAATCAATGCCAAAATGTCACCATTTCTGCCAGGGTATTCAAATATATGAGCACAACTGTACCTTCAAATTGCCTTTAAAACTACATGTAATATTCAATCAAATTTGCCTGAGGATTATCAAGGAAAGTGATCTGATTTCCCTTACTCTTAACCAATTAATATGAAAGCTCATGTCAGTTCCTTGTATTGTCCATGATTCCCGGGTCCCATGAAATAGACTTCAGCTTGTGACTACTGGTGATCAAACAAATTGAATCTTCGTCCATTTTGATCCTTTGTCTCCTTTCCCGCCTTACAACTGTTGTCCTCTCTCGGCCATCTTGACTTCCCTTTGTCTTTTCTCTTCATATGTATCACACTCTTTATCAGTCTTCCTTTCACGACTTCTTCAGAATCCATCTAGTTTAGCCAGAAAAAGTTATTTTTCTCTCTGTTCTTTCCGATTCCAAGCATCGTTGTTAATGATTCTTTTCGTTCTCAATGGCGTCCTATTCGCGCCATGGAATTTAAACATGAACACATCATGCACGTCAGAGGCTGCAGGCCTCCTTCTGTTGTATTTGTACAACTGGACAGCATTATATTTTATTCGTACAAGTCACTGTGTGATTGCCGAAAACACATTATTGCATTATGATCTTGCACAAATAACAATGTTAAGCTTCTGCACACTAGTCAACTAGTGCGGACTCCTTCATTATAGCTTGAAAAGAAATTCACCAACGTAATAACTTTATGTCGACGTGTTTCTAGGCCTTAACCCATACAAATAACAATTAAGCATCTACACACAGGTCTATGCCCTACTCAACTAGAGTCAACCTTCTGTACCCACGCAGTTTCCATGTGATAGAACTTGCAGCTTATTCAGAAGAAATTATTTGATTGTCTATTGTTTATGATGTTACAAACTCGATACTCTTATGAGTCTTATGAGCTCATGCTCATCTGACTCAATCTCTAAGAAACTTCAGGTTGAGCGATAACCAAATAATTTAGAGGCCACACATTTTACCCCTCTGTACTGCACCCATGCATTTCCACATCTTCCCTTTTCTCCGGGTGACCTGTAGGAAGTAATCAATTGTTTAACTTTTTTCCATTGATTGTAATGTCTCTTTGGACAAAGGGTATGCAACCAGTTCTCGAATATCCCAGATGTATTACTGACTAGACCATAATGAATCTTCCACATAGCAAATAAGGCATAGAGCTCAGCTACCAGACACCGCCAGCCGAAAGAGAACCCATGTAAACGGTATCACACCCTCCCTTACGACCGCCCAATCAACAAACAGCGGTTGTACTCCACTCACAGCAGCCCCTCAGCAGTGTCAGGCATGAAGCTGCAGGGTTCAACCTTGGAGGCAGGTAGGACACAAACATGCGAAAAGAGTGTCCCATCTTGCACACCTCTCATTAGGAACCGTTTTAATAGCCGCATAGGTGAGGAGAGGCAGAAACCCATGTGGGGTGTGGAGGTGGATATTGTCCCACGTGATAGATGAGACTTCTTACAACCCGTTCACATAGTTCATGGTCCCAAAAGCAGGGTGGTGGATCCATGATGCAGGAAGGGACACAGGAAGAATAGTTAAATGGCCCATTGTTCCATGTGCTTGGATCCATGCAAGCAAACTTGGGTCCTGATATGAAAGTCTTTTCAAGATGCTTGAGGCTTTAGTGCTGGGAGCAAGGCTAAGGTGGCTTTCAGGAGAATAAAGAGTTCCTCCATCTTCGGAAACCAGTCAACTGGAACGAAGAAAGGCAACCGCCGTTTAGTGCATCATTCATTGGTTCTAGAAAAGTCATGAATATAACAACGGTTATAATTCTATAGATTCATAACAGTGCGTCACTTCAAAACAATGAGGGAGTGGTAGACTGCAGAAATTTATAACATAGACAGACCACCTTAATTGGAGATATAGGACCATGATAGGCAGAAAGGAATCAGACAAGCAGGTTCAATTTGGAACAAAAATGCCGAGACCAGTAACAGTGAGGATTAACAATCAGATATGTTGCAAAAGGTGGCAGATTGGAAGCACGTGGCAGATTATGACCTTAGAAACTGCTCCTGCATTTTCTTAAGGCCAACACGCCTATTTGAAATGGTCATAGCTGCTCAATGTCTTTGTCAATTCACTCAACTGTTTCTGAATCTGTGTGAGATCAAATTGGTAAGTACGTTTTACTCCAAGTTGTTGTTAGATGGCATGGTGAAATGAATGGGGAGGGTCATTTTGTGGTGACCAGGAGCCTCAGGAATAACAGCCACATGTTTGAATTTCATATCAGATCTATACTATTTATTCTGAATAGCTATATCTTCACAATGTCCTGAGTTAGGATTTCTGACTAAGAATTGGTCTGTGGCAGAATGTTCATATGCATGGTACCCCGGAGCATGATAGACGCGGATGGTTCCTTAGCAAGAGCTGAAGGCAACTTAGTGGTGACAATCGAGCCACATGTATCGGTCACCTGTGGGGTGGAGACCTCAACAGCCAATGTGGCATTTATAGGAACTAGTAAATGCTACATTGGAACCTTGCAGTATTTGTTCTCAGTCAACAACACGTTCTATTCCCGAAACCAGATTATTTTTCCAGCCTAGATTTTATGTCCTCAGGATCAAATACAGAACTATACAAATGCCACAAGCAATCGGTGGCCAAACTCATTTTATCAGTCATTTGTCACGTCAGCACGTTTGAACTTTTTCTCCACAATTACAACTTGATATTCATAAGCCCATAGAGCACATAGGTACGAAACATATTTATGTTTCAATTAATCAGACTTTATTTCTTCAGTAAGCCATTAAAACAGTTTTAAATCCGCCCAATGCCATTCTTTTTCTATACTTTTCAGATAAAATCATTATGCGCTACTGTTTTACTACAGCATTCCTCAGTTGAATTTACCAGACCGTTTATGTCTCCACACAACATCATGGTTAAAGTGCCCAGACACAAAAGAATTAGAGCACTGTAAATGCAATTGTATATCTCTATAGAAATAAACAATCCAATTTTATAAAAGTGTCGATATCTTGGCAAGGTGTTTGTCTTGGTAAAACACCCTCAGTCCTTAGTGGGATTAGCAGTGAGGACCCCCCCCCCCCCAGAAACCAAGTCACCGTAATAACGCGTTGCCGCAAAAGACAGCTTACCAAAAAAACAAGAAACCAGGCAAGCCTAGTTCAACCGGCCCGCAATAGAAATTGCTGCCTTCTCGATATTCGAACCCAGTTGTCCACATTGAAGACTCTGTCGTAAACCCCTACACCACAGAGCTGCATGTTTAACTGTGTCAGTAAATAGCCTCTTGTGTTTATCCTGAACAAATCCTCTTTTGCCACTGGCCGTTTTAGCTGCTAATTGGCCATTTGTGAATTATATTGATACAATTAAACTGACAAGTGTTTCTTACTAAGTTTAGCTCCACCACAAATGTATGGCGTTTGCCACTGGCCATTTTAACAGCATTTTAGCCAGTAAAAGGCTTACTAGTATCTACTAACAATCTAGAAACATAAGAATTCAGCAATTGCTAGTGAGACTGAAGATAAACTGTTTTAGTTAACTCTCTGTATGTTGTAGCCAGCAAATGTTTTTGTCCATCCTGACCCAAAACGCATGCACAGGTGCCTACTTCGAAAACCCACCAGAAACAGTCGCAATATAACCGTAAACTGTTTTATTTCAGGCTTCCTATAATGTAGATTCTCAAGTTTTTACTCAGCAAAGTTTTCGTCTATACAGAATAATTCGTAATGCGTACATCGCTTTGCCTATGAAGAGATACGAACACGGGAACTGTAGTTTACAGGTCTGCTTTTCTAACCACTACGTTGTTTAACAGGACAGAGTCACTCACTCACTGACTCACTCACTCACTCACTCACTGACTCACGGTTTGGCAAAAACTAAATACTAAAAGACCATCAAATATGTAAATAAACATAGAATTTTATTATTTTTGGTTGCATCACTGTATTTTTGTGCCTCTGTCCCAGCTTTTTTTAAACATGTTGCTGGAATCAAATAAAAAATGAACATGTTTTTTCAAAGAAACAATAACATTTCTCAATTTCAACACTTTACATATTGTCTTTACTAATACAGTGGGGAGAACAAGTATTTGATACACTGCTGATTTTGCAGGTTTTCCTTCTCACAAAGCATGTAGAGGTCTGTATTTTTATCATAGGTACACTTCAACTGTGAGAGACAGAATCTAAAAAACATCCAGAAAATGTTTAAATAATTAGTTTGCATTTTATTGCATGACATAAGTATTTGATACATGAGAAAAGCAGAACTTAATATTTGGTACAGAAACCTTTATTTGCAATTACAGAGATCATAAGTGTCCTGTAGTTCTTCACCAGATTAGAACACACTGCAGCCGAGATTTTGGCCAACTCCTCCATACAGATCCTTCAGGTTTCGGGGATGACACTGGGCAACACAGACTTTCAACTCCCTCCAAATATTTTCTATTGGGTTCAGGGCTGGAGACTGGCTAGGCCACTCCAGGACCTTGAGATTTTTCTTACGGAGCCACTCCTTAGTTGTCATGCTGGAAGACCCAGCCACGACCAATCTTCAATGCAGTTACTGAGGGAAGGAGGTTGTTGGCCAAGATCTCACGAAACATGGCCCCATCCATCCTCCCCTCAATACGGTGCAGTCGTCCTGTCCCCTTTGCAGAAAAGCATCCACAAAGAATGATGTTTCCACCTCCATGCTTCACAGTTGGGATGGTGTTCTTGGGGTTGTACTCATCCTTCCTCCAAACACAGCGAGTGGAGTTTATACCAAAAAGCTCAATTTTTGTCTCATCAGACCACATGACCTTCTCCCATTCCTCCTCTGGATCATTCAGATGGTCTTGGCAAACTTCAGACAGGCCTGGACATACACTGTCTTGATCAGGGGGACCTTGCGTGCGCTGCAGGATTTTAATCCATGACGGCGTAGTGTGTTACTAATGGTTTTCTTTGAGACTGTGGTCCCAGCCCTCTTCAGGTCATTGACCAGGTCCTGCCATGTAGTTCTGCGATGATGCCCCACGAGGTGAGATCTTGCATGGAGGCCCAGACAGAGGGAGATTGACCGTCATCTTTAACTTCTTCCATTTTCAAATAATTGCACGAACAGTTTTTGCCTTCTCAGCCAGCTGCTTGCCTATTGTCCTGTAGCCCATCCCAGCCTTGTGCACATCTTACAATGTTGTCCGTGATGTCCTGACACAGCTCTCTGGTCTTGGCCATTGTGGAGAGGTTGGAGTCTGTTTGATTGAGTGTGTGGACAGGTGTCTTTTATACAGCTAATGAGTTCAAACAGTTGCAGTTAATACAGGTAATGAATGGAGAACAGAATGGGATTTATTAAAGAAAAACAAACAGGTCTGTGAGAGCCGGAATTCTTACTTGTTCATGCAATAAAATAAAATGAATTATAAAAAAATCATACAATGTGATTTTCGTTGTGGTTTTCGTATGGTAAAAATTACAGTCCTCTACATGCTTTGTAAGTAGGAAAACCTGCAAAATCATCAGTGTATCAAATATTTGTTCTCCCCACTGTGTCACGCCCCACTTCCGTGATCTCTGCGGAGGCGGGTCCTCGTCTCCCTAGCCTGACATCGCTGTACCTTATTCCTATCACCTACTCCCGCACTTTACCTCATTATTCCCAGTATTTCTGAGGAGCCCTGACAAGTCACCCCTGCCGGATCAATGGTCAATGTTCGCATGCCATCTTTTGGGTTTAGCAAATTTTTACCGGCGATTAATCCGGAACTACAGTCGGGTGGCCATCCCATTGACTGCTCTTACCTCTTGCCCCAAACCGTTTGCCTGGACCCTGGGGGCAGAGGACGCTTTCCGGGACCTCAAGGCTCATTTTACCTCGGCACCTGTCCTCTCCCAACCTGATCCATCATGCCAATTTGTGGTCGAGGTGGATGCCTTGGACATTGGGGTGGGGGCGGTGATGTCCCAACGCACCGAGGATGGGAAGCTCCATCCCTGCGCCTTTCTGTCCCGCCGTCTGTTGCCGGTTGAAGCCAGCTACAATGTTGGTAGTCACGAGTTGTTGGCCGTCAAAATCGCCCTGGAGGAGTGGCGACATTGGCTCGAGGGAACGGAGGTACCGTTCCTCGTCTGGACTGACCATAGAAATCTAGAATACATCCATTCCGCTAAACGCCTCAACCCCCACCAAAGCTGTTTTTTACCTGTTTCGACTTCACACTGACCTATAGGCCTGGATCAAGAAACGGTAAACCTAATGCCCTATGTCGCGTTTTCTCCAAGGTGGAGGAATCATAAACTCAGCCCGACGAGATCTTGCCTAACCAGCAAACCTGGCATCGCACCAGAGCCACTCTGCTTCGGTCCTCCGGGGATTTTCAGACGTCCATCCGAATCAGTCCCCTTCTCCCTCCTCCTCCACGTCCGCCTTCTCCTCGTATTATCGACGGGGCACCTACTTACACCGTTAGGTGCATCCTGGACTCCCGGTGCCATGGTCGCGGTCTCCAGTACCTGGTGGATTGGGAGGGTTACGGTCCTGAAGAGCGCTGCTGGGTTCCCGGTCGCCAGATCCTGGACGCTAGTCTGATCAGGGATTTCCATCGCCGGTTGCCAGGTGCCCCGGGTGGTCTGCCTGGGGGCGTCTGTCGGGGAGGGTACTGTCACGTCCCCGCCTCTGTGATCTCCGCGGAGGCAGGTATTAATCTCCCTAGGATGACATCATTGTACCTGATTCCTATCACCTGCTCCCGCACCTGTCCCAAATCACCATTCACACACACCTGACACTCCTTACCTCATTACTGCCAGTATTTCTGAGGAGCCCTGATGAGTCACCCCTGCCGGATCAATGGTCAATGTTTGCATGCCATCTCTAGCAACTGGCAAATCTACATTCCGATTTTGCGTGTACGGACCGACTGCCTGTCCCCGACGATTCTGCCTGCTCCCTGACTGTACGTCTGCAATCAGCCCGAAACCGACCTCCTGTCTGTCTCTGATTACTCTGTCTGCTACCTGCCTGTGCTGCTGCCGCCTGCTCGTGTATCCACCTTCTGACTGTCCCTGACTACTCTGCCTGCTGCCTGCCTGTGCCGTTGCCGCCAGTTTGTGAATCGACCCACGGCCCGTCCCCGACTACTCTGGCTGCCACTCTCCCTCACTCTTCCAGTCCGCGTTTGGGTCCCTACCTGTTACCGTGACAACCTGTAAATATTGGGTTTTAAATATTTGCACATCATTGGATTCTGTTTTTATATACATTTACGCAGCGTCATAACCTTTTTGGAAGCAGGATTGTACACAATATGGCCAAAAGTAACTGGCCAACCATCGCATCCATATCAGGTTGTTGGACATTCCACTACAAAAACATGGACATTACTATGGAGTTGCCCCTCCCTTTGCAGTTATTACAGCCACCACTCTTCTTGGAAGGCATTCAACAAGATTTTGGAGTTTATCTTTGGGAATTTGTTCCTATTCAGCCTAAAAGCATTTGTGAGGTCAGGAACTGACATTCGATGAGCAGGCCTCACTTGCCCTCACTATTTACAGTGGGGTTTAGGTCAGGGGTCTGAGCAGGCCACTCAAGTTCCTCCACACCAATTTAATTATCCGACTTTGTGCACCGGGGCACAGTCAGGCTGGAACAGGAAAGGGCCTTCCGCAAACTGTTGCCACAAAGCACCCAACTGCCTAAAACTTATTTGTATCTTGTAGCATTAACCTGACTCTTCACTGTGAGTAAGGGGCCACAGACCATTATCCCTCCTCCACCAAACTTTACAGTAGGCACTATGCATTCTGGTAGGTAGCGTTCTCCTGGCATCCGCCACACCCGGATTCATCCATCAGTCTGCCAGATAGGAAATCCATACACTGCCAGTGGTGTGATTAGTCACTCCAGAGAACGTTTCTATACGTTTTCTACTGAGTCTCATGGCGGCCTGCTTTACATCACACCAGCCGATGCTTGGCGTTGCGCATGTTGATGGGAGGCTTACGTACAACTTTACAGCCATGCAAACACATTTTGTGTAGCTCAATTATTGCACAGTGGCAGATGTTGTAGGGCAGAAATGTCACTGTCTGACTTGTGGCGAATGTGGGATCCTATTTGCCACAATTAAATTCACTGAGCCTTTCGGTACTGCCCATTTTACCGCCAATGTTTTTCCATGGAGATTTCATGGCGATGTGCTGGATTTTATGCACCTGTGATCGATGGGTATGAAAATGGGTACTTTTCGCCATATAGTGAACTTTTAGTACCCTTAAAATGGAGGACTATGTACAAAATGTGCTTCTAAATATAACCTCAATTTAAATCTCTCTAAAAAAGCACTTTAATTACATTGTATAATTTCATTTCCAAAATGTAACAATACAGAGCTAGAAAACGTGTTACTGTCAAAAGGTCAGTTCACGGCCTGCTGCCCCTTGAATGTTGAAGCTGTCTGTTAATTCATACCTCAGTTGCTGGGTGACTAGAATGTTATTTGCACAATAATAATAACGACAATATAATGATTTGAATTTTTATATAGTTAAATTGTTGTGCACAAACATAAAGAAAATATTTCAACAAGCAAACGCAAACCCATAAATGAAAAACAGACACAAAAGGCCTTTAAATGGTCTCTCAGTCTAGTTCTGTAGGCTACACAATCATGGGGAAGACTGCTGACTTGACAGCTGTCCAATCGACGACCATTGACACCTTGCACAAGGAGGGCAAGACACTAAAGGTCATTACCTTAGTTTTTTCTTTTCAGCAATTCACACCAAAAATGTAATATATTGCTAATTATAGTCATGTTTGATCTTCAGCTTGATCTTACCTTTAATTTTGGTCAAAGAAAAAAGAAAAGCATCAAAATTCAGAAAGATATGTTTCAGATTATATGCAGCCACAATACTTTTTGTTAATCACACTTCGTTGAAAGATCTTCCTTTCATGCAAAAATACATCCAATTAAAATACATCCACAGTAAAAGAAAAATTTGTTTTATGCATCATTATTAAAGCCATGGCAGTGAGAAAGTTTGAGTGTGATGAAATAGGCAGTAGGCTGGAATCCAACACTAGACCACTGGACCACTCTATGTGATATGTAGTTTTAATGGTTGCTAACACCAACAATGGGGTTATATTACACATGCTGTTTACAATATTTTCTGTGCTTAAGCGTTTGGTGTTTTTCTTTCAAATCAATGCAGTTTCAAAGGTTTGATTGAAATTGTGATTATTGTATGAGCAAGCTGTGCCTCCTCAGTGCAGAATAATAAACTGTTTAAATGAATCCTTGATCATTATAGGACTCGGGTATGCCTCCATGGTCATAGTGTTCTTCTGTAACACCTACTACATCATGGTCCTAGCCTGGGCCTTCTACTACTTCATCAAGTCCTTTAACTCCACCCTGCCCTGGTCTACGTGTGACAACACCTGGAACACGCCGAGTTGCATCGAAATCTTCCACCACGAAGACTGCCTGAACGGCACCATCGGCAACACTACCTACAGCAACAGGACATGTGAGGAGCTGGCAGATGGGCGTTCTCCCATAATTGAATTCTGGGAGTAAGTTCTTTATTTCCTTTTTCACAATATAAAATGGGTATGCATGTGTATGTTTTTATATGTGTGTGAAAAATGCATAATGAATGGATCATTTGGACAATGACAAACGCTCAAATGAAAGAGATTGTGACAGATCACTCTGTGTCAAAGTTTAACAAGGTAATTTGTTTTGAAACCATTTAAACATTTTAAATAGTGGCACAAAATCACATATGTCTAAACTGACCGGTTTGATTTAATTTGTAAAGAAAGGACATAGGCTCAAAACTACACTTGAAAACGTAACCATATTACAATATTAATGTCTTACAGAACTCATTAAGAAATTAACTCATTAAAGAACCACAGTAACAATAATAGTATAACTAACAATAACAAAAATATTAAACAATAACAATAACAAAAATGTTCACAATCTGATAATCAATGGTAGTTGCATTTTGTATGTTCTCATGCACATGTTGCACAATATGTGGTGGTTGATGCATGTGCTTTGCAAATATTTGCACTGCATTTATGGCACATCATGCAAGTTTTTGCATCTCTTGATGTACACAAATTGCATTTCTTTTATCTCTTTTGTTTCTGGCTGCCGTAGAGTTTACTTCTGGCCCTTGTATATCTAGCACCAATCCAGCAGAGGATGGTGATTGAGGAAGATGTTTGCAACTTTGAATGAGGGGTGCCACAATGGCTTTCCCCCACTATTCTAGAAATGGTCTCCTCTTGAAGGAATTCCCCTGCATACAGCCTGGATTCACCTTGGGTGGCTGTCTGGTCTACCTCCTTCCAGTCATCTTTGTAAATGCATCTCCCCTCTAAGGTGATCATATTTATCACTATAGTTTTAATTGACTGTGTTAGGATCAGTTTGAAGCAGGGTTTTGTTAACAACCCAGGACATGACGTACAGTGGGGAGAACAAGTATTTGATACGCTGCTGATTTTGCAGGTTTTCCTACTTACAAAGCATGTAGAGGTCTGTCATTGTTACCATAGGTACACTTCAACTGTGAGAGATGGAATCTAAAACAAAAATACAGAAAATCACATTGTATGACTTGTAAATAATGAATTTGTATTTTATTGCATTTTAATGCATTGCATATGTATTTGATCACCTACCAACCAGTAAGAATCCCGGCTCTCACAGACCTGTTAGTTCTTTAAGAAGCCCTCCTGTTCTCCACTCATTACCTGTATTAACTGCAACTGTTTGAACTCATTACCTGTATAAAAGACACTCAATCAAACAGACTCCAACCTCTCCACAATGGCCAAGACCAGAGAGCTGTGTCAGGACATCACGGACAAAATTGTAGATGTGCACAAGGCTGGGATGGGCTACAGGACAATAGGCAAGCAGCTTGGTGAGAAGGCAAGAACTGTTGGCGCATTTATTAGAAAATGGAAGAAGTTCAAGATGACAGTCAATCTCCCTCGGTCTGGGGCTCCTTGCAAGATCTCAGGTCGTGGCGCATTAATGATCATGAGGAAGGTGATGGATCAGCCCAAAACTACACGGCAGGACCTGGTCAATGACCTGGAGAGAGCTGGGACCACAGTCTCAAAGAAAACCATTAGTATCACACTACGCCATCATGGATTAAAATCCTGCAGCGCACGCAAGGTCCCCCTGCTCAAGCCAGCACATGTCCAGGCCCGTCTGAAGTTTGCCAATGACCATCTGGATGATCCAGAGGAGGAATGGGAGAAGGTCAGGTGGTCTGATAAGACAAAAATTGAGCTTATTGGTCTAAACTCCACTCGCCGTGTTTGGGGGAAGAAGGGATGAGTAAAATCCGAAGAACACCCAATCTCCAGACCTGAACCCCATTGAAAACCTCAGGAATTTGATCAAGAGGAAGATGGATGGCCTGAAGTCGCCAGGAGTGGCATAAATTCACCCAACCGCAATGTGACAGACTGATGGAGAGCATGCCAAGATGCATGAAAGCAGTGATTAAAAATCAAATATAAATTTCTGAATGCTCCCTAAGTTAAAACATAGCATTTTGTTTTTGAAAATGAAATATTTTTCTTTGCATTATTTTGGAGTAGGTGGCTAAGAAAGTGCTGCTGGCTATAACCCCTATTTTACCCTATTATCTGAAACTTTATATGGATTCTCTATACCCTATTGAGTAATTCTTGAAAGCCATGCTCCACCTCACAACGTTTAGTTTTTTGTTATAAGGCAATTTCCATAGGCCAAATTATAGAGTATATTATAGTATTGAGTATTGCATTGGAGCCAATAGACTGGGTGGCTAAGAAAGTGCTTGCTGATGTAATGTTCATTGAGATTGAAGTTGGTCAATAGTGTATGCACAGGAAAAATGTCTGGCTAGTGATATTCGTTTCTGTATGTGTATGATCCTACAGAATTCTGAATCAACAGTAACTCTGTATGGCCATCAACATAAACACTGGCAATGGAAAACACAGTGGTAGGACACTGCATCTATATGTTTTTTTTATGTTTCACTAATTGTGTACATATGTGTGTGTGTGTATAGCAAAGAGATACAGGCAGCATAGAAGTTGGTTACTTCATCGTATCACCTACCTTCTACTCTTCAATGGACTTATATTAACAACCTTTTTACTGAGGTCATTGTTCCGCCATCTTGCAATTGTTATCGTACTCCTTACAACCCTATAGGGAGGCCTGTATGAAACTCAATCGGTCAATCAGTACACAGGTTTATTTTAAGGTAATTTTAGAGTGCTCATTAGAGTTAGCATGAAGGGTTATCTTCAAGGGTGGGAATAATTGTGGAAAAAATGCCTTGAGTCATGGCCCTTTGTGGAGGAATGAGGTTGGCTGTCTGTGTGAATAATATACCTGGTCTGTATTCTCATTGTGTCATAAAGAAATGCACCTATGAAGTGTATGCATCATACGATTTACACTGGTCAGCCATTTTGTCTGTCATTGTAATATATCTCTTACCTTGTAACAACCTATAGTAACACATGTATAAGACACTTGTATTCCAATTGCCAAGTCAATCAGTTATTGTTGATTTTAACTAAATTTTTTTAAGTTTCGATAATATTAAACTGTACAAAATATACAAGATGTCGGACATGATAGGTTCTTGCAGTGTTACGCCTTCTTGGGAATTAAGCATGGAGACCAAGAATCATCATTCTTGTTCAATCGGGGTAGAAATTACATCATTGCAGGAAAAAATGCATTAAGGCATAACTTGTGGCTCCCCCTGTGGAGGGTGCCACAAACATCCATTCATACGAAGAATACGGGAGATCGGTGTCACATGTAGCACACAGCCAGTACTTCCCAGAAATTCCTGCAGCTCCTTTAATGTTGCTGTAGGCCTTGGAAACCTTCCTAACCCATTTTCTTTTCATTAATTTTGGAAGGACGTCCAGTTCTTGTTAATGTCTCTTTTGTGCCATATTTTCTCCACTTGATGATGACTGTCTTCACTGTGTTCCATGGAATATCTAATGCTTTTGAAATTATTTTGCATTAGCATTAGCTTGTGTTGAAAAGAGTCAGTATTCTGGTGGCAGCCGTTTTTGCCGTCCTTTGAGATATTAGCAAACAAATCCACACAATGCTATATGGGGGCGGTGTCAGAGGGCACAAAGAATAAGAAGTGTGTAGGTTGTTGCCGACATGAATATTTTGCATACATATATTGTGCAGTAGTCTGCCATTTTATCGACTATTTTGCAAAATATGCCTTATTCCCCAAATTTATCTAGGGATGCATGTATGAGACCTGTAGGCAGCTGAATCCAACTTACTTTGTAAAAGTTAAAATATTTAGTAGATTTTGGCAAATTTCTGCTTTACAGAACAATACAATATGACGGATTTTATGGATTCTTGATTACATTTTTTTCCTCATTAGAAATGAGGCATGTACCCAAAGCACTGTTAGTCAAGCGGGGTGGATATGCCTTCATTTTGATATTAGCAAATTAAATCATGTACTATAGCATCGCTGTTGGGTGTCTATGTGGTAGGTACTCATGTCTACCTATTAATGTAGCAAAAGCTACAATATAAATGTACTGGAACAGTTTTTGAAGTTGCACTGCCTAGTTGACCTATGGAGATACATTTCCTCTCTCTTCCGCCCACTGAAAACTCAAAAACACGCAACCGCAAAAAAAACCTCAAGAGCGATACCTAGCGTAGCCTAACCAAAGTTAGAAAATAAGACAAAACACAGTCATTTTATCAAGAAGAAAAGAAAGAAATGTTTGCATTTATTTTTAATCAATTTAGTTTTGCATTTCAAAATATTTTATTTGCAATATATATATATATATATATATATATATATATATATATATATATTTGCAATACTAACATTTTGTTTGTGCTTATTGGAAAAATATAACTCCATAATGTCACGGTCCCGGCCTGCTGGGGGTGTTCCGTTCCATGTTTTCTGTTTGTCTGTGATCTGTCATGTCCTTGTTTCAGTTGATCAGTGTATTTCGTTCCCCTGTGTTTTGCCCCCACCTGTTTTTGTTCTCCTCGTTAGTCTGTGTATTTAGTTCAGTCCGTTTCTCCCTGCTTTTGTTGGGTCATTGTCTTTGTCAATGTCAGAATGTTGTTCCTGTTGTTTGCTGTCTGTTTGCTCCTGTTCCACGTTCACCCATTCGCCTAGTTTTAGTATGTTCTGTTTTTAGTAGTGCACGGCACTCAGTTTTGTTTTGTATTTAGTTTCATTAAAGTTTTCCCCTGCACCCCTGCATCTGCCTCCATCTCCCTCCTTGGATTCCCTGCGCATACCCCTCGTGACACATAATACTCTGACCAGCCATGAAAATGATATCTAAGCATTATAATATCAGCTTTCTAAACTATTGATCAGTGCATGACTATTTTTAGATGCTCATTCATTTCAATGCCAGGTTGTCGCCCTAATATAACATGGATTTTTTTGTTTGTCCATTGAATTTGTGATCAGATCCATTTTCTTAAATACACAACAGATCATTTTCCGAAGATGTCTAAATTGTCCTCCAATTCTGGAATGATCTGCCCTCTACCAAAATGGCAACAAGACAAAAATACATATTTTCTAATCACCAACGATTTCCATCTGTGCCTGTCAGAATTTTTAGATCATAGTTACCAATTTTCTTTAACCCTGAATCCCTACCTAAAGGCTAGTGTATGCCTCCACATTCAATAAAGAGGCAACAGTAGGTAGGAGCACTGCCAGAACTCTACAAAATGACCTCCAGCGAGCCACTGGTGAGCATGTTTCTGACCAAACTGTTAGACTCCATGAGGGTGGCATGAGGGCCCGCTGTTCTCTAGTAGGGCCTGTGCTCACTGCCCCATGAAGCTTGATTGGCATTAGCCAGAGAGCACCAGAATTGGCTGGTCTGCCACATGATGAACAGTATAATGCCTGACACACCATCCTGGATGACTGGTTTGGTGGTGAGTCAGCGATGGTCTGGGGAGGCATTTCCTAGGAGGGTCACCAAGTAGCCAAACAGGCTTTCCCTTTGCTCACTGATGCCCTGATCCAGGTCTGCAAGGAGATCACCCAAGACACTATCTGCTGTCTCATTAGAAGCATGCCCAGTCTCGAGTGCATGCAGGCATGCAGGGGACATACACACTACTGAGTCACATTATGAATAGCTGTGATGAAATGCATGCAAGTTGAAACAGCCTGTGAGTTCAAAACCAACTCTCAATCGGTTGGTCATTTTTGTTTCTATTGACCGTTGTTATGGTCATTTTGTTCTAAACAAATTAGATAATGTACAGTCAAGATTTTGATCTTTAACATATTTTGTTCATCGAGACCTGATATGTAAGTGTTCCCTTAGTATTTTTGGTGTTGAACACTGAGGAAACATCCTTTCACCTACTTGACTGTGTACAAAAACCATGTGTGATGATTTCTGATTCATTGGTCCATAAGACCTTCCAGTCTTCAATAGTCCACTGGCAGTGCTTCATGGCCCAGACAAACCTCTTTGTCTTATATATTTCTTATTTTGGCATCTTAGCAATGGCTTTGTTACTGTCATTCTACCTTCTCAGTCTTCTGATTCTGTTGTCTCAGCGTTTCCTTCAGTTACTAAGTGCCTTTTGATAGTGTAGGAAACGTTTTTTTACAATATCTCTGAAGGAAAGACACTCAAGGGTTATAATGCTCTGTCTTCCTTTGTTAATTGCCATTAATTCTCGCCATTATCATAGCAATATATTACTTCATAGATTACTTCCTATAGTGCAATACTGTCCAAGTAATGCACAAGAGAGTGTAGTAACACAGTATTTTCCAACACCGCTTTCATAGAGATAGGTAACAAAAACTTTTTTTAAAAGCCTCTGGGAGTTTATCACTTACTTTTGTAACATTTCAGGTTATTCACTGGACTTTCACTGTAAATCACTGGAAATTTACTGGAATTTCAATAAACTATGAATAATGAATTCAACTTTTCTGATATAAAAATATGCCTTTTAAACAATGTGATATTGCACAGAATCATATGATGAATTTTATTCATGTCTCTGCTTTGTCAATACTTTTGCTGATGATTTCATATGCCCAGCATACATGCCCAATACATGCGTATTTTTTAAAGGTGATACTGTGCTTCAACTTGATGTTGTTCAATAGGTCTACTGTAGGGTCATAATATTATTTGGTTTGCATATATAGAAGTATCTAAACATTCTTTTAACAACACCAAAGTAATTTAATGTCAGTAGTGCAACACTCACTGACTCTTTCTATCATTAAGACAACTACTGGTAACTCTTAATGGACAGCTTATGGTGCCCTAAATATCTTTTGACCGGAGTCTTCATGTGTTGTTATTATTTGAGAAGCCTGGCCACTCAATAGCAATTGCAGAGCTAGCACATTTAATTCAACAAACACTTGACAGCTTGGGTCAGGTGCGCTGGTTCAGTGCTTTAAAAAATTGTGAGAAGTAAGGGGTTTCCAAAGGAACAGTTGTGAATAAAAAAAAACAACTGGAAATCACATTTTGTAAACTATAACAAAGCAGGTTGTATTCATATAGTTTTCTACTTTCATTCCCCCTCCAATAGAAACAAGGTACTGAACATCTCAGAAGGGTTAAACTACCCTGGTTCCATTAACTGGGAGCTTATGCTGTGTCTTATGGCGGTGTGGGTGATGGTGTACTTCTGCGTGTGGAAGGGGGTGAAGTCCACAGGCAAGGTAAGTAACATTACTGCAGGCTCAATAAAGCTTATCCATGACTTATTAGGTACTGTATATGAGCAACATGACTTAGGAAAGGGCAGCTGCAGTGAACATGTGATTTAATTAGGTCCCTTAGGTGTCTTCTGCAGCTAACTGTTGTGTAAGAGACACTTGGCCTCATTCACGAACATCATGAGTTTTATCGTTAACACTTTATTTGAAGGGTAAGAGTTACATGACACTCATGATACTGTCATAACCATGATATGACATATGAAGGAATCATTTTGAATATTTCTGAATGTTGACTTTAGGTTGTCATTCGGTTGATTGTGTCATTTTCATGCATGGCTGACATTGTTTGGGATGTCTTTGTCATGACATCTTGACATTAACTGAGACAGCATAACCTGTCAGTGTCTTTTTTATGACAACATGGCAGTAACTAAGACAACATAACCTGTCATAAACATGGGCCTAATTATGAAACTAGAAGAAACTATTTAGTCAGTATTCTGTCTGCCATATTTTTTAAAGCATCTGTCTCTGGTTTAAGCTTTTTGAAATGTAGCGCACTAAGCTAGCTAACATTAATGAGCATCAACCGGGACATGTCCTGGAAGATAACCTATGATGATTGGGCAAGGAAATCGAGGCGTATAATTTTGCAGCAAGGAAATCGAGGCATGTCCAGTTTTAAGACAGAGACTGCCCTTCATCTGCTGTAATAGCACACAGAATACGATTTTGAGTATCTTTTTTTCTTTACACAGTTTATGGACCTATTATTAAATATTTGATTTCACATTAGTAAATATTGTTTTTGTTTTGTCTTTATTTGTATTTTTTAAAAGCACACTATGTTGATTCTCCTTTAATGTTAATATTTTTGTACACCTGCTATTGCATTAGTATTTATTTAGTTTGCCCAGAAAGATATCTAGTTACGATGAAGGCTTAACATTTATGTAATTAGACAAAACAGAAATAGGATTTAATAAGATTTTCTCTGAATAAATATTTTTAACCACGGGTGGAAAATGTTTTGCTTTTGATGATTAGGCAAGCCCAGGCGAACAACGGTAACATATGTAGTAGCTCGTTTGTTAAAGGAAATGTGGTGAGGCAAACTTACAGTGCACTGAAAACTCATTGGTTGGATGGGCTTTTATGGCATTGTGACACAAAACAAATTAGCAAGATTTAGAATGTTTGGAATGCGTTCTGATCTACAGTTGGTGCCACAGCACTCAATAGAATTGAAAGGAAGAGCCAGAGTGAAAAAAGGCACTGAATTAGGCCTTTTTTCTGGCTATTTCTTTTAAACTACAGCACGCAGCTTGAATATAAGGTAATATTAATGAAATTGGCATCCATGACAAACCCAGCAATGTAAGTTTCAACCAGAAAAAGCATTGTTACATTTTCCATCTGTTCAGCCAAGTTCAACTATGATAGTGATCCATGTCTATGTAAAATGCCATGATGGTGGTGCATTCCTTTGAAAAAACACATTTGTTACTGTACTGTACTGAATTTTTTTTTTTTTTAAAACAACACTCCTGACAATGTCCCTAGAATTAGTGTGAGGATCACTGTGAGGATTAGTGATTAGCTAGTTCTTTTCCTTGTTGTTAGCTGGCTTCAATTGGTTATTAGCTGGCTCCAGTTGGCTACATGCTAGCTGCAGTCATGTCTTTGTCAGCTACGAGTAGCACTTTGCTAATTTCTCATCTCTCTCATATTCATCCGCTTATCCGTTGTTGGGTTATGGGGGCAGCAGCTCCAGCAGGGGACTCCAAACTTCCCTTACCCGAGTTAAATTTGCCAGGCGTTCCCAGGCCAGTGTCGAAATATAATCTCTTCACCTAGTCCTGGGCCTACCCCGAGGACTCCTCCCAGCTGGACATGCTTGGAACACCTCCCTAGGGAGACGTCCTAGGAGCATCCTTACCAGATGCCCGAACCACCTCAACTGGCTCCTTTCAATGCAAAGGAACAGCGGCTCTACTCCGAGTTCCTCATGGATGACTGAGCTTCTCACCCTATCTCTAAGGGAGACGCCAGCCACCCTTCTGAGAAAACTAATTTCAGCCTCTTGTACCCATGATCTAGTTCTTTTGGTCATGACCCAGCCTTCATGACCATAGGTGAGGGTAGGAATGAAAATTGACCGGTATTTCGAGAGATTTGCCTTCCGGATCAGCAATATTTTTGTCTCAACAGTGCGGTAAAGCATCTCCCGGGGGACCCGGTCATACGCCTTATTCAGATCCACAAAGCACATGTAGACCGGATGGGCATATTCCTAGGCCCCCACCAGGATCCTTGCAAGAGTAAAGAACTGGTCGGTTGTTCCGCAACCAGGATGGAATCCGCTTTGTTCCTCTTCAATCCGAGGTTCGACTATCTGTCAAACCCACCTTTCCCACACCTTTGAGTAGACTTTCCAAAAGAGGCTGAGTATTGTGTTACCCCTATAATTGGCACACACCCTCTGGTCACGCTTTTTGAACAGGGGAATCACCACCCCGGTCCGCCACTCCTTAGGCACTGCCCCCGACTCCCACGCAATGTTGAAGTGGCGTGTCATCCAAGACATCCCCTCCAAATCCAAAGCTTTCAACATTTCTGGAAAGTATCTTGTCAAACCCCGGAGCTTTGCCACTGTGTAGCTGTTTAACTAACTCAGTGACTTCTGCCAAGGAGATTGACGATGCTTCCCATTCTGCCTCCAGCTCTGCCTCTACTAAAGAGGGCGTGTTATTGGGATTTAGGAGTTCCTCAAAGTGTCCCTTCCATTTCCCAATTACCTCCTCAGTTTAGGTCAACAGTGTCCCATCCTTACTGTACACAGCTTGGATGCTTCCTCGTTTCCCCCTCCTGAGGTGGCGGACGGTTTTCCAGAAACACCTTGGTGCCGGCCGAAAGCCCTTCTGCATGATTTTCCCGAACTCCTCCCACACCCGCTGTTTTGCCTCTTTCACGGCAGAGGTCGCAGCCCTTCAGGTCCACTGGTACTCTGCAACTGCCTCCGTAGTCCTCCAGGATAACATAACCATCCACCGAGGTAACCTCCAACATAGCGGTGCTTAGCCGGGGGCTTATGAGTATCCCATCCCCTGCCCGTCACCTCACATCCCGGGCAACTCCAGAGAAGAATAGATTCCATCCCCTATCCAGGAGTACGGTTCCAGAACCGAGACTGTGCGTGGAAGTATGCCCCTTTGCTAATTTGCTCAGCCACATTCTAAGCATCATCGGCCAGGGCGTCCCGTCGACGGGATGGTTCAGACTCAATCTGCGGTATGTGACAAAAACTATGACGAGTCGTAATATTTTTTTTTTATGGTATAGGCATGTCTTATAGGCATGTCTTAACTAACTAGAATGACCACTTTAAAATAGCTATTACTACGACCAAACAATGCAATTATTTCACGATAGTTAACAACAACAAAACACTTTTCTTTAGGTACCGGGGTTCATACATGAAAGTAACACGGAAAATATTGTAACTTACTGAACCTCCACAGATTTCTGATTCCTCTGTTCTCAGAGGGGACAGGAAGCTTCTTTTTGCTTGGTGAAATCTGTTTTAATTCTCAAAAATGATCCATGCGTCGCAGAATGAAATATGACTCGATCACCTTGCAACAAATCTATCCATGATATTCAAACCATACAACAAGTTTTTTTTCCCTGTAACGTTAGGTATGTCTGTAATGATAAGACACTCAAGAAGCTAACTAGCCTCATCCTTAGATTCTACACAGTGAATTGGCTCCTCAGTACCTCATTGAACCCACGTAGTGCGCCACACTTTGCACACCAATAAGATGGACCAACACAAACCTGAATGACACTACCTTCCTCCAATGATGACCAATTAATTTGAAACGTAGCTAGCTCGAAAGCCAAAGAGCTGGCCTTTCTTGTGATGTGTGAATTTCCACTTTGGGTTGAACAAGCTGGAATCTAGAGCTCTGCACAACCGCCCACCCCTGGTTAATTTGAAGTGAGTGAGCATCATAGCGCACTAGCATTTTAGTTACGCACATTCTTGCTATTACTCAGTAGTTACTTGTTGTTTTTCCATTCATTTGAAACATTTCTAATTTGAACATGGCTCCTAAAAGTGGGAAAGCAAAATCCAGTACACAAACTTGGAGGAGATTTAGCGAGAGAGTGACCGAGAGCTAGACAAGGATTCTCTTAGTGAACACAGTTTTGATTCTGGCGAGGAAGAATTGTTCTTGGAAGGAAAAGACCCCATTTTAGATCGGTAAGTAAAATAAATGATTGTTGTTTATATGTATGTATGTGTATATGTATGTGTGTATGTGTGTGTACACCTGAAAAAATATTTTATTTGGGCAGTATGTGTATTTTACAAATATACACTTACAGTACAAATAAACACATACATAAATATGTATTTCAGCTACACAGTCCTTATAAAAAATGATATACATACAGGTTGAAAGAAATTATCTTTGTCTTGTGCTATCTGTGAGCGTCTTGTTTAGTCTGTGTTTTTTTCCGTGCTACTTAGAAAGCATGTAGAGGTCTGTAATTTTTATCATAGGTACACTTCAACTCTGAGAGAGTCTAAAATAAAAATCCAGAAAATCCCATTGTATGATATTTAAATAATTTATTTGTATTTTATTGCATGACATAAGAATTTGATACATCAGAAAAGCAGAACATAATATTTGGTACAGAAACCTTTGTTTGCAATTACAGAGATCATACGTGTCCTGTAGTTCTTGACCAGGTTTGCACACACTGCAGCAGGGATTTTGGACCACTCCTCCATACAGACATTCTCCAGATCCTTCAGGTTTTGGGGGTGTCGCTGGGCAATACGGACTTTCAGCTCCGTCCAAAGATTTTCTATTTGGTTCAGGTCTGGAGACTGGCAAGGCCACTCCAGGACCTTGAGATGCTTCTTAGGGAGCCACTCATTAGTTGCTGTGTGTTTCAGGTCGTTGTCATCTTCAATGCTCTTACTGAGGGAAGGCGGTTGTTGGCTAATGGATCTCGCGATACATGGCCCCATCCATCCTTCCCTCAATATGGTGCAGTTGTCCAGTCCCCTTTGTAGAAAAGCATCCCCAAAGAATGATGTTTCCACCTCTATGCTTCACGGTTGGGATGGTGTTCCTCCAAACACTGGGAGTGGAGTTTAGACCAAAAAGCTCTATTTTTGTCTCATTAGACCGCATGACCTTCTCCCGTTCTTCCTCTGGATCATCCAGATGGTCATTGGCAAACTTCAGATGGGCCTGGACATGCGCTGGCTTGAGCAGGGGGATCTTGCGTGTGCTGCAGGATTTGAATCCTTGGCGGCGTAGTGTGTTACTAATGTTTTTCTTTGAGACTGTGGTCCCAGCACTCTTCAGGTAATTGACCAGGTCCTGCCATGTAGTTCTGGGCTGATCCCTCACCTTGCTCATGATCATTGATGCCCCGCGAGGTGAGATCTTGCATGAAGCCCCAGACCGAGGGAGATTGATCTTTAACTCCCAAACCATTTTCTAATAATTGCGCCAACAGTTCTTGCCTTCTCACCAAGCTGTTTGCTTATTGTCCTTTTGCCCATCCCAGCCTTGTGCAGGTCTACAATTTTATACCTGATGTCCTTACACAGCTCTCTGGTCTTGGCCATTGTGGAGAGGTTGTGGTCTGTTTGATTGAGTGTGTGGACAGGTGTCTTTTATACAGGTAATGAGTTCAAACCGTTGCAGTTAATAGAGGTAATGAGTGGAGAACAGGAGGGCTTCTTGAAGAAAAACTAGTCTGTGAGAGCCAGAATTCTTACTGGTTGGTAGGTGATCAAATACTTATGTCATACAATAAAATGCAAATTAATTATTTAAAAATCATACAATGTGATTTTCTGGATTCTTGTTTTAGATTCTGTCTCTCACAGTTGAAGTGTACCTATGGTAAAATACAGACCTCTATATGCTTTGCAAGAAGGACAACCTTTAAAATCAGCAGTGTATCAAATGCTTGTTCTCCCCACTGTGTGTGTGTGTATATATATATATATATATATTACACACTCATATATACATTTACATACAGGGGATTTAAAAAGTCTACACACCCCTGGTAAAATGCAGGTTATTGTAAGGTTTTTATTTGTCATTTTTCCCCCTCGAATACTTTTTTCAATTGAATTGTTCCCATTATAGGTCACAAGAGGAAAAAGTTCTCATTCTTTACATCACAAAAACAGGGTTGTGTAGACTTTTTATATCCACTATATACACACACACACACACACACACACACACATGTGTGTATATATATATATGTATATATATGTATATATATATATATATGTATATATATGTATATATATATATATATATATATATATATATATATATATATATATGTTTGTTATATGACTGTTTCATGCTGTTGTCCCAATATATAATTCAAGTATTGATCCCAATATGTAATTCCAGTCAAACCTGAATTAATATTTATTTTTTTAACAGTGGAAGCGACTCAGACGATCTATCGGAGCCGCCTGTAAAGAGATGGCCACAATCAAGCAGCCTTGCCCCCACTACTTCAAGAGCGTCTACCTCGGCTATTGTTTCTGTCTCAACAACAACCCCACCTTTTGTCTCCACAATCACTCTGTCTACGAAGTCATCCTCTGTTTCCACACCTACCCGTCTGGCCATCCAGAGGTGTGAAGAGACCAGCCCAGAGGCACAGATGGGCCATTGCACCAGCTGACACCCCCACTGAGGAAGAGGACCGTTGGCACAAAGTACTGGAGGAGGATGTGGAGCCATTTCCACCCACATTCAGGCCTAAAAGGCAGCCAGGACCTCAGCTGGACATGACTGGGACGTACAGCCCCCTCCATCTGTTCCAGCTGTTTTTTACGACATCAGTTCTTGCGACGCTGATGTCTAACACCAGTAAGTATGGGACAAAAAAGAAAGCTGAAAAGAAAGAGGCATGGAAGACCATTTCCATCATTCTCGTCGCGCCTCCTGTAAGTTCCTGTAAGTACCTGTATGAAGGGAAACTAATGATCCACCATGTATACCATTTCTCAGAGTGTGTAAACCTTATTTGTTATTACACTTGTATTTTTGAATAATCTCTCTTGTAATAAGCTTAGAATTTAATAATTTTTCCAATTTGGCCTCTTGGGTAGATTTGTGCACAATCAAAAATGACACTTGGGAAAAGGACACTTTACCTACAGTCTGCTGCCATTTAGTGGAATATATTTGAAGTGTCTGCAGCCTCCTATCTCAATGCATGGCCTTCCCACTGCATTTCAAACATGATGATAATAAATTAAAATGACAAAATAAATGCATGTTTTTGGTTTGTTTTATCTTCTGCTACATCTATTGTGTTATACTTTCATGCATTAATGTATAATTCCTACAAACTACAGAGTGTCTCCTTTCAAATGGAACCAAAAATATGTTTCATGTCATGAGCTACAAGCATTTAGATTTGGGTACATCATTTTTGGCGGAAATTGACTTTTTTTGCACGTGACCCAACAGGTTTTTAACATGAAGGTAATTTGTTAAACTATCGAGCCTACTTTATAAATAATGTTATAAAGGTGATTATATTATGAATAGTTTATATTACTTAGGCAATTGTTCCTGCAAAGAACTAGGTATTGTACATGAATGGATGTCCTGTATCAACCTTAATAAATTACAGTACAATCTGTGTGTTCTTGCAAAAAAACGACATGAGTTTATGTCCTGTGTCATCATGAACAAATGACACTACACTCTGTTTTTTTATGCATTTGTAAACCAATTAATAAAGTAATGATAATCATTGTTCACCGTGTGTTCATGTCCTGTTCTTCATTGTTCATCGGTGTTCGTTCAAGGTCCCTACTACATTTGTTAATGGCTGTTCATGTACCCGTAATCGGAAAGTGTTACCAAAGTAGGATTGTTCTGGTTTTGGTTTTGGAAAAAACTAAGTACATTTCTTGCTTTTGTTAAGGTTTTTTAAAGCTTTTGACGGACTTAATTACATCTTTATATGACAGTTCCAAATTATACCAATTTACAAGAACTATACAATAAAAATATTCATGACACTGTTATTAATGCATTTGACAGTGTTTTAACACGTCATGACATCTTTATGACAAGTCCAATTTGTACCACTTTACTTGCGATAAAAGGAAAATATTTCTGACATCATTATAATGGTTTCACGACAACTAATGTCAATACCAACCACATATGACAGTTGTATTTAATGCTAAAACATAAAGCTAAATAGTTTCTTCATGTTTGATAATCAGGTCTGCTATGACATGTTTATGGTATGTTTCTAACTAACTGTGCCACAGCATGGTTTGGTGGTTTCACCGTAGCCGACTGGAAAGCCCTGCAACAGGTGGTGGAAACCCAGCTCCTGGCCTTGTAGACATCTAGCACAAGCATTGTCCGTACACGGTGTGCTGCATCATCAGGGATCTTTCACATCCATTCCACAACTGTTTGCCTTCCTTCCATCAAGCAGGAGGTACAGGTCTCTTTGTTCCTGCACCAGCACGCTCAGGAACACTTTCTTTCTATCTGCTGTAACCCTGCTGGACTCTGTGACCCATCACTTACCATACCCATACTATGTACTACTGCAAAGTCTGATGTTTTCAGTGGTTACAGGTACATGTCTACCTTGGGAACCTCATTGCTGCTATCCCTGTATTTCAGTTGCACAACTTTATCAATTCCAATAAAGTTGAATCTGACCTAATGGTGTCCTGGTTAATGTCAAGTTGTCATAACAAAGACATTGACAGATTGTGTTGACTCCATTAATGTCAAGTAGTTATAACAAAGATATCCCAAACAATGTCAACCTTGCATAAAAAATGACATATTCAACCGAATGACACCTAATGACCTAATTCATTAACATAATGATTCCTGGCTATGTCAGTATCATGACAATGTCATGTCACTCTTATGCACACCCTTTCAAATAAAGCGTTAATATTTTTCTTGAATTTGTTCTTAAGAAAAGTCCTAAGAAAAGGTCTATGTCAGATTCTTGACGTGTTCTTAGACCGCCGACTTGTTTGAACATTTGTTCTTATAATGATGAATCCCTTGTCCTAGAAAATTGAAAGCATGTGCCAATTGTTCCTAATTAGCTAAACGCCACTTAAAAGGGCATGAGACTGCAGGGCCATGTGCACACACAGAAATAACACACAGAATCTGATGATGAGTCTGAATCTCAAATCTCATACTATATTGTATGCCAAAATAATATGCAAGAAGATTAGCATGTCCCAAACCATAGTATACTGAAAATGGTATGCCAAAAGTTCAAAGATGGTCTACTATTTCTAGTGGACTTTCGAAGAATGCATCCTTGCATATTTTGGGGTAAAAAAGACCACAACTCTTGCGCTGTAAATGAGTCAGTTATCATCACCTATATTGATCTTTATTGCATCAATGTCATTCACATATGAAAGAAAAACAAATGTTGTTGTGCCATGAAATTAAATAGCTTTGGCGGTGTGAAGCTCATATATAGTTTTGCTAACATGGGCTTAATACTAATATTACTGGCTTGTAAGCTAAAACAGCCAGTGGCAAAAGCCATACAGTTCATTAATGATATTTGTGGTTGGAGTAAACTTCATAATAATGTCTAATGTCAGTCTGTATGTAAATTGTATGTATTTTGTATTTCAATGTTGTTTTATTCTTGGATTAATGTTCCCAGGGCATACTTGTAAATGAGACCTAGGTCTCAAAGTGTCTCCCTGGTTAAATAAAAATTAATAAATAAATGAGTAACATTTAAGTCAGTTTTACACAATGTTGAAAGGTGTCAAGCTAAATATTCAAACTTGGCGTGATGTTAAGGCTCAAACTAAAATTGAGACAACATTTTATGATGAAGCAATATTTCCCAGTCAGTCCCAACACTGGCATATTAGCTTCTACTAAATAGTAAATACTTGCAATATGTAGTGTGTACTATGCAATTTGTGATTCATCCAGAATTTCTAAAGAAAAGTTGGGAGAGGTCAACAATGCCCAAACCAAAATCTAAAGACGCAAGTGCACCAGTCTCTACACGTAAAAACTGTAATTCTGAAGTGGAGGTACTGCTGCAGGAAGTAAACAGCAAACCAGCTGTCATATTCAGTAGAATCAGTAAAAAATATACAATAACAACAAAGAAGATGCATGGGTTGCTATTACAGTGAATGCTGTATCCAGAGATGGCCGCACATCTGAGGAAGTAAAATAAAAATTTGATTATAAAACCAAAAGGAAAAATGAACAAAGCAAGCCTAGTTCAGCCAGCCTGCAATACAAATCAATAAATATTGCAACCTCACTGGATTTGAACTAAGGTCTCCCACCCACGTGAGTGGCACTATCTTTAACAACTACACCACAGCGTTATACATTTCACCAGTCGTTAGAGACCAATGACCATTGTGTTGAATGGACTAACATTTCTTATGAAGTTTACTTCCACCACAAATTGTGTCTATGAACTATGGCTTTTGCCACGGGCTGTTTTAACATATTATTAGCCAGTAATAAGACTGAAGATACATTTTTCTCTGTCAAAGCTATTTCATTTCACCCTAAACCCTAACCCTATATTAAATAGATCAAAGTATAAATACAACATATCAAATGTTAAAACTGAGACATTCAAATTTCTTAGAAGTGTTCACCACTCTGTTAAAGACTGCATGAGTAAATAGCACAACAATTTAGGAAGAACGTTTCTCAATGTAAAATTGCAGAGAGTTTGGGGATGTCATCATATATGCCACATAAAATAATTTAAAAGATTGAGAGAATCCGGAGAACTGTCTGTATGCTAGGGACAAGGCCGGAAACCAATATTGGATGGCCGTTGAATATATTTAGGGTATTATGGAATGAACAATACAACAAAGGAGACCCCGAACTGTTGATCAGCATAAATCTTAGATCATTCAAGAATGAAAATACATTTTACTTTCAAAACTACAGCAATTGGTCTCCTTAGTTCCCAAATGCTTACATAGTATTGATAAAAGAAGAGGTGATGCAACAAAGCGGTAAACATGCCACTGTACCAACTTTTTTGAAACTTTGCTGGCATCAAATTCAAATTGAGCATGTCTTATTTTTTTTAACAATAACAATAACATTACTCAACATTTGTTATCTTGTCTTTTTACTTTTTTCAACAAAAAATAGGGATAATAATTTGCACATCATTGCATTCTGTTTTATTTACATTTTATACAGCGTCCCAACTTCTGGAAACCTTTTGTACGTCTGAACTCTTTCTAAATGGCATATATAGAATATTTATATAGACAAAATAAGTGTATGTGTAATGATTACCAGCATACTATATGGTTTGTAATAAAAGGTCTTGTCTGAAAATGGGTGTCCTACGTACAGTATGTATTGTATTTATGGAAGGTTATAGTTACTGAAGACGTGACTGGGACAATAAAAACAGTATTGGCTTAAAAATCTAACAGCTTTGTAATAAAATCTGATATAATGGCTGTAGGTAAAAGTTTAGTCATTGAAACTTTCTGCTGATTTACTAAAGACAGCCACGTACCTCTATCTGAGCTTGTAAAGGTGTCAGTTTGGCAGACATAAGAAATTACTGTATATTTCCATTGCCCATGACTGTCTCCACGAGAGTGTGACTTAATTGCTTGTGTAAACAGCTTTGACTAAGGTAGTTACTACGAAAAACTATACAACTCTATTGTGAAGATTCTAACAATATGCCCTACATGAAGTCAGCATATGGTGAAAACATATCTAACATATGTAGGTCTAAGTTTGTACCAGTCAAAGAATTAGAATATTACTAGCTGCAGTACTGCTTGGGATTGAAATATTATCCTGATCATTCCTTATATCCCCTGGTCTCCCTGTTTCTGTACAGATTGTATATTTTACGGCTACGTTCCCGTACGTTGTCCTGATCATTCTCCTGGTGAGAGGCATCACTCTTCCTGGTGCCTATGACGGAATCATGTATTACATCAAGCCTGACTGGTCCAAACTTGGTGAGGCCCAGGTGAGGCCCATTTATCGGCAGTCTGGAGTAAGGCGTCACTGTCCACAATCATAACTATATGGAGCGCTTGTTTATATCCGTAACAATGTTGCTATGATGTTGATTCAATTGAACACTTTTCATTATCTTTCATGTTTGGTAGGTGTGGATTGATGCTGGCACACAAATTTTCTTTTCTTATGCTATTGGGCTTGGAGCTCTCACTGCCCTCGGCAGCTACAACAGATTTCATAATGACTGCTACAAGTAAGTGATATGACAGATGAAAGATCTCGCATTGTTATTTTGTTGCTCTTATTTTCTCCTGTAACTGTTTTTGATTATTATAAGTTACAGCTTTGTTTTGATTTCTGTCTAGGGATGCCTTTATGCTAGCTTTAATCAACAGTGGCACCAGTTTCTTTGCTGGCTTTGTGGTGTTTGCCATTTTGGGATTCATGGCTAATGAGCAGGGAGTGGATATCTCCCAAGTGGCTGAAACAGGTATGCAGAACTACTTACACTACCGACATTGTCTTTCCTTATGATGTGTCAAATCTTACAATGATACTGAGTGCATTTCTGAAAGCTTTGGTCATGTGTTTGGAATACATGAAACTATTTATTTTATTATAATATTAAATGTTGCATAGGTCACCCCATTAGGATATAGGAAGACAAATGTAGCTCAGTGATTCGATGATTCAGCATTATTCTATCAAAGCTTAATTCTTATTTTAGATCATCTGCAGTTTTTGCAGTGCACTGTCAATCCAACTAACTGTCAAGATAATCATTACCGCAAATTAATATGTAAACTTGTACAATCTTTAGGACAGTTATAAGGATAGTTATTTTAGCAAGTCACTTGCTTAAAGAAATGTGATGGGAAAATTTTCTTCAATAGATAAACCATAAATGATTACTATGTTTGAAGTCCGTCTTTACGTGAACTGTATGTAATATGTACCTGATATGATTTAGACTGGTGTCATCTGTATTGCTAAACTAGGAAGTCATGATGTTACTCTAATAAGTGTGTACACGTTGTGTTTATAAGCGTTGGTTTGTGTGTGAACCAGCTTGTGCGTGGGTCAGTGGTGTGCGAGTGTGAATCCGTGAATGAGCATTGTGTGTCTGTGGACGTATGTGTATCCAAGCCATAGTGCTGTTCCATAATTTGTATTTGCGTTGTTTTGAGGTTAGGCAAAAGTATTTAGTTAATTAACGTTTAATGTTTAACTAAAACCAACCCAAACAACCTATATCTGTATTGCTAGCTATGTTTGATGCTGCATATATTTGTGCAAAAAAGCAGTTAATGATGTTGGCACAAGTTGTGATGTAAAATCAAGTAATCAATCAATCAAATGTATTTTATAAAGCCCTTTTTACATCAGCAGTTGTCACAAAGTGCTTTTATGAAACACCCGGCCTTAAACCCCAAGGAGCAAACAACAGTATTGCTGAACTTCAGTGGCTAGGAAAAACTCCCTAAGAAGGCCGAAATTTAGGAAAAAACCTAGATAGGAACCAGGTTCAGAGGGGTGACCAGTCCTCTTCTGGCTGTGCCGCGTGAACATATTAAGACTTCAAATTGGAATAGTTAATCAATGCATGTGGGCTAAGCCCAGAGTCTATTTAAACCCAGATTGGAGGCATGACGGGATGGACATAAAAACAGGGACAGACCGGGAGGAGGGGGTGCCAGCAGAGTGGCAGCTGAAATCGTCAGGTATCGTCATGATCTGCAACACAACCAGGAGGACTTTGGACAGGGACCACAACGAGTCAAGCCTGGTACAGGTGTGGGTCAAGACCTCATGTCCTCCTAAGTTTACAATGACAGAAGACAGAGACAATTTTGACTTCACTGCCCCAGCACAATAATATAGCAGCATAAGACGTTGGGGCTGAGACAGGGGGGTCCAGTGACACTGTGGCCCTATACGGGGGAGGCCCCTGACAGGGCCCAACAGGCAGAAAATCTATCCACCCACATTGCCAAGCATCAACCAATGGGACACCAACCAACCGCAATCATCCTGATTGAGGGCCGAGTATTGCCAGCAGAGCACAGCCCAATTGCACAAGTGTGCAGCAGAGAGACAACAACAAGCCAGTGACTCTGCCCCTGAATGGCATTGGAGGGAGATGAGATCCCACCTGACAAGACAGCAAGGGGGGACATTATCAGGCCATTCTGGTCACCTTCACGCCCGTGGGCCAGACAATCATAGACCAGGCTGAAGAGATTAGTCTTCAGTAGACGCTTGAAAGTTTGCACTGATTCTGCATTTCTAATTTTAATTGGCAAATCATTCACAAGTAGTGGAGCTCTATGAGAGAAGGCCCTGACTCTGGCTGTTTGTTTAGACATTTAAGGTAGGAGTTCTAAGGTTACGTGTGTCGTGGAAAATCAACCACTCTTTACAAATGCACTTCAACTCAGGACTTTGTGAATCCAATAGACTTGAAAATCATACAGTAATGACAGACATTAAAACCAGGTCCAAAAGCAGATAAACCCCATTGAGTGGGGCCATGGCTTTTATACAGAACTTTCACACATTACGCCATCTGAATATTTATATGGTTGGCAACCCCCCCAGGCAGAGTGCACCTCTTATCTTCTACTTCCCTGAATGCTTGTAATTTGCGACAGTGATTCACAACATCCTCATGGTTCATACTTTGGTCTTCAATGTTCCACAAAGTTATGTTAAGCTCATGGGCCACACTCAGGTCATCTTTTATCACAAAGTATGCTTTATGATCAGCTCATGGGCCACACTTAGGACACCCTAACAGTGGATGCCAAGGCAGTAAACTTTAGAAACGCCCCTCTCTGGGCACATGGTGATTACTTGCTCAAGACAATCTCTTAACATGAAGTACATACATTATGATGAACATAGTAATCGTCTGTATGTGTATTTGTCCTATCCAAGAAGTCATTTTCTGTGTGTGTGGATTCCTCATTAATATGTTTATAACAAAACCACGTGATTACACACTGCACATTCATATTTTCATAAGTATAAGGTTATTTATGCATTTTATAGAAAAATTGCCCACACATACAGGTACAGTAGGGAGAACAAGAATTTGATACACTGCTGATTTCACAGGTTTTCCTACTTACATACCATGTCGAGGTCTGTAGTTTTTATCGTAGGTACACTTCAACTGTGAGAGACGGAATCTGTGCCACCCTCTGAGTAAATGCCTTCCCAGACATCACTAACCAACCACCAAACCGGTCATGCTGTATGATGTTGCAGGTAGTATAACGTTCACCAGGTACTCAGTGTGAACCTGCTCTCATCTGTAAAAAGAACGGGGCGCCAATGGCAGACCGGACAATTCTGGTGTTGTCTGAAGAATACCGAATGAGCTGCATGGTGGTGGCCTGTAAGCACAGGTCCCACTATAGGACATCGGGCCTTCATGTCACCCTCATGGAGTTGTTTCAGACAGTTTAGTCAGAAATATGCACACCAGTAGCCCAGTGTAGGTAATTTTGTATGTGTTCCTTCTGTTCTTCCTCGCACAAAGGATTAGATACTGGTCCTGCTGCTGGGTTAATGCTCTTCTACGGCCCTGTCCAGCTCTCTTTGTGTAACGGCCCGTCTCCTGGTATCTCCTTCATGCTCTTGAGACTAATGGGAGACACAGCAAACCTTCTTGCAACTGCACGGCATGCCATCCTGAAGGAGCTGGGCTACCTGTGCAACCTGAATGCCCTGCAGATGAAGAGTCAGTCAGGACAGATAAGGAGAGAGCCATTGTCTGTGGCAACCACCTGTAAAACCATTCCCTTTTTGGGGGTTGTTTCGCTGTAGCCTCTCCAGTGCACCTATTGTCACTTTCATTTGCACCAAAACAGGTGACATTGATTCACAATAGCTTATGCTTCCTAACTGGACAGATTGCCATCCTTAAAGTTCAATTGACTTTAAGTTATACTGAGTCAATAAACCATAACTGATTTGCATTATAATAAAAAATAACTACAATGCAATGACCTACATAACAGTCTGTAATACACAGGAAGCAACCACTTTGTTTTATCATGCATGTTCTAATTGGCCAATAAGATGTCAAGCTTCTACTCCCACTTAATTATTCAAACACTTTTGCACGATGTGTGCCTGTAATTATTTATTTTGAAAAGACCGCAATTAATTCTGAAACATCCTTCATATGGATTATATGGATACGATATGGATGAAAATGTCTTAAATTTATAGCTGATGGTTTTCATTTTAACCTAACTTTAACCTCAAGAATGCTTTCTATACATGTCTGCTCGTGTTAGAAGTGGAATTGAATGCCAAGACATCCAGGAGTTGTCCCATTTTCTAATGCTCTTGTCATAAATCTGGGTTGTGGACAGATAGGCAGAGGCAAAACGGTCGTAGTAATCCATAGTTTTAATAAAGAGAAAACAAAACAAAGACACAAACTCAAAGCAGACTGACTGACAGGGTAGTATAGCCTTCGGCTGACAACCAATATGAACCACACAGATTTTGGCAAACAGTGAACATAAATAGGTTCCCCAATTGGAGGCAATAACCAACAACTGCCTCCAATTGGGGAGACCAAAGCAACATAGAAGTGCCTAGAGGCACCTCTTCTGGCCACGTCCTGACTATGGCCCCAGCCAGTGCGAAGATTGCTATGGGCCTAGCCAGGACGTGACAGCTCTACCATGCCTTGTTTTCTTCACTATAAAAGATAAATGGTTACCTCTCATGTCATATGATATCTTACAAGGTTGGCTGTCTTATATAGTTGTGTTCATATGTTTGCATACCCTGGCAGAAATTGTGAACATTTGCTATTGATTTTGAAAATATGACTGATCATGCAAATAAAACAGTCTTATTTAAGGATAGTGATCATCTCAAGCTATTAATTATCATATAGATCTTGGGCTCCTTTTTAAACCATAACAATAACAGAAATCACCCAAATGGTCCTGATCAAAAGTTGACATACCCTTGAATGTTTGGCCTTTTTATAGGTACATGGTGACACACACAGGTGAAAATGGCAATTAAAGGTAAATTTCTTACATCTATGGCTTTTTAATTGCAATTTGTGTCTATGTATAAATCGGGAATGAGTTTGTTGCTCTCACGTGGATGCACTGTGCAGGGTAGATATTGAGCCATGGTGAGCAGAAAAGAACTGTCAAAAGGCCTGTTTAGCAAGGTAATGGAACTTTGTAAAGATGGAAAATGTTGTGGCAAATTCTTAACTAATGTACATTGGAGATATGTTTGCTTATCTATTACTTGGTATGTACAGTGGGGCAAACAAGTATTTAGTCAGCCACCAATTGTGCAAGTTCTCCCACTTAAAAAGATGAGAGGCCTGTAATTTTCATCATAGGTACACTTCAAGCAAGGTCTGGCTCTCACAGACCTATAACTTCTTCTTTAAGAGGCTCCTCTGTCCTCCACTCGTTACCTGTATTAATGGTACCTGTCAGAACTTGTTATCAGTATAAAAGACACCTGTCCACAACCTCAAACTGTCACACTCCAAACTCCACTATGGCCAAGACCAAATAGCTGTCAAAGGACACCAGAAACAAAATTGTAGACCTGCAGCAGGCTGGGAAGACTGAATCTGCAATAGGTAAGCAGCTTGATGTGAAGAAATCAACTGTGGGAGCAATTATAAGAAAAAGGAAGACATACAAGCCCACTGATAATCTCCCTCGAACCGGGGCTCCATGAAAGATCTCACCCCGTGGGGTCAAAATCACAAGAACGGTGAGCAAATATCCCAGAACCACACGGGGGGACCTGGTGAATGACCTGCAGAGAGCTGGGACCAAAGTTACAAAGGCTACCATCAATAACACACTATGCCACCAGGGACTCAAATCCTGCAGTGCCAGACGTATCCCCTTGCTTAAGCCTGTACATGTCCAGGCCCGTCTGAGGTTTGCTAGAGAGGATTTGGATGATCCAGAGGAGGATTGGGAGAATGTCATATGCTCAGATGAAACCAAAATAGAACTTTTTGGTAAAACCTCAACTCGTCGTGTTTGGAGGAGAAAGAATGCTGAGTTGCATCCAAAGAACAACATACCTACTGTGTAGCATGGGGGTGGAAACATGCTTTGGGGCTGTTTTTCTGCAAAGGGACCAAGACGACTGATCCGTGTAAAGGAAGGAATGAATGGGGCCATGTATCGTGAGATTTTGAGTGAAAACCTCCTTCCATCAGCAAGGGCATTGAAGATGAAACGTGGCTGGGTCTTTCAGCATGACAATGATTCCAAACACACCGCCCAGGCAACGAAGGAGTGGCTTCGTAAGAAGCATTTCAAGGTCCTGGAGTGGCCTAGCCAGTCACCAAATCTCAACCCCATAGAAAATCTTTGGAGGGAGTTGAAAGTCTGTGTTGCCCAGCGACAGCCCCAAAATATCACTGCTCTAGAGGAGATCTGCATGGAGGAATGGGCCAAAATACCAGCAACCGTGTGTGAAAACCTTGTGAAGAGTTACAGAACACGTTTGACCTCTGTCCTTGCCAACAAAGGGTATATAACAAAGTTTTGAGATTAACTTTTGTTATTGACCAAATACTTATTTTCCACCATAATTTACCAATAAATTCATAAAAAATCCTACAATGTGATTTTCTGGATTTTCTTTCTCATTTTGTCTCTCATAGTTGAAGTGTGCCTATGATGAACATTGCAGGCCTCTCTCATCGTTTTAAGTGGGAGAACTTGCACAGTATGTGGCTGACTAAATACTTTTTTGCCCTACTGTAACTCTTTTCTTTGGTTGTGACACACATCTGTATAATGTCAGAGGATGACTGGGTACTCTGACCATCTGCTCAACTGACTAAACCAATAAGGGTATCTGGCCTTTGTTCCTTAGGAATGTGTTGGGTTGTTGGGGGAAGCTAGGGGCAATTGGCCCTTTAGGTAAAAACAACAGTAAACATTATGGCAGGAAGGATAAGGTCGGGGGACAACGCTCCATTTGGGTAAAACCTGTGTGATCTAAGATAGCTGGGTAGCATCTTACCACACCCCTTTTAACTGTAATAAATACTGACTGTTCATGTATTTTCCTTTAGAGGCTCCTCAAATTATTATTCTGTAAGCGTTTGACGCGTCTCTTTATTGGCAAATTAAATGCTAATTGTGCCAAGAGAATTATGTCTCTGTTCTTACTCCTTTAAGAGTGTCTATCGATGAAATTTCCATTACAAAAAGCATATAAAAAGATATCCAAAACCTTGCAAATGCTAGTCAGTACTGTCCAGTCACTTATTAAGAAGTGGAAAATGTTGCGATCTCTTCGTACCAAACCAAAGTCAGGTAGACCAAGAAAGATTTCGGCCAAAACTGCCAGAAGACTTGTTCGGGATACAAAGAATAACCCACAGGTAACCCGAGGAGAAATACAGGCTGCACTGGAAAAATATGGTTTGACTGTTTCAAGAGGCACAATATGACGATACTTGAACAAAAATGACCTGCATGGTTGATTTGCTAGAAAGAAGCCTTTACTGCACCAATGCCACCAAAAAGCCTTGTTACAATATGCCCAACAATACCTAGACTCGCCTCATAGCTTCTGGCACACTGTAATTTGGAGTGACGAGACCAAAAGAGAGCTTTATGGTCTCAACCGTAAGCGTTATGTTTGGAGAGGGGTCAACAAGGTCTATAGTGAACAGAATACCATCTCCACTCTGAAGCATGTTGATGGCTCCCGGATGTTTTGGTGGTGTGTGATCTCTAATGGCACGGAGAATCTTTTAAAAATTCACGGCAAGATGAATGCAGCATGTTATCAGAAAATACTGGCAGGCAATTTGCATTCTTCTGCATGAAAGCTGCACATGGAACCCTCTTGGAATCCAGCCTGACAATGACCCTAAGTACAAGGCCAAATTGACCCTTCAGTGGTTTCAGTAGAAAAAAGAGAAGGTTCTGAAGTGGCCATCACAGTCTATGGACCTTAATATCATTGAGCCACTCTGGGGAGATGTCAAACGTGGGGTTCATGACAACCAAAGACTTTGTATGACCTGGGGGCATTTTGCCAAGATAAATGGGCAGCTATATCACCTGCAAGAATTCAGAGCCACATGGACTCCTATTGCAAAAGTCTGCACACTGTCATTGATGCAAAACAGTTTTAAGAACTAAGGGTATGCAGACTTTTGAACAGGGGTCAGTTCATTATTTTCTTTGTTGTCATGTTTTGTTTTATGATTGTGTCATTCTGTTATTGCCTACAGTTGAATGTGAATCCCATTAAAAAAAACGCCATGTGTTTTGCATGCTCACTCATGGTTTCTTTAAAAATGGTACATATATTACCAATTCTCAGAGGGTATGCAAAGTTTTGAGCACAACTGTATAAGAAACACTTATTTTAAATAGAAAATACACCTTTTATATGTTTAGTGTTATCCATTTTAGCTATGAAGTTACTTCATAATACTCTTACTGTGGGAAAATATGTATGGAAGATTTCAAAATAAAATTGTATATCAAATGAATTTAAACAACAGTCATTGTTTCACTTCAAATCCTAAGAGCTTAGGTAGAGAGAAAAATCAACCAAAAATGTTTTAGACCTCATTGTATGTGCACTGTACTGGGATTTTTTTTGGGCATATGTGAGCAAGTCTGTTGAATCTAGATTCGGACTCTTTTCAGATCTTATAGTCCGATTTTTTTGAAAGTTTTGCTTTTTATCCTTTTTACCAGTTTTCAGTTTATTTTCCTCAGTCGCATCCTATATGACTTGTGATTGACATCAGTTTATTTATTTAGATCTATATTAATTTTAAGGGTTGATTTTAGAATTATTTAACCAGGAACATTGCCTCTTGAGATGTGCACATCTCGCTTTCAAGAGGGGTCCTGGAGCTGACTACTGTTGAAGGTAAACATCTGTTATCTAATGATGGGATTTACACTTTAATGCAGTTTAATCCAAGTCAAAACCAATGACAACATTTACCAATCTCAGCAGAGGAGATAGTTACCGGCCCATATTCCCTAATCTAACTTGATCAAAAACAAACACAAACTAAATGAATGGTAAAACGTATTTGTTTACTGTGTGTCATTTAAGAAATATTTTATTCAAACGATTTATCCCAGTTAGTAGCCCAATAGCCTTGATCTCTTACGCTGCCAATATATCAATAGCAATTTTTTAAACATGTTTTAAGTTATTATTTTGTATTTTGTTGTGTATGAACCTCGCAGTGGTAACTCTACCATGACGAGCTCTTGTAGTGAAAGTCTAATTCTCATCTATAATCTTCCATTATAAGATACTTCTCCACAATATGAACATCTAGACCAGTACTTATTTATTTGCTTTATTTACCTTTATTTATACAGAGAAATCAACTGAGGCCATGGTGTTTTACAGTTGATCTCTGAGTCCAGCAATGAAAATGCATACAAAAATGGAAATAAAACATACAAATTATGTTACTTTATGGCCTGAAATGAAAACACGTGAAATCAGACTTTTTCTGGCTTTATGTACGTACAGTACCACAAATTCCAAGTGGAAATTACTTACTTTTTGATTATTACTTAAACTGTGAAATACCATATTTGCATAACTGATAAACTCCCCCTTTGAATAGCAATTGCAAACTTGCTGAGATATTAACGAACCCTAACCCAGGTAATTGGCTTCTATCTGTGATAATTTCTAGTCATTTAAGTATAGGTCGGTCATGGAGGACTCCACTGCTGAATTTGATTTATTGCAAGGAATCCACAATGGACAAAAAGGTACTTTCAAAAGATAAAGATATAAAGTGGAAAGATATTAAAAGACAGATTTTCATCAAACAATATCCCAATGTACTTATAAGAAAGAAATTATCCAAAAAAGAAACATTTAGGGTAGTAGGTTTAAGGTCATAGAAAGTTAGGTTCAAATATAATATGTAAAGCACCATCATTTAAAGTAACTAGTGAAATGTGTATTGTAATAGCAAATAACTATTTTCATGTTCTCTACTACTTAAATAGTTTTTAATGCCTGATTATTTATTTATTTAGAGGTTAAAATCAATAAAACCAAATCCAACCAAATTCAACTGATGTACAGTGCCTGGCAAGTATTCATCCCCCTTGGCATTTTTCATGTTTTTTTGCCTCAACCTGGAATTAACATGGATTGTTTGAGGATTTGCATCATTAAATTTACAGAACATGCCCACAACTTTGAAGATGTTTTTATTTATTTATTGTGAAGCAATCAATCAACAAATAGGACAAAATAACAGAAAAAGTCAATGTGCATAACTATTCACCCCCCTAAAGTCAATACATTGTAGAGCCATCTTTTGCTGCAATCACAGCTCCAAGTCGCTTTGGATAAGTCTCTATGAGCTTGCCAGATCTTACCACTGGGATTTTTGCCCATTCCTCCTTGCAAAACTGCTCCAGCTCCTTCAAGTTGGATGGTTTGTGTTTGTGAACAGCAATCCTTAAGTCTGACCACAGATTTTCTATTGGATTGAGGTCTGGGCTTTGACTAGGCCATTCCAACACCTTCATATGTTTCCCCGTAAACCACTCAACTGTTGGTTTAGCAGTGTGTTTGGGGTCATTGTCATGATGGAAGGTGAACCTCCATCCTAGCCTCAAATCACGCACAGAGTGGTACAGGTTTTGCTCAGGAATATACATATATATATAGCACCAATCCATCTTTCCCTCAACTCTGACCAGTTTCCCAGTCCCGGCTGCTGAAAAACATCCCCACAGCATGATGCTGCCACTACCATGTTTCACTGTCGGGATGGTGTTCTTTGAGTGATGTGATTTGTCGGGTTTGCGCCCGACATAGCATTTTCTTTGATTGCTGAAAAGTTCAATTTTAGTCTCATCAGACCAGAGCACCTTCCTCCATACATTTTGTGAGTCTTCCACATGCCTTTTTGCAAACTCATAACATGCCATTTTGTTTTTTGCTGAAAGTAATGGCTTTCTTGTGGCCACTCTGCCATAAAGCCCAACTCTATGGAGCATACGGCTTATTGTCGATCTATGCACAGATACTCCAGTCTCTGCTGTGGAACTCTGCAGCTCCTCCAGGGTTACCTTCGGTCTCTGTGCTGCCTCTGATTAACGCCCTCCTTGCCCGGTCCGTGAGTTTTGGTGGGCAGCATTCTCTTGGGAGCTTTGCTGTTGTGCCATTTTCTTTCCATTTGGTTATGATAGATTAGATGGTGCTCCTTGGGATCATCAAAGATTTTGATATTTTTTTATAACCTAACCCTGACTTGTACTTCTCAACAACATTGTCCCGTACTTGTTTGGAGAGTTCCTTGGTCATCCTGGCAGTGTTTGGTTTGTGGTGCCTCGAGCTTAGGTGTTGCAGCCTCTGTGGCCTTTCAAAAAAGGTGTGTATATGTACTGACAGATCATGTGACACTTGGATTGCACACAGATGAACATAATTTCACTAATTACGTGACTTCTGAAGGTAATTGGTTCCACCAGACCAATAAAAAAAAATGAAAAAAATGTATATATTTTCCTAATTTCACTTCTCCAACTTAGACTATTGTTTTCTGATCCAAAACATACAATTCAGATAAAAAAAAACATTGAACTAAAGGCTGTAATGCAACAAAATAGGTAAACAGCCATGGGGGGTGAATACTTTTGCAAGGCACTGTAGTATTACAAATTAAACATGCAATATGTTCCTCAATTTTCAATATCTGAAGTCACTATTATAAATACATTTTATAAATAGTGGTACTACATTGCTTTTACTCTGACTTTGCTACACATATGCTATTTAATCTTGGTTGATTGACACCGCCAAGTATTTACAAACAACACATTCAGAAATGTGGCACTGACCTGACGGAAATAAATGTCAGTATAACTACTTCTTACCTAAGAAATATATTATCCAAAGGTATGCACATCATTCCTTATTTCAAATGTACTGCAAAGAAAAAAGCATCACTTACACATTTTACAGTTTTGTTTGATACATAAATTTGCATTCACGTGAGTATATTATATCTACCTACTCCTATGACACTTTTAGCTTCTTACCTTCATGTCTGTTACTTTGATGGAATGCGCATCATTCACTTGAATCAAAGAGACACAAGCAATATCAGTATTATCAAATCAGTTTTTGCAAAATACCACTGTGCGCAGGTGCCTTTATTTCTCTCTCTTGCCCTTGGTGCAGTACTGTATGTATATGTCTCTGTGTAGTCTGAACTACAGCATTGAGTCTCATTCCTGACTGTTTTTGACAGGTCCTGGTTTGGCCTTCATTGCGTATCCTAAAGCTGTGTCACTGATGCCAATGCCCCCAATCTGGGCTGCACTCTTCTTCTTCATGCTGCTCTTGCTGGGCCTTGACAGTCAGGTAGGAGCAACTTTACACAGATATTCACCCATCACTTAGTGTATGTGGTTGCAATTTGTTACATATTTACAGGACAAGACAACACTCAAGCTTTTTGAGTATCTTTATGAAATAGTTTTGTTTTTCTGTTCTATTTTCAGTTTGTTGGAGTGGAAGGTTTTGTAACTGGTATTCTAGATCTTTTTCCTGGGAAGTATTACATGCGCTACAGGCGTGAAATCTCTGTGGCAATCTGCTGTTTAATGTGCTTTATTATAGATCTCTCCATGGTTACACAGGTGAGCTACCACAGTTTAACAGCAATAATATAACCATATTAGATGGTAATCATAAATACTGTAGATTATTAATTGTGTCTCTGGTGTGTGCATACAGGGAGGGATGTATGTGTTCCAGCTTTTTGATTATTACTCCGCCAGTGGTATGACCCTGTTATGGCAAGCATTCTGGGAATGCATAATTGTCAGCTGGGTCTATGGTAAGGAACATTACTTATTTTTATTTTAACAGTTTAGATTTTACCATCCCATACCCTACACAGTATTGTATTTTTGTGCTTTTTCATCAAATTATAAACATACATTCGTTCTGTGAACAAGTGGGTTGTTTTCACTGATGAACACTGAGAGACTAATATAGTACTAGCAAGGCTTGATTGTTGCAATGCTCCACTGTCTGACATTCCACAAAAAAAGCATGCAGCAGTTATTATTGCCAACAGCATATAACAACTGAGAACACCCTTAGCACCTGTTATGTCTTTACAAATGTCGCCTGTTAATAGATTTTTTTTTTTTAAAAATGCTTTATTCATTTTTATAGCACTATACCAGGAAACATGCTTTTTAAATGTGCTTAGTTTATCATATGATTTTTGTAATTTTCTCTTATGATTTTCACCTTTTAGTCATACAAATAGTCACTAAGGTCCTGACTTTTGTCAAAGAATTTAAGGGTCTTAGAAAGAGTTTTACCTTTTTCGTCTTGTCTTAAAAGACCTTGAAAATGATTTTACTGTAAGAAATATGGTGCAGAACTGAAGTTACATACATTTTTACAGGTGCTGACAGGTTCATGGATGACATTGCTCGTATGATTGGTTACCGGCCTTTTCCTTGGATGAAGTGGTGCTGGTCATTTTTTACTCCATGCGTTTGCATGGTCAGTAACTTGTATTTTCTTACACACACCAAGATTCTTAACCAGAACTAAGGGATTCATAGCAAATTTCCTTATGCACAGATTTATATGAGATTTGTTCTGTCTGATCACTTTCTTTCCTTCCACAGGGTATCTTCCTCTTTCACCTGTTTAACTACAAGCCTCTTACCTACAACAATACATATGTGTACCCATGGTGGGGTGAGGTGATTGGTTGGTGTATGGCTCTGATGTCAATGCTCTGTATCCCTGTCAGTGTGCTGTACAAGCTCTGCAGTTCCACAGGAACCTTCATGGAGGTCAGTAGACGTATAATGCTGTGCTCTAATATGAGGCAACATAAGCCTGCCATTTGTATCAGGATTGGTCATTTGCTTCTTTTAAGATCAATAGTTTTGCCTGTTCCATGCTTTTATTAGACAAAAAATTGGGAAAGATGTCAGTTTTTTTAGCTTAAAAATCAGTTGGCCAGATTTGAAAACAGGCTGAAGTACTACTTGTTGTGCAGAGGAGACTTGAGTATTAATGCAAGTTAAATAAATCAAACAGCAAATTCCTAATGTGGGAAAAGTATGTACACCCCTACCTTTAACATCAATTAAAATGGCTAAAATTGTAATTAGTGCTGGACCCCTGTTTAGAGAAAACAAATCTCAGCCTTTGAACAGAACCTCATACAAAGAATGGATGACTTACAGCGATCAGCCATAACATTATGATCACCTACATAATATTGAGTAGGTCCTCCTTTTGCAGCCAAAACAGCCCTGACCCATCAAGGCACGGACTCCACTAAACCTCTGAAAGGCTGCTATGGTATCTGGCATCAAGACGTTAGCAGCGGGTTGTTGCGAGGTGGGGGCCTCTATGGATCGGACTTGTTTGTCCAGCACCTCCCACAGATGCTCGATTGGATTGATATCTGGGATATTTGGAGGCCAAGTCAACACCTTGAACTCCTTGTTGTGTTCCTCAAACTTTTCCTGAACCATTTCTGCTTTGTGGCAGGGCACATTATCCTGCTGAAAGTGGCCGATGCCATCAAGGTATAGTGTTGCCATGAAAGGGTGTACATGGTTTGCAACAATGCTCAGGTAGGTGGTACAGGTCAAAGTAACATCAACATGAATGGCAGGACCCAAGGTTTCCCAGCAGAACATTCCCCAAAGCATCACACTGCCCCTGCCAGCTTGCCTTCTTCTCATAGTCCATCCTGGTGCCATGTGTTCTCCAGGTAAGCAACGAACACCAACTCAACCATCCATGTCATGTAAAAGAAAACATGATTCATCAGACCAGGCCACTTTCTTCCATTGCTCTGTGGCCCAGTTCCCATTAAAGGCGCTTTTGGCAGTGGACAGAGGTCAGCATGGGCACCATACACAACAAACTGTGATGCACTGTGTGTTCTGACAACTTTTCTACAGTAGCTCGTTTGTTGCATCAATGACCCTTGGCCACCACTTTTCCTTCCTTGGACCACTTTTGATAGGTACTGACCACTGCAGACTGGGAACACCCCACAATTGCTGCAGTTTTGGAGATGCTGTTACCCAGTTGTCTAGCCTTCACAATTTGGCCCTTGTCAAAGTCACTTAGATCCTTAAGCATGCCCATTTTCCTGCTTCTAACATGTCAACTCTGGGGACAGAATGTTCACTTGCTGCCTTGTATGTGTGCCATGATGTGCCATGATAACGACATTATCTGTGTTATTTACATCACCTGTCAGTGGTCAAAATGTTATGGCTGATCAGTGTATTCGGGAGAATGTGAGACCATCTGTGAAAAAGCTGAAGCTGAACCAGACATGGCTCATGAAACTAAGATCCAAAACACCCAACAAAACGACAACATAATGGCTCTAAAAGACAAACATGGAGGGTAAGGGATTGGCTGAGTCAAAGCTCAGATCTCAACCCAATCGAAATACGGAAATGAGGAGGGACTTGAAGCGGCTGTGCATGCAAAAAGTCTTCAGTCAGTAAAAACCCCTTCCAGCAAGTAAGAGATGAGACTGATACAGAAACAGTTACAAGAAATGGCTTCTTTAAGTTATTTCAACCAAAGGGAGCAACAACAGCTATTGAAGCTAGGGCTGTACTAATATTTATGTTTCATTTTTAAGCATCTCTGTTGATTTTACATCTGGAAAATGTTTGCAATTTCAATGCAATTTCATAGCGCTGGAATTTCATAACTAGTTGTAAAGTTGTTTTGATGCCGCAGTCATGTAAAATATATTTGTCATCATAAAACCAAAGAGTTTTCAGCTGGAAGAAGACTACACGAGTCTGGGACCAAAATTTGCCAGGAAGATAATGCGTATCCATTTTTCCCTAAACAGAGTAAGTTAGTGAGGGAGGCAAAGAAGTATTCAAGAAACAATAGTGGAATCTTGGGTTAGCAAGCCACGAAATCATCTATTAGATGCCTCCTCAAATGTTAACCCTTACTGGGCCCAAACCTGACATGTAATGCCCTGAATTTTATCAAGCAATATTGAAACTACAATTGGAATTGTATATTGTAGTCAGATGAAACCCAATTTTGCTTGGACAGAAATAGTTGCAGGAACACAGAATTATTGATTTTCCACAGCCATCTTAGTCTCAAGGGTGAATCATATTGAAAATCTGTGATCTGAATTGGAGAGGACTGTCCACAAGCGCAAACCAAAGACTATCAAGGATGTTGAGATGTGCTGCATGGAGGAGTGGTCCAAGGAGTGGTCTTTCCCTCGAAAGTGTGCACCAATTCTGCTAGACAGGAAGAGGCTGAGAGGCTTCATGAAAAATCGATTGAAACCATCATAAGAAATAAGTATTTCAACTGTATTTTTAGTGTTCCTGTTTTATCAATTTCACAAATGGTGCCAATAGTTCTTGAGTTGACTGTATTTACGTGGGGTGGACAAAATAACAAACACCTAACAATAAATTAATATTACAGAATATTACTGACTTAATTAGGAGTCAGACCACCTTTTGCTTTCAGTACAGCTCCAATTCATCTTGGAATGCTGTCCTACAAGTCCTGAACTGTGTGAAGTGGGATTTTGCACCATTCTTCAAGAAGAAAATACTCAATTTCTTTGAGGGATAAAGGAAATGGAAATCTACTCCAGAATATTGAGCAACTATCCTGTTAAGTGATCCGTCTATCCCTGTTGGTCAGTTTCGACTTGGGACTACTGTTCCTTTTTACCAATGCTATTTGTCCATGTTTGGCATATGCTACCATGATTTTTGAGACCGTTCCCCTTGACACTGTATAATTTTGCAGTTATTTTGACCGATTAAGGCACCAGCTATTTGGCCTCATCTGAAATTTGTTAGTTGCCCTGTTGTTTTGAAAACTAAAACATCAAAGTGCTAATTGTCAGGCCTCTTTCATTGCTGACACGTGTTTTGCTAATTGGGAATCAAGCTAATGTGACCTACAGCTGCATTTGTAATTGTGATCCAGCTTCTTGTACTTTGTGAGGTTTCTGTTATTTTGTCCGCCTCTGCATGTGTGTCTGTGTGTATGTATGTATATGTGTGTGTATGTACTGTATCTTTGCTGTATGTTATGTATACAGAGTATAATTATACAATTTGAACAATTAGCATATTTAACATTAATTATCCCTAAAACTGTATCTTTTGAACTGTTCAAGATTGTGAGACCAAACCCAATTTTTGTGCATGTTTTGGCTATCCTAACTTGAAATGTTTGGATATTTATTATAGTCTAATGTTAACAATTCCCATGAATAAACCCTAAAACAGTATATTCCACAAATGTTGGCCTTTTTAACTATCACTATATTAATTTGCATAGTTTTCATAGTTAGTGTTAATTATACCAACAACAGTATCTCTTGTACTGTGTTAGAAAGATGAAACCAACATTTTATTGCCCTACTTGTGTTAATTATGCCTTAAGCACTAACTCTTCATTCGTTCAAGCTAGAGACACAGAACCACATTTGTTTCATATGTTTAACCGTCAGTGCTAGAGATTCAACCAACCTTTGTTCACATGTTTAGACTATTACTCTTAGTTAACATTCTTTGAGCTGCAAAGGCAGCGTGTGCATAAAAGTGAGGCAAAAAATGAATACAACAAAACATCAACGACACAAAGATTACATTTGAAACTTAGTCTTCACTTAGCAAAGGCAGCATCACACGGTTCCAAGTCCATAGGCAACACACTAACCCGTGAGGTGTGTGTGACAAACCAGGAAATTAACTACATAAATAATGAGGTGTGTGTGTGTTTTAGGTCTAACTATACTCATGGAGACATTTGGTCCCCATGAGCATAATTAGACCTGAAGAAATTGTGGGGACTTTTGGGGACTTTTTGCCAGTCACCATGAGGTAAAAGTCAATTTCTGGCTCAGAGTTTAAGTTTAGGGTCAAACTTACAATAAGTTTTAGAGTTGGAATTGGGGTTTCTTTCAGTCTACTCAAAGGTGTTGGAAAGAAGGGTTCGGCAGATAGTCGAACCTCAGATTGAAGAGGAACAATGCGGAATCCGTCCTGGTCGTGGAACAACCGACCAACTCTTTACTCTTGCAAGGATCCTGGAGGGGGCCTGGGAATATGCCCATCCGGTCTACATGTTTTATGTGGATTGGGTGAGGAGGTCCCTTCTTAGGGCTATCCAGTCCCTGTATGTCCAAAGTGAGAGCTGTGTTCGTGTTCTTGGTAGTAAGTCGGACTCGTTCCAGGTGGGGGATAGCCTCCATCAGGGCTGCGCTTTGTCACTAATCCTGTTTGTTACATTTATGGACAGGACATCGAGGCGCAGTCAGGGTGGGGAGGGGTTACAGTTCGGTGGGCTGTGTATCTCATTGCTGCTTTTTGCAGATTATGTGGTTCTGATGGCATCATCGGTCTGTGACCTCCAGCACTCACTGGACCGGTTCGCGGCCGAGTGCAAAGCGGTTGGGATGGAGTGCCTCCTCCGGGTAGGGAATTAGGTTTTATCCCAAGTAAAGGAGTTTATGTATCTCACTTGTTCGCAAGTGAGGGAAAGTGGAGCGAGAGATTGGCCAGAGAATCGGAGCAGCGGGGGCGGTATTGCATTCGCTTTACCGCACCGTTGTGACATAAAGAGAGTTGAGTCGGAAGGCATTGTTGGTTAAATTTAGGGTTAAGGTAAAGTTTACGCATAAATGTTAGGGTTAGGTTTAGATTAGGTTGAGGTTAAGGTTAGGGTTAGGTTTTGGGTTAAGATTAGGGCAAGGGAGCACGCAATTTTTATTTTCTGGTCCCCATGAAGTTAGCTGTACAAACTCCAGAGAGGGAGAGCGTGCACAGCGCCATGTGGAGCCACAGTCACACATATTTTGCATTCATTGACCCATTAACAATTTATCTTGTACCATTCATGGAAGGTAGACCAAACCAACTTTGTTTCACGTGTTTAATCAATACTAATTTTAACCTAATTTTCGAATTTATATAAACATTTGGAAATGTTTATAAACTATGATTATATTATTTATTTGCCATTTCCTTAATTAGCATTGAATAACCCTAAAACATTTTCACTTGAGCTGTTCAATTGGGACTAAAACAACACTGTTTCACATGTTTTGGATATCCAAACTTAACTTTCTTAACTGTAAGCAAATATGTTTACAGAGGTAAATTTGGTGTGCTTACTGTGCTTCTGTAAATATTTGTTCCATTCATTTTTGCATTCTTATCAGAATGAAAACTGTAACAGCTATGGTACTTAATGGCAATTTTTTTTCATCTTCCAGCGTTGGGAAAAGCTGACTAAACCACAATGGGGTCCCCATCACCTTGAATATATGTCACCTGATACTGATATCAAGAGCCTGACGTCTCTCTCTACCGACACTGAAGACAGCAAGGTTATCATCTTTGAAAGTGTTATGTAGGCAGTAGTCTAGAAGTGAGCCTTTGACAACCCTCCAAAGACAAGATGATGTTCGGTCTGCGATAAACTTGATAGGGTATATATTGATTTGACACAATCTAATGAAGTATTAACTCAGTAATTATTTGCAATGAATTAAAATGTAAGATATGTTCCCTAATATCTACAATATATTCAGAATGAATTGATCACTCTAAATTATGGCACATTGAAAATCAATATCTGAATCATTCATTCCATAAAATGTACGGTAGAGTCTTGTCTTTGGAAGTGACCCCAAACTGGCCCTGTCTTTGGCCAGAGCCAAGCACCCCACTTCATCCAGCCTTGTTGAAATTGTTATCTTTAAGACTGAAATGGGATTCCTTAAAATTACACACTAATGTGAGCCATATCATGTGGTTTAGAGGGACTGTAAACTATAATAATCTATAATTCTTCAAAAATATAGAGTACTGTGCAAAAGGTTTACATCAACAGATTGTTTTGAAAGAAATTTTGATAGGTATATTTTTGTGTAAAACACTACATGACATAGAACACTGTGTCTAAAAAAGGTGGGACGTTGTGTAAAATGTAAAGATAAACACAATGTGCCAATCATTTTATACCCTATATTCAATTATTGAGAAAATATCAAATGTTGAAACTGAGGAATGCTATTGTTTCTTAAAACATAAATAGCCACTTTGAATTTGATGCCAGCAACATATTTCTACAATTCTGGGAGTGGGTCTACAAATGACTGGATAGTTGCACTGGGCATACAACAGACTAGAAAAACCCTAATCCTAACCCTGAAAATTTTGTGTATTGCTAAAAAACGGTGGAACATCTCACAACTCATTTAGTTAATTGGAAACAGGTGAATAACATGATTGGGTATAAGAAGAGCATCCCAAAGAGGATGAATTTTTCAGAAGTGAAGATGGGGAGGGGTTCACTACTCTGTGAAAGACTATGCAGGCAAATAGTACAATTTAAGAATAACGTTTCTCAACATAAAATTGCACAGAGTTTGGAGATCTCATCATCTATGGTATATAATATTGTTAAAAGATTGAGAGAATCCGGAGAAATCTATGTACACAGAATGTCACTGCATCCAAAAGTAGAAACTACAATGCAAATGAAAAAACATTTATTAAACAGATCCAGAAACACAGCCACATTCTCAGGGCCCAAGCTAATTTAAGATGGACTGAGGTGAAGTGAAAAAACGTGTTTTTTGGGAATCATGGATGCTGTGTCCTCCAGACTAAAGAAGAGAGACCATCCGGCTTGTTATAAGTACACAGTTCAAAAGCCAGCATCTGTGCTGGTATAGGGTGAATTAGTGGTCCAGCAGTCCAGACTTGTCACCCATTGAAAACATTTTGTGCATTAGGAAACTAAAATTACCACATCGGAGACCCCAAAATGTTGAGCATTGGCAATCCTATACTAAGTAAGAATAGGAAAACATTTCACTTTCAAAACTATAACAACTGGTCTCAGTTCCCAAATGCTTATTGTTAAAATAAGAGGAGATGCAACACGGTGGAAAGCTTACCCATGCACCAACATATTTTAAACGTGTTGCTGCCATCAAATTCAAAATGGGCATGTATTTTTCCAAAACAATAAAATGTATCAGTTGCAACATTTGATATGTTGTCTTTGCTTTATTTTCAATATGAAACAGGGATGAATGATATGCACATCATTGCATTTTGTTTTATTAGCAGTTTAGGCAGCATCCCATTTTTTTTGGAAATGGGGTCGTAAAATGAAGACAATTTAAAAGGAACAATTTCTTGTTTTGTCCAAAGGAAATTATATATTTTCAGATGGCTAGATAAAAATGTGAATACATTTTTGATAAACTGGTTAAAACAGAACTCAGTGTAAACTTCCGAACGCTGTCTGCCTCTGAAGAACAGAACTGGAAAGCCATTGACTCAGGCCCGGTGTTCTGGGCAGGCATAAGGGGCAGTGCCCGCCATACAGAACTGCTATGCCTCCCCCAAATTAAAGCAAGGTTTTCGCATGATTTTATTTTTGCATGATAGATGTTTTATGTTGCTTTTACAGATTTATGTATAATAATAAACACTTTTAAAGTTGGAAATAATGAAAACATATATTTTTTTAATATATATTATAAAATTTTGACTGACATGTGTTTAGACCTATTGAATTGCTTACTAAAACACGCTGCATCTGCTCAGATTTGAATTGGAGTGGTACATGACAAGTAGCATTTAGTGAGACTCGACTTGCGCGACAAAACAGACATCATGGAATATCAAATTGATTTGTCTTTTTTCTTTACCGGACGGGAAGTGAGGTAGCTAAAACTCCACAGAAGACTACGATCTGTCATTTGCAACACCAATAAAAACTAAATCAATCGAATTTAACTGAACAAAACATTAAGGTTGCCAGTAATTGGAGATGGTGGCCGATAATGAGGGTGGAATATTTTAGCAACATCACAAAAAAAGTATGAATATTTTCACGGAAATGTCTGAAATGTTAATTAATGACACATTAGCTAACTTTTTGTTGCTAGTATTCAGCTAACAATTATGACTTTATCAAATTATTACTCGATACAAAAATATATATTTCATAGCTGTTGGCTATGTCAATAATAGGGGGTTCTACTTGGGCTGTTTGGAAAATAACCAGTAGCGTAAACATCACAAATTATCATTGGTTGTGTGATATGGCTGGCCTATAGCCTACAAAATACTGTTTTTGTTTTCTAGAGACATTTACAATTTTGATGCTTCCCAATACTGTACTTAACTAATTACTCTTGGGAATGTAGCTATATTGCCTAGATCTGCAAATGTGATTGAAACTACTGTGGTTAGTAAAAGCTTTTAAATCTGATTGACAGGTGTGTGTTTTTACTATAGCCTTAGTAAGCCATGCACACTAAAATAATTTGCTTTCCGTCCTCAAGCTGAAGTTAATAATCAATATTGTTAAATAGGATAAATTTGCCCGCCCATGGACATCAAATGCATGTCAAACACTTTTGTTCTAGTGCCGGGCCAGCACTGCCTTCAATGATTTTCCTTCTCTCCCACAATATGGCCTTTATGTCTACTTCATTAGCATCTGGCACCAATGAACACCCTACAACTGTAAAAAGTAGCCATCTTTAGTCTTTCAGCATGTTAATGCCACACTCTGAAAGTTTGCAGATGGAACACTTTATTAATATTATGTGGCCACCTTAGTGATCACAACATAATTGAAACTGTTTTGAATTCAATTAATTGAACACTTCTCAGATCAATGGCTTCTCAGAGCCTAAGACTTTTGCCTAGTACAATAAGTATTGCTCATTGGGTGATGCTATACACTGGGGGGAACAAGTATTTGATACACTGCTGATTTTGCAGGTTTTCTTAGTTACAAAGCATGTAGAGGTCTGTCATTTTTATCATAGGTATTTTTCAACTGTGAGAGACGGAATCAAAAACAAAAATCCAGAAAATCACATTGTATGATTTTTAAATAATTAATTAGCATTTTATTGCATTACATAAGTATTTGATACATTAGAAAAGCAGAACTTAATATTGGTACAGTAACCTTTGTTTGCAATTACAGAGATCATACGTGTCCTGTAGTTCATGACCAGGTTGGCACACACTGCAGCAGGGATTTTGGTACACTCCTCCATACAGACCTTCTCCAGATCTTTCAGTTTTCGGGGTCGCTGGGCAATACAGACTTTCAGCTCCCTCCAAAGATGTTCTATTGAGTTCAGGTCCGGAGACTGGCTAGGCCACTCCAGGACCTTGAGATGCTTCTTACGGAGCCACTCCTTAGTTGCCCTGGCTATGTGTTTCGGGTCGTTGTCATGCTGGAAGACCCAGCCATAACCCATCTTCAATGCTCTTACTGAGGGAAATAGTTTGTTGGCCATGATCTCGCGATGCATTGCCCCATCCATCCATCCCTGATGTCTTTACACAGCTCTCTGGTCTTAGCCATTGTAGAGAGGTTGGAGTCTGTTTGATTGAGTGTGTGGACAGGTGTCTTTTATACAGGTAATGAGTTCAAACAGTTGCAGGTAATACAGGTAATGAGTGGAGAACAGGAGGGCTTCTTAAATAATAATTAACAGGTCTGTGAGAGTCAGAATTCTTACTGATAAGTAGGTGATCAAATACTTATGTCATGCAATAAAATTCAAAGGAATTATTTAAAAATCATACAGTGTGATTTTCTGGATTTTTGTTTTCGATTCTGTCTCTCACAGTTAAAGTGTACCTATGGTAAAAATTACAGACCTCTACATGCTTTGTAAGTAGGAAAACCGGCAAAATCAGCAGTATACAATTCTTGTTCTCCCCACTGTATAATCAAATATTAAGATATATATCAACAATGAAATTAACTTAAACTGATTTGGGAAATAAAATACAGAATCCTTCCAGTTTACTTAAATATTCTGACTGAAGCAATAATGTAGTTGTCAAACTGTCAAAGCTACCATCTATCATCATCGAACTTGTGTTATGACTTTCATGGTGATAAACCTCAGAATGTTGAGTGCCAAATAATTCTCTTGTTCCTGTTAAGAGAATGGATTGGTTGCCATATGTTGTACACAATCTATTTATATTTGCCTAGATCAGTCTGAGGCATTTGAAATAGATTTTTGGAAACATGTAGAGCAGTTATGCCTTTAAATATTGTTATTGACTAACATTGTACAACCGTCCAGAAATAACTTTGTTTTTGATACACAGTCTGGTAATCTGTCTATTAATATGGATAACAACATTAACTGTTCTTAAAGTTACTTTTAAAATTATAAAGTGTTGACTAGCAGATTTATGGTACTGTAAAATAAATAGTAATTAATAAAAAACATCTTATTTGGCAGAAACCTAAAAATATAACTGGCCAAGTTTTAAAGATGTACCTATATTTTATGTTGAATTTAAGAGGATATTATTTTATCTACATACAATGTTGCTTCAACCAAATAGCTGTTTGCCAGTGATGGGAACATTGAGAAGAAACGCTATCATGACATCAAAGTATTACACAAAAATAATACAGCTGAACAAGAATTGTAGATGCCAAACATTGCCTTATGATGTTTGTATAAAAGCTAGAGCCCACATTTTCCTTAACTTTGGAGAAACAGTCTTGAAGATAACCAAATGGGATTTCTGTCATTTACCATGATGTGTAAAACATTTATTTTGATGTGGAAGTCATTATATTGTAAAATATTAGATACTGTAATGCAAGGCTAAATACTAAATGTGCACATTGCAAAACAATCTTGATACCTTTCAATTGTGTTAGGCTAAAAAAAATGTTTTACATATTGTAAAATGAATCAGATGTGTTTTGGGAAGACTTTTATTTTGCTTATACTTACAGTACAATATATATATCTATATATATATATATATATATATATATATATATCTATATATATATCTATATATATCTATCTATATATATATATATATATATATATATATATATATATATATATATATATATATATATATATATATATATATATATATATATAGATATATATATTGAGTTTCATGTGTTACATTTTAAAATGTTTTATGAAGAATTTCATTCTGATGAGACTGAAGGTCAGCTAGAATTGAGTGATAAATAACACACAAAAGGAACTTTTGGTTTCAATAATCAACAGCTGAAGTTTTAAGAGTAGCCTAATAGATTAGTTGTGTTTTAAAGTATTTCCCAGAGGTCAGTCTAACTTTAATATTCTTAGAAAAATAATATATCCCTTTTAAAGCATATAAACCAATTCACTCACACTTATTATAATGGAAAACCACATGGCAAATTCAAGAGTTTTGGTTCTTGATTATGAAACACGGAGATATAACATTCCCTCCTTAATATAGTGCTAGAACTCTATGCCTTTAATATTGGTTACTAGTGCCACTGTATTGTTTATGAGTACAGGCAATGCTACAGCAAACTTTGACAATTAGTTCATCTTTTATTTTCTTACCAAACTTTATAATAAAGTAATTTATTGTTGTAATGATAACAAGATGTACATTTCCAAAATCATAAGTATGGTGTCACCTTTTTGTGCTCTGCCACATTGGTATCAACAATATCTTAAAGTATGACTTAAAAAGGGACATGAGGTAGTTATACATTGTAGACAATGCAATCTTTGGTTTGCATTTAGCAAAGTATTATCATACAGTGGGGCAAAAAAATATTTAGTCAGCCACCAATTGTGCAAGTTCTCCCACTTAAAAAGATGTGAGAGGCCTGTAATTTTCATCATAGGCATACTTAAACTCTGAGAGAATCATGCTTGTTTGTAGGTGACCAAATACTTATTTTACTGAGGAACCTACCAATAAATTCATTAAAAATCCTACAATGTGATTTTCATAGTTGAAGTGTGCCTATGATGAAAATGACAGGCCTCTCTTATCTTTTTAAGTGGGAGAACTTGCACAATTGGTGGCTGACTAAATACTTTATTGACCCACTGTAATTAACGACTAATTATCCATCATTTAATATATTTGTACCATAATTTATATCTCTATAAGGTTGTTTTAACATGTCTACACTAAATAAAACCCACTGTTGTGCACTGTATGTCATTAGATCAAACATTAACCAACTATGCAAGTTGCTTGGTAACACTTAATGTGAAAATACAGTGTGGACATTGTTAATGTTTTAAATAACTATCGTAGCTGGAAATGTCTGATTTTGTCAGTAGCCATCAGTCCTGTGTTTCAATGTAACGTTGAATTTACTAATCCAAGTTTATCATCAAAAGGGTAATTGATTAGAAAAACCTTTTGTGGTTGTTAGCACTGCTAAAAACTGTTGTGGTCATTAAAGATGCAATAAAACTGTCCTTTAGATTCATTGAGTATTTTCAGCATCAGCATTTGTGGGTTCAATTACAGGCTCAAAATGGCCAGACACAAAGAACTTTCTTCTGAAACTTATCAGTCTGTTTCTGTTCTGAGAAATGAAGGCTTTTCCGTGCAAGAACTTGTCCAGAAACTGAAGATTTCTTACAACAATGTGTACCACTCCCTTCACAGAACAGCTCAAACTGTCTTTAACCAGAATAGAAATATAAGTAGGAGGCCCCAGAGCAAGTGGACAAGTGCCTTCTAGGCAGACTTGTTCCTCTGTCCATTGTCTATGTTAATTTGCCCATCTTAATATTTTCTTTTTTTTGGCCAGTCTGAGATATGGCTTTTTCTTTGCAACTCTGCCTAGAAAGCCAGCATCCCAGTGTCACCTCTTCACTGATGATGTTCAGACTGATGTTTTGTGGGTACTATTTGATGAAGCTGCCAGTTTAGAACCTGTAAGGCATCGTTTCTCAAACTAGACACTGTAATGTAGTAGTCCTCATTCGCTCACCGGGGCCTCCCACTCCTTTCTATTCTATTTTTGAGGCAGTTTGCTCTGCTCTGTGAGTGGAGTAGTACACATTGTTGTACAAGATCTTCAGTTCTTTTTCATCTTTTGGCATGGAATAACCATTTCTCACAATAAGAACAGATTGACAAATTTCAGAAGAAAGTTATTTGTTTCTGGCTATTTTGAGCCTAAAATCAAATCCACAAACACTGACGGTGAAAATCCTGAACAACCCTAAAGGAGTCCAGTTTTATGACTTCTATGAAGCTGTGCTAGCATACCCATAAAAGGGTTTTCTAAGGATCAGTTAGCCTTCTAAAATAATAAACTTGGACTGGCAAATGCAATGTGTCATTGGAACACAGCCCTTATTGTTACTGATAATAAACCTCTCTAAGGCTATTGTACTATCTTAAAAATATACTTTATTTCTCATTCTTTGTATCATATAACATCAGTCATCCATTCAATATAGAATGTTAACAAGACATAAGTATTATCAGAATTGATTGTATAATTATGTTGACAAAACAAGTGTCCCATCACATTGTATGAAGGGTTGTGATTTTATGCTACAAATCGACTCGCCATATTCAGAATAACAAAATGGCAATAAATCATACTTTATTCACGAAATAAGGGAAAGTTTCTTTGTTTATACATTAGGAATAGCCACACCAAATACCATTTTAAATATCTTAGAAAGGTTTCCTTTGTCATTTGATTCAACCCACCACACAACAAAAGCACTTATATTGCATTCCATCTTTATAACTGTTAGGCACTTCAAATGCTATCTTATTGAATGCCACTATAAGGAGTTCATGTTCTGGGGTTGCACTTTGAACATTTAAGAAAATTCAAATGACATTTAAAAAAGGTGTAACATTTAGTTGCAACAGTACAAGACCCTCTCATTGAAATCAATCCTTGGTCTCCCCCACTGAAAGAAGAGGTGATGGGGCTGTTAATGTGGTTCAAACCGGTTTTTATGACGTATGCCCAGTTTGTCAGTGAAGTGCAGTTGCCATATTAAGCCAGGCCTAAGCATGCTAAAGTTTCTTGGCTATGTTTAGCCCATGCTCTCTAAGCAGATCTGTGTTATTTCTGTCAGGAGTCCAGTGCAGACAGGCCTTCAGTCACATACTATATCTGAGAAGGTCAGCTACCCCTGTTCCGGCACCACAGCAACCCCCCCCCCCCCCCCCCCCCCCCCCCCCCCCCCCCCCCCCAACACTCCCAGAGCAGAGAAGACACCTAATATCGCTGGGATAGGATCACTAGCATTGATGGTCAAGGAGGCCTGAAGATTACTGAAGCTGTGGATTACGTTGTTAGCTGAGATTTAGGTATATTTCAACGGCGGATTAAACGTCTCTATTCACTTTCAATCCTGTCTATTTTACCATAGAACATTTGATGGCAATAAAAGACCAGTTATAGGTGTTAGTTACAGAAGTGTTAGTAAGTAATCTCTTATCAGCAAGTAGCTTGGCGGAAAGTGTCAAAGTCTGTGCATTGTGTTAATATGTAATTACTGTATAACACAATCACCCAAACTCAGCTCCATTGGGGACTAGGCTTAGAATGTGTGCCTGAAAAAACTGCCCTTGGGGGCAGTTTCCCAGTCAGATTTATCCTAGTCCAGGAGTAAAAATAAATTCCAATTAAGCCTTTGCATTGTGCTTGAGTTTCTATCTGTGACTGGGAATCTATAGGACAGTGTTTCACATCAAGCTAAGTAAAGTGCTACTGTTTTAACAAAATCAATACTGATATTTTTGTATTTATCTTGTTTCAACAAAGTGCAGACTAGTTTAAAAGTAAAGCAGCCATGCAGACAAAAATCAGTTTTCAAAACATATATTGTTATGTACATTCGATCAACAGCCTAGAAAAGTAATTTACCTTGTTTAACACGAACTGATAAGAATTAAACTTGAATATGTAGAAATGTCAACAATCTCAAACAGATATACGAAAACACACAATATAATACACACACACACACACCACTGTCTTTTTCTTACACATACAGTGCACTTTCTTTCATTTACACCACACAAAATAGTCTAGTTTGTGTATTATTTTTTTAACTTAATTCTTATGCTGTTCATGCATAGGCATTGAAGCTGCTGTGATTCTTGAAGACAATTACATCAGACATGGTTCTTGCATTTCGTAGGATTACACAGGAGGTTTGCTAAGTTTATATGAAACATAGACCTTATTTGAAATGGATCTGAAAATCCATATGATGCAGCATGACCTCCTTAATGCTGTCGGTGGGCCACCTGCTGGTGGGAGCGTTATACGTACCTCCATTCCTTGACTAATGTCCTCCCAATGCAATTGTTTGCAGCTCATACAGTGCCCTCCACTATTAATGGCAAATATGACAGAAATGGGCTGTGAAAAAAAATATATTATTGTTTTATCTCTAGATATTTTATTTAAAATATTCACAAAAATCAAACCTTTATAAAATATATTCTCTGTATCTCATGAGCCTGATTCAAATAATTTTCAAATTTCTACCCTGAAGAGGTCACAAGCTGAACAATTAACAGCATAAAAATTACTTGGTGTCTGGCTTGATGACAAATTGCCATTTACAACTTACATCACTGAATTGGTAAAGAAAATTGGTATTTCTATACAAAAATAAAGCCTGTATATCTTTTGATGATAGAAGATAAACAGTCCAGGCTGTTATCATATATGTTCTGGACTATGTGGATGCAATTTCTATGCAAGCAGCACTTATTCTCTTAGAACACTAGATGCTGTCTATTACTCTGACCTTAGATTTATATCTAGGAAACGTTATAAGAACCCTCATTACACATTGTATGATAATGTCAGATGGATGTCTTTGTACACTGCTCAAAAAATTAAGTGAACACATAATCATCACGGTATAATACCAAGTCAATTTAAATTCAGGGTACAGTTAGGAAGCATAAGTGCGTGTGAATCAATGTCATCCATTTTGGTACAAATGAAAGTGACAACAGGTGCACTAGAGGCAACAACAAGACATCCCCTCTATTCTTATCCTTCCAGACGGATTATTCTCTAGTTTTGCGTTTTCCTATTTTCCTTGTCCTACAACCCATTAAGGTGGCACCGGTAGTCCAGTTCCTCCAGGATGGCACATCCATATGTGCTGTTGCAAGAAGGCATACTGTGTTTTCCAGTACAGTTTCAAAAGTATGGAGGAGATGGGCCATTACACAAGGAAAGCTGGACTAGGTCATAGAAGGGCATAAACCCAGCATCAGGACCACTATATTCACCTTTATGCGAGGAGGAACAGGAGGAGCACTGCCAGTGCCTGATAAAATTTCCTCCAGCTGACTTACTGGTGTGCATTTTTTGGACCAAACTGTCAGAAACAGACTCCATGAGGGTGGCATGAGGACCCAACATACTCTGGGACCTGTGCGAACAGCCCAACACCTGCAGCTCAATTGGCATTTGCCAGAGAACACCAGAATTGGCAGGTGCGCCATTTCTGCATTGTTCTTTTGAGCAGATTCACACCGAGCATATGACAGACGTGAGTCTGGAGATGCCGTGGTAAACATAATGCTCCCTGCATCCAGTATAATCGGGTTGGGGGAGAGTCAGTGATGGTCTGGGTAGGCAAGTGGCGGGCCATGCATTTTACACCTAGGCCTTCCGCACTATTTTCCCATAATTATACCGCATTCTAATAATGTCACCCAGAAACTATAGGGCTATAGGCCATTGACAGTCGACGTAACCACCCCATATTCATAGTGATGATAACTTTTATCAAGTGGAATAAACTTATTCAACACTAGGCTTAACACCTATGAGACTTACAAAACACTAATTGACCCGACATGAATACACGGTAACTGAAACCATAAAAAAATGTACCACTATAACGCAGTATGACAGGATGCTACATCACACATAGCCATCACCCAAATCAATGTCCTTATCAAATAAACTAGAACAAACTCACAACATCCAGTTCCATTTTCTCATATGACCAAGAAGCAAGCAAAAATGCATGGAGGAACAACATAATCAAGATTCAACAGGCTTCCCCACAGATTCCAGCCAAGCTGCTGGACCTGAACACACATGTACAGTGGGGCAAAAAAGTATTTAGTCAGCCACCAATTGTGCAAGTTCTCCCACTTAAAAGATGAGAGGCCTGTAATTTTCATCATAAGTACACTTCAACTATGAGAGACAAAATGAGAAAAAAAATCCAGAGAATCACATTGTAGCACCTGGCACCTGTTTGAACTCAGTATAAAAGACACCTGTCCACAACCTCAAACAGTTACACTCCAAACTCCACTTTGGCCAAGACCAAAGAGCTGTCAAAGGTCACCAGAAACAAAATTGTAGACCTGCACCAGGCTCCTCAGCGGATTCTGGCGGCGGCGTAGGCGGCCAGTCCTCGTCGGATTCTGGTGGTGGCGAAAACAGGGCAGCAGGAGGGCCGGCGGAGATGACCGCTGGGCAGCAGGGGGCGCTTGCTGCAGCGACCGCTGGGCCTGGAGTTCCCGGAAGTGCTCCTACTCCCTGAAGGCCATCTGCATGACAGCCTCATGCTCCCGTATAGCACCCCCCCAAAAAAATCTCAGGGTTGCTTATTGGACAGTTTGCGCCTTCTTCTTCGTTTACCCCTTCGGGGTTTCTGCTGCGCCGGTAAGGAGAACAGCTGGAGATGATTGGGATTTCCCTCCTCGTCTGTGTCCCCATCAGCCCAGGAGGGCAGTGGGTGACGGTAGGGGTATTCGTCCTCGTTGTCACTGTCTGTCCAACCGAGGAGTTCCTCTACCGTCCAACTCTGCCTCGCACTTACATGGTCCTCTTTGTGGTCAGTCATTCTGTCACGTTGTGGGGATAAACGGACCAGGCGCAGGCAAGGTAGCAGTCGGTAAACTATATTTTAATAAACACCAAACAACAGAACAGAAAAACACGAGCACTTGACGATGAAAAGTATAAATATAAAGTAAATAGCAAATGCAAACAGAAACTGACCACACAGTCAGGACACACTGGAACATGGAACAATGACTGACAAATGAGGGGAGCAGAGGAGAAACATTTAAACACATACTAATGACCTAATTGGGACCTGGTGTGAGAGACAATTGGAGCCAATACAAATGAAGGGGACCGGGATGAGTTCATGGCAATTGGAAGAATGGGAAAAGCGGGAGATTGCGGAGCAGTCTGTCACCTCACCGTCACACTCCTGCTGTGTTTCAGTCCAAAATACAACTGAACACAAAAACATTAAGCCCCCACAAGCCTTGCTAGTGAAAACACGTAAATATCCATCAAACTTACCAAAGCTACCTATTGTTTGAAGACAAATTCCATCCTCTTTTTCCATTTATTTTTATTATTATTATATTTGCCAGCAAATCTATTTCTTAGTCATTCTGCCAATGTCAAATTCGACACAACAACAAAACTAAAGCATTACAGCAAAAAAATCTGAATTTTCAAACAACTGGAGATAATGGTAGGTCAGGTGTCAGCTGGTTTTCTTCAGTTAGCTGACTGCCACTCCTATCAGCAATATGAAAAATACTTACGTAAGGCTAGGCCAGCTAGGTGTGTCAAAGAATACGCCCAACATGGAAAACTTGAAATCTGTTTGGTTAATTTATGTCAATGATCAGCATGGTCCTGTTCACTTCAACAGCAGAGGGGATTTCACTCAAAATTCTGAAGGGCTCCAGTTTACCTGGAGACAGCACAGGTGACAGATCTGATTGTATAAAAGCTTTAATTTATATGAGCTGCACGAGAAGCAACACAACTGAGGGTGAGAGTATCATAGAAATTACTTTAATAGAATAATGGGAATGAACACATATAGCTTTAATGAAAACATATTATATAATAAAAATAGAATTTTCTGATTCAGATAAATGTGTTGTCAGCAGAGAAGGCCTTGCTGGCTTTGACGGCCCACCACTGGGGGAGGAATATACTTGAAGAGTCTCATAAACCTCCATGTGATAGCCAACGGTAACCTGACTGCTCTTTAGGTACCGGGATGAAATCCTCAGACACATCGTCAGATCTTACGCTTGTACAGTGGGTCCTGGGTTTCTCCTGGTGCAGGAAAATACCCAGCCTCATGTGGCCAGTGTTAGAAATCAGACGTTTCGTATAGTGGTTGTAATAATAATTTGCATACCTGGTTGTCAATGGAGAGAGTAGATTAACTGTTTACTGCAGCATTAGATAGTCCTGTTCATGAGGTTACGGACATGGTCTTCCTTACACAACCTCAATCTCATCTCACTCAGTCTCTTCTCACTGTAATGTTGGTTACAAGCTGCTATATACATTGAGGGGCGTGTTTTCCTAGCAAAGCCAAGACATTAACCATGCCAAATGGTCAATGAAAACATTCCTGTGGTTACCAGAGCTCAACCTACAGAGAGAATCTAAACAGAGAGGTTTCTGTTCTTATTATCTAGGCACATTGATTTCCACTGAAACATACATTCATATTGTAGTTATTAATGCTTAGATCCCACACCAGTGGGACTTCTAGGCACATCCTGGATGACAAAGGTATTGATGCCATTGACTGGCCCTCACGTTCCCCAAACCTGAATCCAAATGAGAACCTCTGCGATAAAATGTATCAGTGCATCTGAAATCGCCAAGTAGCACCACAGTGTGCAGGAGTTCACAGACGCCTTGATCCAGGTCTGGGAGGAGATCCCCCCAGAAAACCATCTCATCAGGAGCGTGCCCAGACGTTTTCGGGAGTGTATACAGGCACGTGGGGGCCATACACCCTATTGAGTCACATTAGTATCTGTGATGAAATTCACGCAAGTTGGAACAGCCTATGATTTCAATTGTTTACTTTGGTTTTCAGTGTGAGTTTGAATCCAGTCCTCAATCGGTTGGTGATTTTGGATTCTATTCACTGTTGTTACGTCATTTTGTACTCAATGATTTTTAACTTTCATCTATTTGGTTAATCGAGTCCCAATGTGTGATTTCAGTGCGATTTCAGTTTTTGAGCAGTGAATTGCACTCTTCTGTTCATTTACAAGGCACTTCAGCTGAAACTTCCAACTTTTGGATCTGATTCAAGTTAAATCAATAACATTTAGCACTAGGACACAAGATTGGTTGACTTGTCATGATGTGGATAGTATCAGAATTAGTCAAAACTGCTTTTATGGTTTTTGACCCATAGAAGTGGAATCTTTGTTGGTACAATGATTAAAAATTGTATACCAATGAATTATTTCAAAGTCTTGTTAGAGACATATTTTTTTGAGTGTCTGCTGTTGGTAATGTATCTTACGAAGTGTTCAATTTGTTTTTGTTCTATTATAATGTATTATCCCATTTAGATTTTGTTTTTAAATAAATTATATAAATAAATTTTATTTTCTTTGTAGTATATTTGATTCTGTATATTTTATATCAAAGGGGAAAATGAATGAGATATTAGATTAGATATTGCATATTGGATTACAGTGTAATTAGAGCAGTCTCCCTACTAAAATGTCAATTTTAGTAATGCTTGCCATAAACATTTCCTAGGATCTTTTATATATTAGCATATTACATCTGTAAGGAAGGTATGCTATACTGACCTTGGGAATTTTAAACTGAATCACAGGCAGAATTATGTATGTTAATGAATTTAACTAAGCTAATCACTAAGCCAACACAGCAAAATCTAAAGGAGCCCATTCATTTACATTTATTGATTAAATATTCAAAAATGCCCCAGATATTAATACAGCTCCGGAAAAATATTAAAAGACCACTTCACCTTTTTCTTTTCTTTTAAAAATGTTGAAAAGGCAGGTTTTGAGTGAGGAACAGGGTTACAATTAAGAGACTACTGTGAATTGAACACTTCTGTTCCTCACTCAAAACTTTCCTTTTCAACCTTAATGCTAAGGAAATTAAAAGGTGCCATGGAATCATAATTCTCTTTCCAGAGCTGTATATTGCCCTGCAAATGTATTAAAATCCTTGGCACATTTTCTGAATTACAGACAGTACATTGACATTCAAGTAAATGGAGATGTCAGAATTCGAATTGAAGCTAATTTATTTTATAAAGCACTTTTTACATTAACAGTTTTCACTAAGTGCTTTTACAAAGCACTCAGCCTGAAAACTGCAAGCAACAACAGTGTTGATGCACTGTGGCTAGGAAAAACTCCATAAAAGGGGCTGGCAGTTACAAAGAAACTTAGAGAGGACCCATGCTCTGAGGGGTGGCCTGTTTTTTAATAGTACAAATTGGAGTCATTAACAAATGCATTTGGGCTGCGTTCCCAGTCTATAAAACATTATCTAGGTCAGAAGCATGACCAAATAGACAAGGAAAGTCAGGGGAGAGGAATGGTCAACAGAGTGGCAGCAGGAATCGTCAGGTATCATCTTGATCTGCAACACAACCAGGAGGACTTTGGGCAGGCACAGCAATGAGTCAAGCCTGGTAACCCTGAGGTGTGGTCCAAAGCCTGTCCTCCTACGTTTAAACAGAGCAGGAGACAAAAGAAATGGAGGGTGCATTCCTTAGATTAACAAGGATTTACAAAGGCTAAAAACAGCTGATCCTAAACCCACAGCATAATAACATACCAGCATATATAGGCGGAAATCCCATGAAAAATATGATTTGTCCCCCCAAAAAACCACTGTAAACATAACTATTTAATTTCAATTATATTAATAATACGCAATGAAAGCGTATTGCTGATTATAGACACAATGACGTTTTTTTAAGTTTCAAATGATTGAGAACCCCGTCCTTGGTCCCACATTGATTTTATCCACAGGCCCCTCCAACCCTCAGCAGTGCGTGTGGGAAAATCTGACAGAATCTGTTTGAGTGTCGTTGGTGGCTGGTGTCCAATAAGTAGTTGTAACAAAGGATTGGTTTGGCAATTTATTTCTACCACTCAATACAATAAAACATTCATAAATCTCTCAATTTTCACTGCATTGGTCACTATTTTAGCCGGCTAGCAAAGTAACATCAACTAGCAATGCAGTAGTGTTCCTTATCTGGCAAGGTGACTGGGTGTAAACCGTAAATCCAGTTATTCACACCATAGCGATTTCACCTTATTTTGGCAGGGTTGACACACACTAGCTGCATTTGCATAGCTAGCAAACAAACCGATGGAGCAAACATTAGCTAGCACCTATTCAATTTATGTGGTGTCGTCAAGATGGAAACTTTGCTATCATCAGTTTAATCCAAGATCAGCATGTATATTTTTACTGCTTCGAAGTCCCTTTGGAATGGTTAGCAATACACTAAATAGAACTACACTATATTCTACCATTACAAAAGTTAAATCGTCTTTAGGGACTTTGAAGCACCTGTGTGCCGATCTGGAGTAAACTGACGATAACAAAGATTATAGCAAATACCACACAAACAGTATTGGGGCTCGCTAGATCTGCAAATTAAGCTATTCTGGGAAGCCAGCCAATATAAAACCAAAACATGAATTATATTAAAATGACAAAAGGTTGCAGTTTACGTTGTGTAAATTGTGACCTCACACAGCTGTCATCCTTGTCAATGCAATGGGTTTCAGCTTTCCTAGCTGACTGGCTAGCTACCTGGTCGATCGAAGACCATTCTAGTAGAATGATCGAAGCCCATCTCCTACTGTAAATAACCTGCACATTTTGTGTGCGGCCAGCCAGGTAGAAAATGGCAGAAAAAACAAAGACAGACATCAGAGCATTTTTCAGTACACTAAAACACAAAGTAAGAACCCCAGTAGCCTAATCTCAAAGATTAGTTGATATAATGTTCCTAAAAATTATGTGACATGCTAATTGAATGCTTCATAATGATGTCATTAAGCAGAACAGGCACCAGATGGCACACATACAATAGAGCTGGGGACAGATAGGGAGGAACACACTGGCAGAGACAGGGAGTCTCAGGTGAGTTGGTTGAGTCATTGGCAACATGACTGGCTCTCTTCTTCAGACTTAAAATAGGGACATAATTGGACTATGCCATGGATACCTCCACTCTCTACTTGACTGAACTGAGATTTGTTTGAGGCAATGGTATTGCTGTTGTGCTTAATTGTGTAGTTTTGGGTACTGGTAGTTAGGAGGATGGCAAACACCTTATTTCTTTTCTAAGAGAGACTGTGAGTCGGTTAGGGTGCTGAAAGGGAAAGAGCCAAGGAGAGATTTCAGATGGCAGTGTCACAGCCATGGCAGGACCGGGTGTCAACCTTTTTGCCAGCAGAACCAGTATAGGAGGCAGTGGCACACCACTGTCTAGTTACCTCAGAACCATATCAGCCACACCCACAATTTATAGAACCACAGACTCTTGCCAACAAAGTGTTGACATTTCAAGAGTAATGGTTGTGCAATTTCCTCTGGCTACATTATAATCCATCAATAAAAAGTGTGTTGGGTTTTCACTGTATCTGAGGGTTTTCAAGCCAACCATAATTTTGGCCAAAGAGAGGATGCTGCCTTTATTAGTGCAGGATTTAGGAACTGGAGAAAAGCCATTGTAATATTCACAGCGCATCAAAACTGCAAACCCACTGCCACTTTGTAACTGTAACAGCCCACCAGCTAAATCCAGTCAGTGCCCAGTTATCCAGCACGTGGGGTAAGCAGCAGGAGAATGCAAGGCATTGCTTGATGAAAATTGTTAGTTCGGTACGGCATGTTACAAGACAGGGACATGCCTTTAGAGGCCACACGGATGACAATGGGAATTTATACCAGCTTTGGAAACTTAGGGCAGAAGAGGATGATCTCATTTTATGGAAATGGTTAACAGAGCATACCCCAATGTACACAGGCCCCAAAGCACAGAATGAAATTCTGAACATCATGGCCAATACAGTCATTCGAGGCATTGCAGATGAGATTAGATCTCTTCCAATTGTAAAATTTTCAGTAATTGTTGATACTACTCAAGATGTCTCTGGTGCTGAACAGGAGATTGTCTGCCTGCATTATGTTGACCAAGACCTTGTCCCTCACAAGGAGTTTTTTGGGCTATACAGATTGTCGGAGACAACGGGCGAGGGCATTGTGAAAGTGGCAACTGATCTGTTGTTGAGGCTAAATTTGCCAATGTCTGGCTTACGTGGGCAGAGTTATGATGGTGCCTCAAAGATGGCAGGAAAATAAACAGGTACACAGGCAATTATGAGGCAGCAGCCATTAGCCCTGTATGTGCATACTGTATGTGCGTACTCTAAAGCCAGTCACGAAAGTTAAAGAGCATGTTTGAATCAATGTTTGAATCAATTGAATCAAATGCCATGACCTAAGACATCCCTTAAAAACTGTACTGTACCTTTTCTTTATATTCAAATTTTCTGAGATACTTATTTTGGGGTTTTCATTAGTTGTCTGTTATAATCATCAAAATTAAAAGGAATAAACACTTGAAATATATCAGTCTGTGTGGAATGACTGTATACATTATGCAAGTTTCACTTTTTGAATGACCAGCACCTAATTATATGACCAGCACCTGCATATTAAGCTAAAAAATAAATGAGTCTTGCCAGCTTGCATTGAGTGAAACGTTGAATTGGGGAAGGTAAAAATATCACTGCATGCAAAATTATATTGATATATAGCATTTATAATGAAATAGAATATAAAAATATTGTTTAAAAGAAGACTGGTGTAACAGAATGGTTTGTCATGTTTTGATAGACTTGTATAGATGTCATAGCCATTCATAGAAAAACACAATACAAGTCAAAATATTTCATTACAGTGTCATGACCATGTTATTACAGGATATTACATGTTATGTCAGCAGACACACATTACACCTTATGATATGGTTTTGACAGACTTATGACCATGTTATGACATGACACAAAGTAAAGTGTAACCAAATATCCAAGATGGTGGTTCTTGATACAGTGTTTGTGGGGAATGAGACAAGTAGACAAATAATTGGCATTCTGGGTCATTCAGGGTGGAAATAGTGTCATTGTGAAAAATATTTAAGCGTGGACTGTGTGCCCCTTGTGGAGGAATCGGGTCGGGTGATATAACTAGCCTGTATTTTCATTATGCCATAGTGTAATGCACACATGCAAGCAAGCAAGTTTATTTATATAGCACAATTCATACACAGAAGCAATTCAATGTGCTTTACAGTGAAAATTAAAATGTAAAATGCAATGGAATTAATACAGAGATTGTAACAATTACACAGAATCCTCTGATAGCACCAGAACTTGCATTATGACTGGTAAAAGATAGGAGTATATTCATTTAATAATGAAACAAATCAAAAAGAGAAAGAATAATAATAAAGCATAGAATAAGAAAATAGAAATAAGAAAACAAATAAAAAACATAGGAAGCTGTCATTTAAGTTTAAGTGATAAAAACATAGGAAGCTATAAGGCTGTATAGATTTGAGTATCATCAGTATAGCTGTGGTAGTTAATGTTGTTGTTCTGTAGAATTTGGCCCAGAGGTAGCATATATAAAGATTGAACAGAAGAGGTCTGAGGACTGATCCCTGTGGAACTCTGCATGTCATAGCCACCCTATCAGATTCATGATTACCAATGGTGACAGAGTAACTCCAGCTATCTAGATAAGATCAGAACCAATTAAGGACTGACTCGAAGTCCTACCCAATTTTCCAGCCTATCGATAAGTGTTCTCTGATCTACAGTGTCAAACGCTGCACTCAGATCTAACAGAACTAGAATTGTTATTTTATCTGAATCAGTATTCAGCTGAATATCATTTAAAACTTTAATCAGGGCCATTTCAGTACTGTGGTGAGGGCAGAAGCCTGACTGAAATTTGTCTAAGAGTCTGCTTGAGTTCACAAAATTGCTGTGTTGATTGAAGACAACCTTCTCAATGGTCTTTGCTATAAAAGAGAGATTTGATACAGGTCTATAGTTGTTCATTATAGATGCATCCAGTGATCTCTTTCATCTCAAATGAAGTGTATGTATCCATAGGTTTTATATTTGTCAGCCATTTTGTCCACCATCTTGTAATATATCTCAGTCAATACCACCCTATAGGGAGACCTGTATATGCTTGGTGCTTGATGCAGTGTTGCAACACCTGAGTAATGAGGCATGTAGACAAAGAATCAGCATTCTAAGTCAATCGCAGCAGACATAGTGTCATTGTGAAACATTTTGATTAAGGCATGGCTGGTAGCACCCCAGGATAGGAATTGGGTCTGGTGTCTGTATATTAGGTGTACATCATTTATATTTTCATTGTGCCATAATGTAATGCACATGATGTTTATGGATGCATTTGTTTTACACGGGTCAGCCATGTTGTCCACCATCTTGCAATGTATCTCTTATTACTTATCACCCTACAGGGAGGCATGTATGAGACATTTAAGTATATTTTTATAGGTTTTGCCAAATGTCCGCTATACAGAATAATCCAAGATGGTGGACTTTTTGAGTTCTTGAGGTGTTTTTGTTTCCTAATGAGAAATATTGCCAGGTACACAAAGAATCTGCATTGTAGGCATCATTGTAAAAAATACTGCATTTGGGCATGGCCTGCAGCACCCCCTATGGAGCAATCGAGTTGCCTCTCTTTGTGGAAAGTTTACGTTGTGAGAGGAAATAGGCTTGAGAATCTTAACACAACTCAGATGTGCTGACTAACTCGAAACAAAGGACCATAGATAGGATGTGTCTGATACTGATGGGCCCCACACATCCTGTCCATACCTCCTGCTAGGAGTTGCACATGTGACTGTTATAGGCTTGATGGTAAGGGCCATTGACCAAAGGTTGGAACATACCATCCACGGGTCTATTGTAGGATAAATCTTTCTTACTGGAGGGTATTTGACTGTGTAATGGCTGGTTATGACAATTGACCGCCTCCTATGTGTCCTGGTATAAAGATTGTGTTAATTCTGTATTCATTGGAGAGAGAAATAGGAAAGAACTATGGAAGGTTAACATCGTTGTCTCATGCTGAATAGAGATGGCTCTTCCCTGACTTCTGGTTGCATTTGTTTTGTTCATTGATATCAAATGAACGGATACAGACAGATTCTGCCGTGGCTCCCGGATAGATGGATTGATTGGTGAGTCAAACCACTCTAAAAGAACAAGTCAGTTAAATCAGCATGAGTATCCAAATGAACACATCTGGATCAAAAGAAGACCTAGGAATTTCGCTTTTTAGGCAATGGAAACCTGTGGGGAGGACACGCAAGACTTATGCTGACACTGGAAAATGTTTTCTTAGTCTTAGTCCAGAGACTCAACAGAAGATACAAAATCTTCCCTGTTGTGATGGGAAGTGCTTACTAGACTGAATAGTGAGTGTGTCACAGGTGTATTACAAGACCTAATATAGGCCACTCTTATATAAGTGAGAAACCTTTGTTATTCATCTTGAAGTCCAAGCTAAGTGGATAGCAGGTTGACATGTGTGTAGTAATAATTGAAATCTTGTACAAGTAAGGGGAAGTCAAGTCAACAATGTCTTTAATTTAAAACAATGTGGTAAAAATGAGGACTGCAGCCTCACATGTTGTAATGGAGAAAATAGCTTATGACATCAAAAAGAGTGTCACCAAGAGATAATTAAAAATATGCCATTCATCCAGAAGATGATTTGTGGAGTTTTTTTGCTATACAGCAAATATGTGAAGAAATTCAAAGAATGTCTGATTAATTACAAAAAACATGTTGGTCGTTCATTGTGTTATCAGAAATAAAAAAAATGAATGATAAATTCCTCAAAGATGGTCTTGAAAGATGTTTGAAGGAGAAAGTGTTTTTAGGCATCGGCTAAACAAATAGCTGAACAAATGGCTTAACTGAACAAGTTGAAAAAAGGACTTGAAAAGAACTGGATACCTTGAAAGTAGGAAAAACATCTAAAGTCACACAAAGCCCATTAGAAAAGAAACCAGGATCATGTCACTATTGAGGAATCCCTGACTATTGGCAGAATGAATGTCGCAAGAAGAACCGAAGGAAAAGACAGGATGCACAGACAGTTGGAACATGAGACATTTTACCCACATGCCAAGCAGCAGCAAGGAAAGATCTCCCATGTATGGAATTCAGGAATCAAAGACAGAGGATTTCCTGGCGATACCTGGAACAGACGTGAGCTTATATAATCATTGATTAAGAGTTTTTAGTGTGTTTCCATATATGTATCATACCTTAATATTGAGTAGAGCTGGATCTTATCGAGGAAACCTGATCACTTCCCTTGATAATGATCACGCTTATTCAAGTGAATATTAATTTGAAAGCACTTTGATGGTATATAGCATGTTCTAATAGACATTCAGTTTAGCCTGTCTTGTTCTGTCATGCTTGAACATGTTTTAATAGGTATTCAAGGAATAGCCTGTTTTCTTGTGCTTTGTCATGTTCACTATGTCAATTTAAATCAAATGTATTTATGGCGTTGATGATAATGTTTAAAACCGTAAGGCCTTAAGAAGCTTTAACAGGCCCACCGCATGGTAATCACCCGTTGAGCTGTTCACTAGTACAAGTGGGTACGTCTAACTCTAGTGATGAATTAGAAATTGGTACAACTATGATTGTCTAATCTGGTAATATAGTCTCATGGTTTTCTTACAAATGGTTAAAATATTGTGTTTTCTCTATCCTTATATATTGTATAAGTGGTAGAATGAAGAATCCACATGGTGATAGTTAGATAGATATGCTGTGTCCCCTGAGGACTGAATAGTTTCCACCAAGTTGGAATGTGTGTTCTCTCTCTCTCTATGTCTCGTCACAGGACGACTGATGAGAGAGAAAAAATACACAGAGGGTAATTCTTTTTTTAAATTAAGTAAAACACATGGCTTTTCATGTGCACTGAATATGGTTCTAATATGTTACAATTTGGTTTTAGACAAAAGATTGAGATTACAGTCTCATTTGAAATTATGAAAAAAGGGTTAAAAACAACCAAAACGAGTTTATTACCCATAACATGTGATGTTGTATCTTAAATGCTGAATTGAGTTTGGTTAAATAATATAGCTTATTTTTGTTTGTATTACCAATAATAACTGGGATAATACTTGTTTTAAAACAGACACCTGATACTTGGAAATGGAGATTAAATTCTAAGATGGTATATTGACTTATGAACAAATATTGATGTAACAGTGTTTAAGGCCTACATTGAGTCCTTTGGATCACTTATTGCACCTTGATTTTTAGTAATATCATAAATCTGTTTTCTGTCTTCATTGCCATTCTTAAGTTTTCCTAATTTCCACTCTAATGTTGAGTCTGATGGACTGTTGAACCACACTAATCGTTGTTTTGCAGTTATACATTCAACAGATCGTAATATCACAACCCCTCTTCTGATGATGCATCACGTCACTGACTGGACACACACAACTGAGTGTGTGAGTACTAGCAACATGTTCAACAAGGATTTCTACAACCACACTGTAGTACAAATACACTGCGAGATGAGAGAAAATCTACCGGAATCCCCCTGAAGACTAAAGAATCAGCCAGCGATCGTACACTGTTTACCAGGGGGAAGAGCCAATGACGTAGCCGCAAATCTGGGGTTGGTGCTAGCAAAGTCTAAAACTGGCAAGTATAGAGAGTACAGAGATATTGTTATTCACATTGGCACCAACAACGCTAGGATGAAACAGTCAGAGGTTACGAAGCAGAACATAGCTTCAGCGTGTAAACTAGCTAGAAAGATGTGTCGGCATCGAGTAATTGTCTCTGGCCCCTTCCCAGCTAGGGGTAGTGACAAGCTCTACAGCAGACCTGCACAACTCAATCGCTGGCTGAAAAATGAGTTCTGCCCGTCGCAGGAGGTCGAGTTTGTAGATTACTGTCTCTCTTTTTGGGACTCACCCAGAAATAGGGTCAGGCCTGATCTGCTGAAGAGTGACATACATCAACCTTGCTGGAGTGGTTCTCTTTTATCTAGGAACATTGACAGGAGTCTCACTCCTATAGCCTCACCATGAGTCTGTCGATAGCATAGCCAGAGTAGTTATTACAGCTTTGCCAATTGCGACTGTGACTCGTTCCAGGCTGAGAAACGTTAAACAAGGAAGCGCTAACAATAGCAACATTATTTCAGATAAAACCTTCCTCCAGCCCGGTCACAAATAGAAATGACTATTACCTCGCATCGCAAAATGGGACTCCTTAATGTTCGGTCCCTTGCTCCAAAGGCAATTGCAGTAAATGAAATGATCTCTGATCATAAACTTGATGTTAATTGGCTTGTGTGAAACATGGCTAAAGCCTGATGAATTTACTGCCCTAAATGAGGCCTCTCCTCCTGGCTATATTAGTGATCATATCCGCTGTGCATCCCAAAAAGGAGCGGGTGTTGCTAATATCTATAACAGTAAATATAAATTTACTTTTGAAGTTTTGCTCATGAAAGTTAACCAGGCTGATACATTGTTTTACCATTATTTACAGGCCACCCGGGCTGTCTACAGTATTCCTCAATAAGTTTCCAGAATTATTGTCTAACCTTGTAATCATGGCAGATATTATTCAAATTTTTGGAGATTTCAGTATTCATGTGGAAAAGTCAAACGACCCTCTTCAAAAAGCCTTTGAAGCGATAATTGACTCAATGAGTTTTATCCAACATGTCTAAGGTCCAACACACAGCCACAATCATACCATCTGTCACGAGAAATAAATATTTTAGATCAAATAATTTCCCCCGTAAATCCTGGAATTTCGGATAACTGTCTTATAACATTTACAGTCCACTCGCTGCGCAAACAATGAGTTTCAAAAGCCGCACTATAAATTCTCGGACTACAAATAGATTTCTTGATATTCTTCCAAGCTTGCTCATGGGTGACAACAAAAAATGAATCCACAAATGATCTAATGTAAGATCTTAACTCAACACAGTAAAATACTTTAGATACGGTTGCACCACTAAAAACTAAAGAAATACGCAACAAGAAACTTGCTCCCTGGAACACCGAAAATACTAGAGCACTCAAGCAAGCCTCCAGAAAATTGGAGCGAAAGTGGTGCTCCACCAAGTTGGAAGTATTCAGACTAGCCTGGATAGACAGCACACTTAAATACCAAAAATCACTCACATCTGCTCGAACAGCGTATTTCTCCAACCTGATTGAGGTGCACTAGAACAATCCCAAATTTCTATTTGATACAGTTGCAAAGAAATAAAGCCTCTTTTAAAAAATATATATCTGGATCCAGACACTTTAAACAAATATAGGCGAATATCGAACCTCCCATTCCTCTAAAATATCTTAGAAAAATGTGTTTCCCAACTACTGAATGCTTTCCTGAAGACAAATAATATTTATGAATTGCTCCAGTCTTGTTTCAGAACCATCATAGTACTGAGACTGCACTCACGAAGGTAACAAATGATCTTCTAATGGCCTCAGACAAAAGTTCCACATCTGTCCTGTTGCTTCTTGATCTTAGTGCTGCTTTTGACACTATTGATCATCTTAGATGTATTCATCTGAAAGATATCAGTTCATATGTGTGCATGGTACAGTATATCCTCTGACAAGTCAAAAGTATGTTTTGGTGTTCCTAAAGGCTTGGTTCTGTGCCCTTTATTGTTCTCACTACATATGCTGCCTCTTGGAGATGTTATCCGAAATCACAATGTCAATTTTCACTCTTATGCTGATGACACACAGATATATTTCGATGATGCATGTAGAAACCCAAAAATTAGCTACTTTGGAAGTATGTGTTTCAGATAAGATGATGCTTTTAAACTCAAGAAAAACAGAAATGCTTGTTTTAGGACCCTAGAAACAAAGAGTTTTATTGGCAGATCTCACTGTGAACGATGGTTCTCGATGGCTGCATGGTCGTATCCCAAAGAACTGTAAGAAATCTCAGCGTTACCCTTGTCCCTGACTTCTCCTTTGAAAGAGTTGCTTATTTTCATCTTCGAAACATTGCAAAAATCTGAAACTTTCTATCAAAAACCAATGCAGAAAAACGAATCCATGCTTTTGTTACATCAAGTTAGATTACTGCAATGCCCTTTTTTCCGGTTACCCTGATAAATCAATAAATAAACTTCAATTAGTGCTGCACACGGCTGCTAGAATCCAAACTACAACAAAAAAAATTGAACACATTACTCCAGTACTAGCCTCTTTACACTGGCTGCCTGTTAGGGTTAGGGCTGATTTTAAGGTTTTATCGTTAATCTATAAATCAATACATGGATTTGTTCCTACTTATATCGCTGAAATGATCCAGCCATACATACCTGCACGTAACTTTAGATCGCAAGATGCAGGCCTTTTAACTGTACCTAAAATTTCTAAACAAACAGCCGGAGGCAGGGCCTTCTCTCTTAGAGCTCAACTACTTTGGAATGATTTGCCAATAAAAATTAGAAACGCAGACTCAGTGCAAACCTTCAAGTGTCTACTAGACTCATCTCTTCAGCCCGGTCTATAATTAAGTGTATTCTGGCCCAGGGTCGTGAAGGTGACCAGAAAGGCATGATACTGTCCACCCTTGCTGTCTTGCCATGTGGGCTCTCATCGCCTCTGGGATGCTCTCCCTTCAATGCCATTCAGGGGCAGAGTCACTAGCTTGTTGTTGTCTCTGTGTCTTGGCTGTATTCTGCTGGCAATACTCTGCCCTTGTTCAGCGTGGTGTGTGATTGGTGGGTGTCGCTTTGGTTGATGCTCGACAATGTGGGTGGATTGATTTCCTCCTGTTGGGCCCTGTCCTGGGCCATCCCGGGATAGGGCCACAGTGTCACTGGACCCCCCCAGTCTCAGCCCTAAGGTCTTACGCTATATTATTGTGTTGAGGGAGTAGGGTCAGTTCTCCATCTCCACTATAAATCCTTGTAGATCTAAGGAATACATTTTCTAATTGTTCAAGTTTTAAACTTGAGGTCTTGGCCCACACCTGCGGCGTACCAGGCTTGACTTGTTGCTGTCCCGTTCCAAAGTCCCCCAAGTTATGAACATTTGAAAATCACATCTTTGACCTGATTGTGGCGCCAGACGAAAAGTCCAATGCAAACCAAAATTGCTGTGCATTATTTTGGGATAGCCGTTTATCAGCGTCCAAAGTTACAAAAAAAGTTAGCCAACAGAAGTAGGTGAACTTGAAAAAAATGACATAATAATAATAATAAATATAGCTGCAAGCAGCAATTAAGGGGTCCAAGCTATAAGAATGTCATTCGAGGATAAGCCTTATCGGCCTGATTGGTTGTGTAGTCCTATTTATGTTCAGGATTAATGAGCATTTAATGTGATTTTCTGGATCCTGTTAAATGCGTAGCTGTTAGCACTTATTGGAACTTTTATGTCAATACATAATATTGGGTGTGTGCCATTCACAGGTCTTTCATGAGCAGAGTTGAGAAATACACTGACTGGCACAAAAAAGTTACACACTCTAATATTTAATTGGACAGCCTTTAGCTTTGATATTTTCATCTTCAAAACATTGCAAAAATCAGAAACTTTCTATCAACAACCGATGCAGAAAAAACTAAAAAGTTACACTCTTTAATATTTAATTGGACCGCCTTTAGCTTTGATATGTTCATCTTCGAAACATTGCAAAAATCTGAAACTTTCTACATACCTGCACGTAACCTTAGATCGCAAGATGCAGGATGGTAGGTTGAGCTTCCCTCTAGCTTTGATTACGGCATGATTTTGCAGTGAAGTTAACTACATTATGCAACGTCAAATCTTTTATTTCCTTCCAGTGTTCCATAGATTTTGGGCTGAGATCTTGTATTGACAACTGGAGAGGCAAACCACTCCATTAATTCTTCTCCAGCACATCCAAAAGACTATCAATGGGGCTAAGATCAGGACACTTCATGTGTTAAAATTATTCCCCAAAAAAGACATTGATTTTAAAACCTGTTCATGCATTATATTCAGACACTCAGCTTATTTCATTTTATAGCCACAAAGTTGCTGAGGTTAGACCTAACTAAACCTAATTGAAGTAACCCCAGATCACAATACTGACTCCAGAGGCTTGTAGAGTGGGCAATATGAATGGGCTTATTTTTTCAAGCGCTTCCCTTCCCCTGAAATGCCCATTGCTCTGGAAAAGGCTAAATCTGGACTCATTAGACCACACTACCTTTCTTCAATGCTCCAGTGTCCAATTTTGACGGTTCAAAGTTGACGGTTCAACACTATTCTTCCAGGTTTTAATAATGTGTTTGACAGTTCTTAACCCAATTCCAGTTATTTCAGATAGCTCCTTAGTGGTTTCCTTTGCTTGATGCAGGCCAATAATTTCATCCTTCTGAAACACAGTAACATTCTTCTGACATGGTTGTTTAAGAAATGAGAACCAACTCACTGCATAAGTTAGGGTACAAATAATTGTAACCAGCTGAAACATGTTAATCATTGCAGAAATTCTTCAATCATAGGCTCTTAAGTATCACCTTATTTAAATCCAAACAGTGATGTTTTCTTTCAGGCAGTGTAGACTGCTGGAAGTTTGGGGAAACTTCAAGGAAAGGTGAAGTAGCAGTATGAGGCACACATAAGTCAAACCTTCTGGACCTGGTTTCACGTTTCAGACTAGTCTGGCTTGAAATAGAGAAAGTGCCTGCATAACTTGAAAAGGATGCAATGACATCAGTCGTGGAAATATATGCATCTGGTATTATTGCATCCCCGAGAGGTTAATGAGCTGATGACATCGCTTCACATTAACAAATTCAATAGGCTTCTGATTCTTTCTCGGGGCTCTGCTAATGGTCCATTACTCTTGAAGTAATTGTTTGAGAAGGATATAGTTGTGTTCGGTCCCTTAATAAGTGCTATATACACCGATTAGCCATTATATTATGACCACTGACAGGTGAATTGAATAACACTGATCGTTTTTATGGCACTTGTCAGTGATTGGGTTATATTAAGCAGCAACATTCTGTCCTCAAAGTTGATGTGTTAGAAGAAAAAATGGGCAAGCATAAGGATCTGAGCAACATTGACATGGGCAACCTTTTGAGGGTTAGGCAACTGGGTGAGAACACCTCCAAAACTGCAGCCCTTGTGGGGTGTTCCTGGTCTACAGCGGTCAGTACCTATCAAAATTGGTCACAAGAAGGAAATGCGATTAACCGGCGAAAGGGTCATTGGCGGCCAGGGCTCATTGACGTACGTGGGGAGTAAAGGCAGGGCTGTGTCTTCTGATCCAAAAGACAAGCTACTTAGCTTAAATTGCTGAAAAGGTTAATGCTGGTACTGAAAGAAAGGTTTCAGAACACTCAGTGCATCACAGTTTGTTGCGTATTGGGTTGCATAGCCCCAGACCCGTCAGGGTGCCCATGCTGACCCCTGTCCACTGCTGAAAGCACCTATAATGGGCAGTTGAGCATCAGAAATGGACCATGGAGCAACGGAAGGTGGCCTGGTTTGATGAATCACATTTTCTTTTACATCGCATGTATGGTAAGGTGCGTGTGCGTTGCTTACCTGGAGAACACATTGCACCAGGATGCTCTATGGGAAGGGGGCAAGCCAGCGATTGCAGTGTGATGCTTTGTACAATGTTCTACTGGGAAACATTGGGTCCTACAATTCACGAGGCCATTACTTTGACACATACCATCTACTTAAGCAGTGTTGCAGACCATGTACACCCTTTCATTGCTACTGAATTTTCTAATGGCATTGGCCTCATTCGGCGGGATAATGTGCCCTGCCACAAAGCAAAAATGATTCAGGTATGGTTTGATAAACACAACGCCCTCAAATTCCCCAGCTCTAAAGCCAATCAAGCATCTGTGGAATGTGCTGGACAAAACTGTCCAATCCATGGAGACCCCACCTCGAAACTTATAGGACTTAAAGGATCTGCTGCAAACGTCTTGGTGCCAGAAACCACAGCACACCTTCAGAGGAGTCCATGCTTTGATGAGCCTGGGCCCCATGTAAAATAGGTGGCAACCTTTTAGCTGTTGTTAATCTGTTTAGTCTAGAAATGTGTAAATCTGGTAAAACTGAATTTATGTTATTCAGTATTGGCAAAAGGGTCCCTACACAGTATTAGGGGCAGGATTTTATGGCTGTTCAGTGTATAAGCAGGGCAAAAGCTTAAAAGTTTTTCAAGTTGCCGATTCAATGCTGGCATTTATACAGTGGGGAGGACAAGTATTTGAGACACTGCTGATTTTGCAGGTTTTCCTACTTACAAAGCGTGTAGAATTCAGTAATTTGTATCATAAGTACATTTCAACTGTGAGAGATGGAAATCTAAAACAAAAATCCAGAAAATCACATTGTATGATTTTTAAATAATCAATTTGCATTTTATTGCATGACATAATTATTTGATACATCAGAAAAGCAGAACTTATTATTTGGTACAGAAACCTTTGCAATTACAGATATTATACGTTTCCTGTAGTTCTTGACCAAGTTTGCACACACTGCAGCAGGGATTTTGGCCCACTCCTCCATACAGACCTTCTCCAGATCCTTCAGGTTTCAGGGCTGTTGCTGGACAATACGGACTTTCAGCTCCCTCCAAAGATTTTCTATTGGGTTCAGGTCTGGAGACTGGCTAGGCCACTCCAGGACCTTGAGATGCTTCTTACGGGGCCACTCCTTTTTTGCCCTGGCTGTGTGTTTCGGGTCGTTGTCATGCTGCAAGACCCAGCCACAACCCATCTTCAATGCTCTTACTGAGGGAAGGAGGTTGTTGGCCAAGATCTCACAATACATGGCCCCATCCATCCTCCCCTCAATACGGTGCAGTCGTCCTGTTCCCGTTGCAGAAAAGCATCCCCAAAGAATGATGTTTCCACCTCCATGCTTCAGGGTTGGGATGGTGTTCTTGGGGTTGTACTCATCCTTCTTCTTCCTCCAAACACGGCGAGTGGAGTTTAGACCACAAAGTTCTATTTTTGTCTCATCAGACCACATGACCTTCTCCAATTCCTCCTCTGGATTATCCAGATGGTAATTGGCAAATGTCAGATGGGCCTGGACATGCGCTGGCTTGAGCAGGGAGACCTTGCGGGCGCTGCAGGATTTTAATCCATGACGGCATAGTGTGTTACTAATTGTTTTCTTTGAGACTGTGGTCCCAGCTCTCTTCAGGTCATTGACCACGTCCTGCCGTGTAGTTCTGGGCTGATCCCTCACCTTCCTCTTGATCATTGATGCCCCACGAGGTGAGATCTTGCATGGAGATTGACCGTCATCTTTAACTTCTTCCATTTTCTAATAATTGTGCCAACAGTTGTTGCCTTCTCATCAAGCTGCTTGCTTATTGTCCTGTAGCCCATCCCAGCCTTGTGCAAGTCTGCAATTGTATCCCTGATGTCACAGCTCTCTGGTCTTGGCCATTGTGGAGAGGTTGGAGTCTGTTCGATTGAGTGTGTGGACAGGTGTCTTTTGTACAGGGAACAAGTTCAAACAGATGCAGTTCATACAGGTAATGAGTGGAGAACAGGAGGGCTTCTTAAAGAACTAACAGGTCTGTGAGAGCCGGGATTCTTACTGGTTGGTAGGTGATCAATTTACTTATGTCATGCAATAGAATGCTAATTAATTATTTTAAAATCATACAATGTGATTTTCGGTATTTTTGTTTTAGATTCCGTCTCTCACAGTTGAAGTGTACCTATGGTAAACATTACATACCTCTACATGCTTTGTAAGTAGGAAAACCTGCAAAATCAACAGTGTATCAAATACATGTTCTCCCCACTGTATGGCCTATTTATTTGGGATTGAGTGTTTTGGTTTGCTCTCCGGTTATAAAATGTGGTTGAATTTTGATGATGGACAATTTAAATCAATTTATGTATGTTCCTAAAAGAAAGTAGGCCAATAGATAAATCAATTTTTTAGCAGACTTGAGAAATTGTCTGTTGCAAGATAGGGTCAACTTGAAAGTGAGGTGAAGTTGCAGTATGAGGGAATCTAGAGTAAAATCCAGTGGGCCAGGGTTTGCTTTTGAGACTGTCTTGTCTTGCTTGATATAAAAAAGGAACAAATACAGAAACACAATGTCATAATGGAATAGTTGCATTGTTTGTACACTAGAACAACCAAGGCAATCATTTTGACCGTAGGTAATAACTTTGTGGAAATGATACCCATGTACCTAGAGGACACTGATTTTACATAAATTTGTTCTTTTTTCAATTTGTTGTTTCATTAACATTTATATGGAATAGTTTTTCATGAATACTCATATATGTTCCTTATTTCAAGGTTGTAATCACACCAAACAGCCACTAGATAGCAGCAGTGAACTGGCAGCACAGTTTATATGAACCTCTTTTTACAAAATCAGTAAGAAAACAATGTATGTCAATAGAGGATTTGTACATCATTATTGTAAATCAAACGATTTACACAGTGCTAACTATCATAAAAGATGGGTCACCTAGCACAAAAACCCATACCATACATAATTCCCAAAAAGCACACACCTTTCCCATAACTGTAAACACTATTAACCTGTTTCCAAATGATTCAATGTTCAAAACTCTTTCTGCAAAACCTTACACAAAAATGGAAAAATAAAAAAAACTTACACAAAAAAGATTGTGGCTGATCTCTCCCAACCTCTGCATAAACTCTTTGAACCACTGCCCAATGACAGGAGGCTGACGTCCATCAGAAACAAAGTACTTTATCTTCTTGACTGCAGCTGACTTGTGTGCCTCACTGAGATTGACTCTAATCCTGAACCCACTGACACCAAACAATCATATAGAATCTTATCCTTATTCTGTAAACACTTCTTCTCTATTATTAATAATAATGTGTCACTTAATTTTACTCTATTTGGAACTTGTGCATTTGCCAACTATTGTCCGTGAACTATTGGTTTATTGTTATGCATCAGACCAAAGCAAGTGTGTAAACCTACTTGGTGGAAATGAAAACACCATTCAGGGGCAGAGTCACTGGCTTGTTGTTGTCTCTCTGTTGCGCACATGTGCAATTGGGCTGTAATCTGCTGGCGATACTCAGCCCTTCATTCAAGATGGTTGCGGTTGGTGGGTGTCCCTTTAGTTGATGCTTGGCAATGTGGGTGGAATGATTTCCTGACTGTTGGACCTTATCCAGGGCCTCCCCGGATAGGGCCACTGTGTCACTGGACCCCCCCGTCGCAGCCCCAAGGTCTTTCGCTGCTATATTACTGTGTTGGGGAGTAGGGTCAGTTTTCCATCTCCACTATAAATCCTTGTAGATCTAAGGAATGCATTTTCTAAACTAACAATTAAAATAGAGGGTTCTGCAGCTTCGCTGCTTGGACCCCTAAAAATACATAGTGAATGCAATGCCACTGTCAGTGCAACCTCTCTATGGCGCACGGAAGAATAGTAAATGAACATATACATATGTTCTGTTTCTAAATGTGATTTCTTTGAATTATTTCAAAATTCTTAATTGATTTTGAATTAAGTAAAAGTACAAAATATTTTCTTATTTCTCTTCCTCAGAATAGGATATCCTGAAATATGTTTACCTCAAACCCAAACAAATCTACTGTGTTTGGTTGTAAAACCATGCAATTCCTAAGAATCAAACATGATTTATCTACAATTTACAGATGGGAGCTTGTTTCAGATGAGCGAAGCGAGCTCGTAACTTCAGTGTTGTAAACAGTAACTGCACCTTGATGCGCAGCAATTTGAGCATTCAGGATCTCAGGGAAACAAAGACAAATAACTTAATCTGATGTTTCGGGATTCTGCCTTGGCTTCTCTAGGGCTTTTGGATGTTATGACAAAGACGACACACCATTTTCTCAACAAAAAAAAATTACTCAAGGTTTGTCCACATGATAAAGCAGATCTTTCATGTTCCGAATTGACAAATAATTTTTGACCAAAATTAAAGTTACTGGCTTTTGCCTTTGCATGGCAGTAGACACCACATCCAACACTACCTGCTGTTTAAATAGTGTCATGGTTAAACACACAGCCCCATAGAAAACTGCGTATTGAAACCAGCTAGGGACAACAACATTCATCCCTTCTAATTGTGGGTGGGCAGGACTATGCCTGTCTGTGTGACAACTACGCCATCTGCTGCCCATCCTCCCCCTGCAGGAGGCGGGCTTCGGCGCTCGATGTCACCGGCCTTCTTACACCTTTGCCCATCTCATCGCACCTGATCATCATCTATAGTAATTCCCCTCAGTGTATATGTTCCCTCTGCTCCCTTTGTCTTTGTGTGTTATTGTCTCGCCTAGACGAGCATTGTTAAGATCTGATTAAATGAACCTTTAACAAACGACTACGCTATCCGCTCCTCCTTATTCTCCACCACGAGCTGACAGTCTGGTTCCTTTTCTGGTTTAATATACTGACCTGGTTGGAAGACTTCAGTCTATAGATGCCCAATATGAATGTATGTGAAGATCAGCAATTTGGCCCCAAAGGAATTGGTTTATTAAAAAAACATTAACGCGTAGTTGGGTCCAAACTGAAAATATATTCCTTGTGAGGACATAGAGCTGTGCTCATAAGTGTGCAAACCCTGGCAGATATTGTGAAATGTTGAAAATGGTCTTTAATTTAAGGAGAGTGATCATATGAAGCCATATAGTTGTCTGGCTCCTTTTTAAATCATAATAACAGAATTCACCCAAATGGCCCGATTCAAGAGTTTTGCATACCCTTGAAAATTTGGCCTCATTTACAGACACAAAAGGTGACACAAACAGGTGAAAATGTAAATTAAAAGTGAATTTTCTACCCCTGTGGCTTTTGAGCGGGCTAGATACCAAGCAATGTGGAGCAGAAGAGCTGTCAAAAGACAGACATACATAACAAGGTATTGGATCTTTAGAAAGATTAAAAAGATATCCAACCCTTGAAAATGCCAGTCAGTACTGTTCAATCACTTAAGAAGTGGAAAATTCAAGGATCTCTTGATACCGAGCCAAGATCAGGTAGACCAAGAAATATTTCTGCCAAAAATGCCTGAAAAAGATACCCAAAAAGACTTGCTGTAATAAAATCAAAGTATTAGTTAAAGGGTGTGCACACTTATGCAACAAGTTTATTGTGAGTTTTTTATTTTTCCCCTTTCAAAGATTTAAATTGAAAAACAAACTGAATTATTCGTGTTATAGGTCACATTAACGGTAGAGAAAGTTCTGACATGATTTATCTCACAAACACCTAGCATTTTAAAAGCGGTGTGTAGATTTTATATCCACTGCACATTCTAGTATGCCTAAAATAAAAGTTTACCATTATATTGGGATTGTTTCTGGTGGCAAAAGGCATACAGTTCATAGAGTTGGATCTGAGCATTAACAATTAGAATATGAATGTACGTTTCATTGGAAGTGAATGTGCCTAGATAATGATAATAACTGAAACCTCTCTGTTTAGATACTCTCTGTAGGTTGTGATCTGATAACCACAGGAATGTTTACATTGACCATTTGGCATGGGGGTTACTGTCTTGGCTTTGCTAGGTAAACACGCCACTCCAATGTATATCAGCTTGTAACCAACATTACAGTGAGAAAGGACTGACTGAGTGAGATGAGATCGAGGTTGAGTAAGGAAGACCAGGTCCGTAACCTCATGAACAAGACTATCTAATGCTGCAATAAACAAATGATCCCTTGATAACCAGGTACCCGATCATTATTACAACCACTATACTAACCGGCTGATTTCCAACAGCATGCTGCCGCGAACGGACGGACAAGTTTTGATGATTCTACTGAACATTGGCTGGTGAGCTAAAGGGCTTGATTTGCAATCACGAGGAAGAAGTGTTTTTTCCTGGTTACTGGTTTATGAAAACAACTGAACAGTAAGTCGTGAAACTACGCCATATAACGAACTGTCAAGATTGCATAAGCTTTAGTCGAACATGCCCTATGACGACCCGACTAGGCCGTGGTGTTTATCGTATGGAATCTGTTTGCGGGTGCGGACAGTCCGTCTCAACTTGGTGGGGCGTTGACCGGTGTGTTTCAATGCTGAAATGTATTTTGTGTCACCATAGTATAATGACACTGTATTTTCCTTTTGGGGATTAGAGTGATATTGTATTTTTCAGCGGATATACAGTGACTTGTCCAAGTAAAAATATAATGCTTTATTTGTATAATGTTGTACAAATAAAACAAGAGGACTGCAGCCTCTGATGCGCATGATGAGTTCATGTTAAAAAATCATGGCGCAAATAGGACACCATCAAGAATGAAAAGGATCATTAACAATGATGCCTAGAATCGAAATGGACAGAAAGAAAAATAATGTTTTCCGGTTAAACTAGATGGATTCTGAGGAAGTTGTATATGGACAGATGGAAAGTGTGGTACATACGAAGAGAAAGATAAAGGAAAGTAAAAATGGCAGAGAAAGGACAACATTTGAAAGGAAATGATACAAAGGAGACAAGCCGAATGGACGTGAAAACATTATTTCACCACCAGGTCGATTGACAGTAGTGTCAAGATAGAGTCTCATGGGATCCTGGAATTATGGACGATACTAGGAACTGATGTGAGCTTTCAAAATCATTGATTCATCGAGATCTTAAATGTTTATTTATTAAAATGTGTCGTATCTGACCATTGAATGAACCTGGAACTTATCAAGGAAATCTGATCATCTTCCTCTGTAATAGCTAAGCTTATTTAATTAAATATTACATGAAGTTTGAAAAGCTATCAATCAATCAATCAAATTAATTTTATAAAGACCTTATTACATCCGCCGTTGTCAAAAAGTGCTTTCACAAAACACCTGGCCTTAAATCCCATGGGGCAAACAACAGTAGTGATGAACTTCAGTGGCTGTAAAAAACTCCCTAAGACAGACAAGGATCCAGGCTCCGAGGGGTGACCAGTCCTCTACTGGCTGTGCCGGGTGAACATATTAAGAGTCCAAATTGTAATAGTTCAATGCATGTGGGCTAAGCCAAGTGTCTATTTACACCTAGTCCAGATCAGAAGCATGACCAGATGGACAAGGACAGACAGGGGGAGGGGGGGGGGGTCAGCAGAGTGGCAGCTGAAATCGTCAGGTATCGTCTTGATCTGCAACACAACCAGGAGGACTTCGGACAGGGACAGCAACAAGTCAAGCCTGGTACTCTGCAGGTGTGGGTTAAGACCTCATGTCCTCCTAAGTTTAAAATGACAAAGAAAATGGAAAATGTAGACCCTTCTCCCCCAGCACAATTATATAGCGCAAGACCTTGGAGCTGAGATAGGGGGTCCAGTGACACTGTGGCCCTATCTGGTGGGAGGCCCGGACAGGGCCCAACAGGCAGGAAATCAATCCACCCACATTGCCAAGCATCAACCAAAGGGACACCCACCAACCGCAATCATCCTGAATGAGGGCCGAGTATTGCCAGCAGAGCACAGCCCAATTGCACAAGTGCGCAACAGAGAGACAACAACAAGCCAGTGACTCCGCCTCCGAATGGCATTGGAGGGAGGGCATCCCAGGCCTTTCTGGTCACCTTCACGCCCCTGGACCAGACTACCCTTAATCATAGACCAGGCTGAAGAGATGAGTCTTTAGTAGACGCTTGAAGGGTTGCACTGAGTCTGAAAGCCCTGCCTCTGGCTGTTTGTTTAGAAATTTTAGGTACAGTTAAAAGGCCTGCATCTTGTGATCTAAGGTTACGTGCAGGTATGTATGACTGGATCATTTTAGTGAGATAAGTAGAAGCAAGTCCAATAATTGAGTTAACAATAAAACCTTAAAATCAGCCCTAACCCTAAGAAGCAGCCAGTGTAGAGGCTAGTACTGGGGTAATGAGTAAAAAATGTTTTGTTCTAGTTAGGATTCTAGCAGCAGTGTGCAGCACTAATTGAAGTTTATTTATTGATTTATCAGGGTAACCAGAAAAAACAGCATTGCAGTAATCTAATCTTGATGTAACAAAAGCATGGATTAGTTTTTCTGCATCTGTTTTTGATAGAAAGTTTCTGACTTTCGCAATGTTTCGAAAACAAAAATAAGCAACTCTTGAGATAAATTTTATATGTTCATCAAAGGAGAGGTCAGGGTTGAGGGTTTTGCCGAGATTTCTTACAGTTTTTTAGGATACAACCATACAACTCTTTGTTTCTTGGGTCCTAAAACGAGCATTTCCGTTTTTCTTGAGTTTAAAAGGAGGAAGTTCTCCGTCCTCCACTTCCTAATATCTGAAACACATGCTTCCAAAGTAGCCAATTTTGGGGTTTCTCCATGCTTCATCGAAATATATAGCTGTGTGTCATCAGCATAGCAGTGAAAATTGACATTGTGATTTCGGATTACATTTCCAAGATGCAGCATATATAGTGAGAACAATAAAGGCCCAGGACCGAGCCTTAAGGAACACCAAAACACACTTTTGTTTTGTCCGAGGATAAACCATCCACACATATGAACTGATATCTTTCAGATAAATACAATTTAAACCAGGCTAGAACATTCCCACGTAGCCACATATGGGTCTCCAGTCTCTCTAAGAGAAGGGAGTGATCAATAGTGTCAAAAGCAGCACTAAGATCAAGAAGCAACAGGACGAATGTCTGAGGCCATTAGAAGGTCATTTTTTACCTTCACATGTGCAGTCTCAGTACTATGATGGGGTCTGAAACCGGACTGGAGCATTTCATAAGTGTTATTTGTCTACAGGAAAGCGTTCAGTTGTTGGGAAACACATTTATTGGCCTATAGTTGTTTAAAGTGTCTGGATCCAGATTGGATTAAGAGGCTTAATTTCAGCTATTTTTAGTGAGTTTGGTACACATCCGGAGGAAAGGGAGCAATTTAATATTTTCAACATTGGCTGACCTATCACCGAAAATAGCTCCTTGAGTAATTTAGTTTATTTATTATGTTCAACATTGGCTGACCTAGCAACGAAAATAGCTTGAGTTATTTAGTTGGAATCGGGTGTAGCTGACAATTTGTTGGTTTAGAACTCATTACAAACTTTGTGAATGTGTCGAGGGATACGGGATCAAAAAGTTCCAGTGTCCCCATTGACACCTGGTCATAGAGGATCAGGACATTCTCAGGACAACTGAGACTTTGGGGACAGTAATTATTTGAGGAGGAGTCAGTTATTTGTTTTCTAATGGGGATGATCTTTTCATCAAAGACGTTCATGTATTAATTACAGCTAAACCGAAGACCCACTTCACTTGTTGAGCGTTGCTTTTTAGTTCACTTTGCAACTGTATCAAAGAGAAATGTTGGATTGTTTTTTTCACCTCAATCAGATTGGACAAATACACTGATCAAACAGATGTGAGTGCTTTTCAGTATTTAAGTGTGCTGTCTATCCAGGCTAGTCTGAATACTTCCAACTTGGTGGGGTGCCACTTTCACTCAAATTTTCTGGAGGCTTGCTTTAGTGCTCTAGTATTTTCTGTTTACCAGGGAGCAAGTTTCTTGTTGCGTATTTCTTTAGTTTTTAGTGGTGCAACCGTATCTAAAGTATTTCGCAGTGTTGAGTTAAGATCTTGGATTAGATCATTAGCGGATTTATTTTATTTGTCACTGATGATCACGCTTGGAAGAATATCAAGAAATCTATTTGTAGTCATAGAATTTATAGTGTGGCTTTTGAAACTCATTGTTTGCGGAGCGAGTGGACTTCTTGTTTTTACAGTAAATGTAATAAGACACTGATCTGAAATTCCAGGATTTACGAGGGAAATTATTAGATCTAAAATATCTATTTCTCATGACAGGACTAAATCTAAGATATGATTGTGGCTGTGCGTTGGACCTGAGGCATGTTGGATATAACCAATTGAGTCAATAATCACTTCAAAGGCTTTTTGAAGAGGGTCTTTTGACTTGAATTCTGGAAACTCATTGAGGAACATTGTATATGGCCCGGGTGGCCTGTAAATAGTGGTTATGTTAAACGATTTATCAGCCTAGTTAACTTTCATGAGAACACTTCAAAAGAATGAAAACCAGTGATGTGTTTAAGTGTTTAAGAGTAAATGTGTATTTACTGTCATAGATATTAGCAACACTCCCTTCTTTTCGAAATGCATAGGGGATATGATCACTAATATAGCCAGGAGGAGAGGCCTCATTTAGGGCAGTAAATTCATCAGGCTTCAGCAATGTTTCACACAAGCCAATAACATCAAATTTATGATCAGAAATCAATTAATTTACTGCAATTGCCTTTGGAGCAAGGGACCTAACATTTAGGAGTCCCATTTGTGACCGAGGTAGAGGATGGTTTTATCTTAGTAAGGTTGATATTGTTAGCGCTTCTTTAATGTTTCTCAGCCTGGAACGAGTCACAGTCGCAATTGGCAAAGCTATACTAACTACTCTGGCCATGCTATCGTCAGACTCCACTATGCTAGCAGGCTGGCTAACAGCCTGCATCCTGTCCTGCACCCTATCTCATTGAGGCTATAGGAACTCCTTTCAATGTTCCTAGATAAAAGAAGAGCACCACTCCAGCTAGGATGAAGTCTGTCGCACCTCAGCAGATCAGGCCTGACCCTATTTGTGGGCAAGTCTCCCAAAACTCGACCTCCTGAGATGGGCAGAACTCAGTTTTCAGCCAGCGATTGAGTTGCGCAAGTCTGCTGTAGAGCTTGTCACTACCCCTAGCTGGGAAGGGGCCAGAGACAATTACTCAATGCCGACACACCTTTTAAGCTAGTTCACGCGGTGATGCTATGTTCTGCTTCGTAACCTCTGACTGTTTCATCCTAACATCGTTGGTGCCAAAATGGATAACAATATCTCTGTACTCTCTATACTTGCCAGTTTTAGACTTCGCTAGCACCAATCCCAGATTTGCGGCTACATCGGTGGCTCTGCCCCCCGGTGAACAGTGTACGATCGCTGGCCAGAGGTAGAAAATGCATGCCGATCATTCCCCTCCGTAGACGTCTCAGGCCTTGACTCCGACTCCAGTGGGGAAAACCTGTTGAAAATCTCAGTCGGCTCGAGCAGCGACCCAGATTTAACTGGTCGACAGCATTTCTTACCAGTGACCAAGAGAAAGTTCTTGCCCGGCTGCGGGAGCTATGCCGGGGGGCTAGCAACATGATTGTTTCTTCCTGGTGGCACAGATGCAGTTTTTCCCATTTCTAAAGTAACATAATCCTTGCCTGACATTTGCATCAGAAGCCTAACTCTGCCATCTGTAACTGAAGACAACAGTTCTCCTCCGTGAACTAGCTACAACAATTACAGTGGAAAGGCATAATAATAGTACTTAGCTTCGGGTAGGTAACAGCAAGCAGCATACCGCACATCAAAAAAACTTTGATGGTGTAAAGCATGTTTTAATACTTGTAACCAACATTACAGTGAGCAGAGAATGACTGAGTGAGATAAGATTGAGGTTGTGTAAGGAAGACCAGGTCCCTAACCTCATGAACATGCTGCAATAAACAAATGATCTACTCTCTCCCTTGACAGCCGGGTACACGACCATTATTACAACCACTATACAAAACATCTGATTTCTAACAATAGACACTATGGTGGAGATAAACTTAACAATAAACCTTAGCCAGTTTAACACAATACTCAATGATGTCTAGCGACTGCTTCTCACGTGGAAGACTTGAATCTTTTGAAAGCAACAACATTTATTCATTTTATTTGTGCGCCGCAATAAAACTTTAGGGTTATACAGTATTGTGACTATTTCTATATCTTTTCACTAAGTCACCTTTTTATTGAATCGATGTTATCAATATTATTCATGAATGAATAGAAAGAGTATGTTGTTATGCCATGAAATGAAATAGCTTTGGCAGACTCGCTAGCAATTGATCAATTCTTGAGAATGAATATTCCAGTAATTTAGTAGATAAAGGTAAAACTGATGTTATTGGCTAGTATGCTGTTAAAAACATCCAGTGGCAAACACCATACTGTTCATAGATGCTGTGGTAGAGGTAAACTTAATAAGAAACATTCATCAGTTTAACTGTATCATCAAAAAATGACCAATTAGTTATTGAAACAGCAAGTGGCAAAAGAGGATTTGTACAGGGTAGACACAAGCGGTTGTACTGACCCATCAAATGTACTGTTCTGTGGTGTAGTGGTTAACAACTCAGTCTTTCGCGTGGGCGACCCAGGTTTGAATCTCTAGACAACAATGCTTTTTATTGCGAGACGGCTGAGCAAGTCTTGCCTGGTTTCTTGTTTTTACTGAGCTATGATTTCACTCAAAGTTAGATTTCCATCAGTAACCCAAAAGTAAACATATCTTAGACATGCACTTAAAAACTAAAACTAATTTGGCCATGATAGATTCACATTAATGGCTGAAAACAGTATATCAATGCATCATGCATATCATACAGGCCATAAGTATATACAGTGGGTATAGAAGTCACCCCACTGTAAAATAATCACATTTTGTTGCTTTGCAGCCTGAAATGAAGACCGACACAGTTTTTGTTTCATTCAGCTATATTTACCCAGTCCAACTTATAACATCCAAGTGAATGAACACCAACATGTCAGATTTTTTTAAATATCTTATACCCCTTAGCCTATACTAGTACTACTATACAGTGGGGAGAACAAGTATTTTATACACTGATGATTTTGCAGGTTTTCCTACTTACAAAGCATGTAGACGTCTGTAATTTTTATCATAAGTACACTTCAACGGTGAGAGACGGAATCTAACATCACTCTAACAACAATCTAACATTATTTATAATTAATTTGCATTTTATTGCATGGAATAAGTATGATACATCAGAAAAGCAGAACTTAATATTTGGTACAGAAACCTTTGTTTGCGATTACAGAGATCATACATGTCCTGTAGTTCTTGACCAGGTTTGCACACACTGCAGCAGGGATTTGGGCCCGCTCCTCCATACAGACCTTCTCCAGATCCTTCAGGTTTCGGGGTCGCTGGGCAATACAGACTTTCAGCTCCCTCCAAAGAGTTTCTATTGGGTTCAGGTCTGGAGACTGGCTAGGCCACTCCAGGACCTTGAGATGCTTCTTACAGAGCCACTCCTTAGTTGCCCTGGCTGTGTGTTTCGGGTCGTTGTCATGCTGGAAGACACAGCCACGACCCATCTTCAATGCTCTTACTGAGGGAAGGTTGTTGGCCAAGATACATGGCCTCATCCATCCTCCCCTCAATACAGTGCCGTAGTCTTGTCCCCTTTGCAGAAAACATCACCAAAGAATGATGTTTCCACCTCCATGCTTCACGTTTGGGATGGTGTTCTTGGGGTTGTACTCATCCTTCTTCCTCCAAACACAGCAAGTGGAGTTTAGACCACAAAGCTCTATTTTTGTCTCATCAGACCACATGACCTTCTCCCATTCCTCCTCTGGATCATCCAGATGGTCATTGACAAACTTCAGATGGGCCTGGACATGCGCTGGCTTGAGTAGGGGGACCTTGCGTGCACTTCAGGATTTTAATCCATGAAGGCGTAGTGTTACTAATGGTTTTCTTTGAGACTGTGGTCCCAGCTCTCTTCAGGTCATTGACCAGGTCCTGCCGTGTAGTTCGGGGCTGATCCCTCACCTTCTTCATGATCAATGATGCCCCATGAGGTGAGATCTTGCATGGAGCCCCAGAACGAGGGAGATTGACCGTCACCTTGAACTTCTTCCATTTTCTAATAATTGCATTAACAGTTGTTGCCTTCTCACCAAGCTGCTTGCCTATTGTCCTGTAGCCCATCCCAGCCTTGTGCAGGTCTACAATGTTACCCCTGATGTCCTTACACAGCTCTCTGGTCTTGGCCATTGTGGAGAGGTTGGAGTCTGTTTCATTGAGCGTGTGGACAGATGTTTTTATACAGGTAACAAGTTCAAACAGTTGCAGTTCATACAGGTAATGAGTGGAGAACAGGAGGGCTTCTTAAAGAAAAACGAATAGGTCTGTGAGAGCCAGATTTCTGACTGGATGGTAGGTGATCAATTACTTGTCATGCAATAGAACGCTAGTTAATTATTTTTTTTAAATCATACAATGTGATTTTCTGGATTTTAGTTTTAGATTCCGCCTCTCACAGTTGAATTGTACCTATGATAAAAATTACAGACCTCTGTGTTCTCTATAAGTAGGAAAACCTGCAAAATCAGCAGTGTATCAAATAGTTGTTCTCCCCCGTATATCCACAGTACCTGATAACTCAGAAGAACGGACCGATTTGATTTGGTAAGAGCCATGAGGAACGTGCTAAATACCATAATTACAATCCTGATGCAGTGTATTGAATACTTGTTCTCCCCACTGTATATGACGCTGTGCAAATATAACCAACTGTCTCTTAGTTGAAATGATATTTAAAATATGAATGTTAATTCCTTTTGCTTGGATTAGAACAATTCTGAAAAAACGTACATTTATTATAATACAATACTTTGAATGACAAAATGGCAATGGTATAACTGTCTGCTTGCACAACCGAGGTGAACCGTGAAAACGTTACAAACCTACTATAAACAAATGAAAACCAAAAAATGTCTAACAGGGAAACAGGAAAAGGTGAAAGGTATCAGGAAAATCCCTGTTTAGGCCGAAATTATGACTCATTTTTGCAGTTTGTTTTTGAAATTCATTATTGCTATATTCAAGGAAGGGTACTAAAACATTTTGAGTTGATTGTATATGTATGTGCAGATTTGTGCAACCTCATCAAAATCACCTGCCTTCAAATTGTGAATTTAATGGTTAACTAAAGTTGAAGATTGATTCAACTCATATTGAGCACATACACACAGCATATTACACATCCAGCCCCCCAAAAAACTGCAGAAGTCCCAGCCAGCATCTTTAACAGAAGGCACTTATGACTTTCTTTTGAACACCACTTCGGCACAAGATAGATCATTCCAGATGAACATCACGTTTTTAGCATCCTTTTTCCTTTCCAGGGGTCCTAGCAACAGAGACGACAAAACACCAGTCAGTTTCAATATGTATGATCAAGCAAACAGTATAATAGCCTTACAGAACGACATGCTAAATGTTCATTAATGCATCGGAAGCATCATCTTTCAACAAGGTAGGTGACAGGTAAATACACACCGACTTCTACAAAGACATGGGGGAGACACACTCGCCAAAATCCATAATGGAAAGTAAACCAGCCCCCATGTTATTAGAGTTTTATAAAACATTATTAGGTGCAAACAGAGCCATTCATGCAAAGTGAAAAAAAAGAACCCCATTAGCTAAATGTTTCTTCATAATAAATTGATTTGATAGACAAATGCATTCAGACAAAACAGACAAATTCATCCAATTCTAAACAGTGATGTGAGACATTAAAGGGGAGGGCCAGCAGTTTTCTGAGGCAATGAATGCAGACATACGTACAAATTTCTAACAGCTGTTAATAGCCTGAGGTACAACCTAATAATAAACTCTTACAGCTAAATTCTGGTAGCCTAAATAGGAATGCGTAATTGTCCAATAATTATACAAGCATGTCAGGTCTCAGAGGGTAAATGGCATGGAGATTTTTAAGTATGTGGGGGAGGAACATTCAAGCTTGCTCTCCTAAGACTGTTGTGGATATTTTCTTATTCCATAGTACAACTAAATCAAATTGCTTATTCTAAGCAGATACCAGGCATTTTGTCAGGCCATTGTGTGTTTCGGCTCTGCTCACTTGTACAGGATATGCCTATAACAGAGTTATAGTTTTGGCTAAATGTTGCAAGGGCAGTAAACATCTTGTTATCTTTCTAAACTGAAGATCGCAGAGAAGCTGGCAAGACATGTAGACTAACCTTGCATAAGAGGGGGACACAGTGAGCTGTACTGAATGTATATAGGCCTTAGCTCAATTTTCAACAGAGAGCTCTTAGCCTGACTCTGTTGAGCGTGCTGTTAACTGCTCCAGGTTTGCAAATCTTGAATAAAGCTTTATTTGTGAAAATAATCGACAGTCTCTGTGCATTTCCCATTTGGTGGCTTTTACAGAAAGCCATGAACATAGAATAAAGTCAAAGCTATAATCAAACCTTTGTTAACTTAACATCTTTGAGAAATGTTTTTCTTAATACACTTAACTGAAAGTACTTTTAATACCAAAAAGTTTAAAGATAAATGCTTAGATCTGTATTTCACATGTTTGCACGCGCGCACGCGAATTATTTTCTGCTTTTACTATACTCATGGGGACATATGGTCCCGATGAGTATAGATAGACCAAACACACACACACACACACACACACACACACACACACACACACACACACACACACACACACACACACACACACACACACACACACACACACACACACACACACACACACACACACACACACACACACACACACACACACGATTTTAGCTGCCTGTAGACATTGCCCTAGTCAGCTTCATGATTAACAAAAAATACTATAGCAAAATCAAAAGTATTCTAAATATACCCAAACATTAGGATTCAGCTTAGATTTAAATAAAATCCCATTTGATATATTAAAGCATACTTATATGAAAAAACAACAACTAATGGCTTCACAATTCTATAGTTCCAATTTACTCTGTTTTTTCCTCAGGGACAAACATTTTCCAAAGAAATATTAAACATCACTTGAATAGATATCTTTACACAAGACATCTTATTAAGAACAATTTTAGTGTATAAATATGCAGATCATGTACATAACAAGCCTATTTCCAAAACATGTCAGTCCCACAATAGTTTGGAAAAAATATAAATATATATACGCACGCACGCACATATATATATACACATATATATACATACACACACACACACACACACACACACACACACACACACACACACACACACACACACACACGCACACAACCACACAGAAACACCAAGACACACATCGCTTCATCCCTTTACATTGGGTCCACATCCCCTCCGTGAAGTTTCTTTACATCTAAACATTTATGATATTTCATTTCACCCCCTTTATTTCTCTCCTCTGTTATGTTGCAGTGCGTTGTGTCATATAAGAGAAGTAAAAGAC